>OZ010656.1:50902023-51401879 GCA_963932375.1 Phania funesta
GACAGCCAATTTGATCGTTGTCGGTTCGATGGGCTTGGCAATTCATCTTAAATAGACTCTCGCTGGAGCAATGTTTGCAAATTGATTTTGAATAATGTGGTTCAAGTCGAGAAACTCATCGTGCAAAATATGACTACAGCAGCCAGTAAACAGAATTGTCGGTCTTGGAGCAATGCTAATTATCATCAACAAGGTCACTGTGTAGTGTGCATTATGGGAAGGAAGGTGGTTACTCCGCTAGAGTCAACGGTGAACGATACCAAGACGAAATTACTAATTTCATCATGCCTTAATAGCAAGGCATTAGTATCGCATACATATTATTTCCGTGAACGGTGCCACATGCCTCCACAGCGCGCAATACAATAAATTTACTGAAAAATATTTACGACAAATTAATTTCATGAAGTGGTCCTCTTAACAGGCCACCTTATTGGTGCGATTCCAAGCCATTAGTTTATTTGCTCTGGGGATATGTAAAGCCGCAGCTGTCACGCCACTAAACCAGTAACAATTTGGTACTTGGGAGGCCACTTTCGACTCTTTATTACCGAAGTACAGCCGGATTTGCTGCCGAGTGTGTGGAAATTCCACCTTCCAATTACCTCGTGCTCGCCCCAGCTGCGATTGTCATACACACAAAAAACACAGTAGAAGCTGGAATATTGCGAAAAAAAGGTTTGGGGTTTTCTGGAGAACCAATTTAAATTCATAAGGAGTATAGCAGTCCTGAAACAGTCAAGAGCGGCATAAGTTAAACATAAAAATCAATACGGTAAAGAGTATTAAAAAAATCGTTGGCTGCTTTGAATGTACGATCAGAGGAATCGCACAGAAGAGAACGAAAGATAAGGTTAAGCTGGAGACGCAAGAAATGTTGTAATGGGCACGTTGTAACTTGTTATTCGATTCGAAAAGATTTTTTAAATATTGTTTCGAAAATGTTTTCTTTCGAATCGAAACACATAGTAACCCGCCGCCAGATTGTTAAAGTTTTTAAATTCGATTTTGGGCCTTTGGACAGTCCTTGAACTAATTTAACCTCATTTTGAACTTAAAGAAAAACATTGAAAGCAAACGGTTGGGAATACTTTTCAAGTATTGACCCATGTGCTAGTATGCTTAAATATTCGCATTTGCCCCTGCCACGATTAATGCACAATAAATGTTCCTTTGTACTCCTGCATCGGCATGTATGATTTGAATTTGTGTTTTATTTCATCTTTTTTTTTTCAATATATAAAAGAAGCAAACAATAACAGCATTCACGGCTCCAACCATGCATTTCCAGCAACCCAGTTTCCATTTTTGTTTTTGCGGCAAAGTAAAAATATAAACAGGATTTTTTGTATTTTTATTAAAGTTTGCTTTTTGTGTCGTTATAGAAGATTGTGTTAATAACGACGAATGCACACTTTTAATTTCATATGCAATTTTCTCACATCAATGGCCATGTATACCGCGATTTATTTTTAAGTCAGCTTTTGTCAGGATTTTTCATTATTGCGTCGAACGAACAAAAGTACAAACGGTGGAGGGATGCAGCACAAATAAAAAAAAAAAATAAGAGCAGCAAACGGAGCAGTTGACTGGTGGCAAGAATTATTAAAAAAAAAGTACGAACATTAAAATGAATCATGATGTTTAAGTTTTAGATTTTCGCAGTGAAAGAAATTCTATGAAGTGGGTTAAATTAAAAACGGAGACGATAATAGAAAGAAAATCGTCAACTTTGAAAAAAAGACGGGAAGAGCAAAGCTAGGCGGTATATGTAAGTAATGAGTTGGAGAGATGAATATTATCGACTCCTCCTAATTAGTTTTAAGAATTTTGGTACAAAATATTTTGTGCAACAGATAATATGTCAGATTACGCGCTGTTTGAGGCGTAACAGAGAAAACGGATTCCTTATGGTAACCGAAATTATAAATAATTCGGTTAATGCTTTATGTGTCGGATGGAAGAACAAACGTTTAACTAGCTCGTAGTGGGATATTTCTCTGTAATTGAGTGGGTCATTTAGCATTATTGACTCTAAAATGGGCACAACCTATAAAGTTCATCTTAGCTTAAATTGACGCCGTATACTCAATGAGAGTTATATCATTATTAATGTAGGGGTGATATCGAAGCAGATCGCCAACTGTCGTGCTACCACAATTCTTTACTCTTGACTGTAGTGATTTCCGACTATCGACTGACTGCCGGCTTGTAATTGCTAGCATTTGTCTAAGCCTTAGATCCACCATGACATTCACATTTAACAAGTGTCTGCCCGTGGTGTTAAGCCTAATGCTGGTCAGTGTCGGACATCCACACACAATGTATACTACCGTCTCAGCCTCTTCCTTAGGAGTATCTTTGAAGACTGGCTCGTACACCGCTTGCGAGGTTTTCTTGTCCATCTCTTCAGAATTCCTCCATTGATTAAGAAAAAGTCAAGATTTGCAAATGTTTTGAACTCCACTGTATATCTACCAAATTCCTCATCTGCCTTAAAACAAGTGAGACAACGAGTGGAGAAACTTTATGCAAACATTAATAAATACCGAGATGGGAATTATGCTCATAATAGTTCATAAAAAGCTAAATCATCGCCATTAAGAGCAGAACCATTATTATTATTATTGTAGTCATTACAACATCATCATCCTCATGTGAGCGTCATGGTAACATGAATTAGTTGCAACAAGACAGACAGCCAGGCATATGCTGGCTGGTAAGCACTCGTACTCGTACATACTCGTACATTGTTATGGCTGTTTGTTAACTTTATGACTAACGAATTTCACATTTGCCGGTAACTTATACTTTGCCAAGTTCCTTTCTATTGTGAGTGTAGATTTGATTGTCGTTGGTGTTGTGTAGTAATTTTCCACAACCAGCACAGATGCCAAGAAGATATTATGAACAAGACTCCTTAGAGCTTTGAATATAAAACGTAAAAGGGTTTTGGGTTTCAAAGCGACAGACTTCTGAAAAATAGTTTGACTCAAAGTGATTGGCTCATGGAAATTATAATTTTCTTTGTTAGAAATATTAGAACCAAGAGGATAAGGACCTCTGAAATTTCCTAATGTTTAAGTTATGCATAATTCAAAAGAGGTGTCTGTGTTTTCACATGCCTCATGGCGAGTAATGACGACAAGTCATTGCTCTTTTCGTGAAACTTTATTTGGAAAAAAACCACCTTCATAATTAAGCGCATTTCCATATAAATGGCTTCGTTAAAAAGCAATATTGTCAAATTTGGAGCTAAAAAATTCGCAAGCGATCCATGGGAATTTTTTTAATGAAGTATAAATTGCAGTGAATGCACGGCATTTGTTACATGAACATGACATGCCTGCCATACCGCACACGAAACAATCGATTCATTGAGCCTTAGGCCTAGATCCAACGCGTCATCAGTGAAATACAACCACATGTTTGTAAAAATGTGATCTATATTTCGTGAAAAGTGCAATGACCTGCCATCAGAGATGCGTGGGCCATTTGCCGCATATTTTATTTCATCATATCTACTTTACAATGCAATATACTCGTATCATAACGCAAATAGTGACTTACTGAGATACCCTTTGCATACGAGCAATCGAAACGTGTTTCACACTTTTAACTTCGCCATATTGCAAAGAGTGTTTATTCACAAACGGAAAAAATCGCAAAACATGCAAAGTGTAAAATGCGAACAACTTTTTGGTTAGAAAAGAAAACGCCATAAGTTGAGTTGTGTAGGGTTCTGGCGCAAGAAAACTAGAGGTATTGAAAAAAATTAATTTCTAGCAAATGAAAAATATCATATTTAACATTTCAGTAAGTCCTTTTTTTCTTTTCTATTTGAATTGCTTCGAAATTCGATACTTCAAACTTTTTAATAATTTATATTTTAGTGAAAAATGTCGCTAAATCAAACCAATAAATTCTTAGAATTTTAACTCTGTTTTCAATATTATTTAAAGCTTTAAAATACTTTCGTTTTTAAATTTCATCAAAATTTTATTTATAGCATATTAGTGACATAAATTCGTACTTTCAATCTTATTTTTTATTTAATGCTGACGTAAGCAAAACTTTTAGCCTGTAATAACGACAAATACTCGTATTTAAAATTTTAGTTACTTGTTTTATTTTATTTCAGGAATTTGTAACTGGCAAATATTCATGTTATGGCGTGAATTTCGTTTTTACTTATGCAAAATGATTTCCGAATAGTTCTTTAAACGTAAATAGTTTTTTATTGCTGTTTTTTTTTGTTGTAATCAAACCGAACTCCATATTTTGATGCGACACCGGATACAATCGTGTTGCCTATTTCCGCCCTCAAAACATCCAACTAAAATAAGCAACCGACAAAACGTGCCCTGACGCGACGAACAACTAACAAACCCATGAATAGAATAGAAAAAGTGCTAAATAATTCCCATTAAAGGATAGAAACAAGTTTTTTTTGTGACCACACAGTAAAACGTTTTATGTGATATTTTATATAAATTTCTATGACACTGCAGCATTGTTGCGGCCGTGGCATGAATATTTAGATTTTTTTTTACAACCTTTCAGTTTGATTTCCAACTGGTATTTTGTCCATTTTATTTGTAAACAACCATCTGTTATTAAAAACTGGACATTTATTTTCACTAAAAATATTATAAAACACAGAGATTTATTTGTACTTTTAAAGGGTCGTGCTCCAGTAGACGGCATCTATTTGGTAGGCTTTGAATAACTGATAGGATAATAAAAGATTCGGTGAGATATCTTGGCAATAAGTTCCAATCAACTGAGATACATGTATGTACTTTAATTAACTAAAAACATTTACCACAAAGAAAAATTAAAGAAATATTCCCAGAAGAATGAAAGCGCAACTTAAATTCTTTTTCTAAAGGAAAATAAGACTCAGGCAATGACTGCCTACAAATTAATTGTGTTAAACTATCTTCTTGCATCCCCCTTAATTGAGCTCAATTTATCATATAAGACCTCAATTTAGAAATTGAACAATTAGTACACAATTGCACCATTAATTGTGTGAAATTCCTAATGCAACTCTGGTGAAGTGTGTTTAGTGAACAGCTAAAACAGAGAACAATGTGACTGCATCACCAATATATATAGATTTTATTCTTCTTGGTAAATGTTAAACTGTATATAAAAAATTAAAATAAAATAAAAAACAAATTGCACTTGAAATGCACGGTTAGTAGCCTTCAAGTAATTTTTGACGAAAATACGTTTTAAATAATTAATTTCTTTGAAAAAATAATTCATTTAAAAAAAAAAAATTTAAAGCTGACTTTCTCTGCATTGTTTCAAATGGGCAAGCGAAATCGCACTTGGGCGAAGAACTCAATTGAAAAGGTAAGTGCTTTCGCAAATCACTTAGAAAAGCCTGTCATACCACATGACGTGAACAGTTTCACTATTCAAAATATCAGTGATACTGTAAATAATCGTATGAAATTTCGCTTATTGTTATTATTATAGACAATTAAAACTCTAGATATGAGAAATCACCCGGACCTGATTGTATTAGAGGAGCAATGACAATAAAGTTACCTAATTATGCTGTGAGAATTTTACTTTTCACATTTAATGCCATGTTGCATGTTGGCTTCCTTCCCATGTTTTTGTAGGATGTTTGAAATTGTTATGATCTCTAAACCAGAAAAGGACTTAAGTCAGATTATATGATACAAGCCCATTAGCCTGCTGTAAAGTTGAACAATATTCTAATTCTAAGGCAACTTCTTAGAATTGATACCGTTATTAGATAGACATTTGAAAATATGCAATACTGTTCAGCTTTATTTATAGAAATTCCACAGGCATTTGAAAAAGTTTGCCATGATCGGCTACTTACGTAAACAACTCCAGTTCTATCTGAAAACTTCCATAAGCTTATAAACAGCTACTTAACAGATGGAACGTTTAAATTAAAGTCAAAAGATCAGTTTCCTAAAAAAGGGTAATTCGCTGCAGGTGTCCATTAAGATAGTATACGAGTGTTAGAGCCGCTATTATATCTTATCTATACGAGGTAGAACACTGGCGAAAAAACTGTAGAATAAAAAAATCCATCGAAATGTGGTCACGTAACGTTTTCCCTCAGAGACAAAAATATTGGCGATGAAACTTAGAACAAATCAACTACAACCTGGCTGTGGATATTCAGCTGCGCATCAAACATCCAGCAGTTACAAAGAAGAGCCTAGGAATTTACGACTTGCTGTTATAAACAAACTAAGTTTGGATGCAACACTCTTGTACTCAATTTACTTCAATTTCATGGCGACCAGAGGCTAAAAAACTGGCACATTGAGCCTGGTGAGACGGCTCTGCACACCCAATAGTAGATGGTTTATTAAGATTTCAATACAATAGTTTACTTATTACATTGATAATAATTAACAAATAACAGTTTAGAGGTAAAATTTTAATGTTTATTATTTTTTTTAGAAAGATTCATTAAAATAAAAAACTCCGCTTTGACATGCTAATTGAGTAAGCTAAATTACTTATTTATAAAAACCAAAGTCTATTAAAAGTCAATTTAAAATTTAATTGCCTGAATTAAGGGGCATGTCTGAACATAATATTACTTTCTTTGGAAAAAAGACAGGTGGTGATCTCTGCAATTACGCCTTATATACAAGTATGAATAGAGCTAGTCCATATCAGAAAAGTTTATGTTATATTATGAGATGACTACAGCTTGCGAATGCTTAATAGTTAACGCGCTGACTACTTATATCCCTACATTCGCTGCGACAAAGCAATATTTTGTAGGAATAAATAACAAAATCTCGCAAATAAAAACTTTGGCAAACATGCCAATACGAAATTTGAGCTATTTCCTCTTTTTGCAAGCTTTAGGTTCAGGACAAGCCATAGAACGTGACATTTACCTCTACCGAATAATTCGTTGTTGGTCCATATTCAAATGTTTGGTAGCACTAACAAAGTATGTTATTATTCACTAGGAGCCTTCAATGAATTATTTTTGTATAAAAAACACCGGCACATACGTTGTTATTCCTGTACGCATTCATTTTTATGTAAAATTTTTAACGAATTTCCTTCGTCCCTTGTTCCGTTCGGTTTGAAGACAACCCGGTTTCGGCTATGTGCCATTATCAGTGTCATTTTTCGTTCTAAATCATCGTGGCGAAATATCAAATCAAGAATCATTATTTTTCAGTTTATAAGAATTTATAATTTAGTTGTGCATTGGCACCAATTTTCTTCAACGATAATTACCTCAGTTCACATACGTGGTTTAATTTGCATCGACTCGGATTTAGCTTAACCCAATGAGCGAGGAAACTCATAAGAAAATATAAAATTTTCCAAATCTTTGCATGGAATAGCGTTTAGCGTTTAATTGCTGTATGGGATATGAATTTACCTCCTCCTGGATCCCCAAAACGTTGTATTATGTAAAGTTTTTATGACATGTAAACACGGAGTTATTACAATGTCGTAAAATTTCACACCGATTTCGAAAAATGGTGTACTACCCCGAAGATTTGTGCATTTTTCGTGTAACCCTGGGATAAAGGTTAATTGGTTTAAATCGTTGAATTACACTTTTTGTCGCAATGTTTGTTGATTACTACCTTTTCTTCAGAGACGACTTTAGGCTTATGAGACGTCCTGGCAATTGGCCACTTCGGTAACATATAATACTTTATTGGACAGTGATTCTAATCGAAAATCTGACTTATAACCTTATTGAAGTGCTAAGTTTCTAAAATTGTTGAAAACCTTACAACCCCAAATTAAAACTTTCAAATTAATGCTCTTGAAAGTTTACCCTTTTCATTACAAATTTATGCATTTTTGTGTAAAAATGAAATTCACAAACATTTTGCACAAATATGCACTCGTAAAAGTGGCACAAAGATGTGTTGCTAATAATGTTTTTAAATGACCGCAATTTACAAATATTTGTTCACTGTGTGCGTGCGCTAATGCGATTGTGTGTTTAGGACTTTTATTATAATTAGTCAAGTGATTAATTGCAGATTTTATTACAGCACATTTGGAAATATTAAAGCCAGAGGACATGAAATTAAATATCTTCTGAATAAATAATGAGTTACCGGATAATTCTGGTTAATCAAACAAATCATGTATCTCGCTGATTGGTAGGTACCTCTGTTATCTGGCCCTTAAACATCTGAAGGTGTTTCTAATACGGGTGGGTCGGCATTGACTGCTTGTGACGGCCATATTGTTATCAAGCAAAATTATCGAATATGGGACGGCGCCAATCACCACGAGGTTTCTAAGGCGGCAAAGGTTCTACGAAAAGTTAGTGTTTGGGGTGGGTTTTTGGTAGACAACATTTTCGAAAACGACGTTAGTAAGGGTATCACCTTTAACGGCGGGCGCTACAACTCAAGATTAAACAATTTGTTTTAGCTGGACCGATTTGAATAATGTGGACGTAGGCATTAATGATCCTACCAATTTTTGAGGATGGTGGGAGTAAGAAGGTCCCTAATAAAAGCAACAACGTAACCCCAAGTGTTGCCATTTTGTTTTAATGTGTACGTCAATTGAGAGCAGATTATATATGCGGTCCTGCTTTCTCATCTCCTCTTATAATTTTTTATTAATATCACTTACTTTATTATGAGCAGTTTCTTGCTTCTCTTTAATTACTTTTCGTTACGCCAAACATGTTTCAATTAACTTTTTTGCGAAAGTGAGTGTCTCAAAACAAGAGTACGACAACAAGCGCCTTCAAAATAATAGAGATTCTATCTTACACCTGCATAGCTTAGCGATTTTTGAATGTCAAATTGAATGGAAAAACTCATTATGCCCCAGTTCGGGGCATAACAAGGTTTTAACCAAAAGTTTCCCTTTTCTTTTGGAAAATGACTTTAAGTTAAATAATTTTTACAGTTTGCTCAAGAGTCTACTCAGCATTGTGTTCTCCTGATGGCTGTACGAGTTAAAATTTCTGTACAAATATTTATCGATATTAATTTTGCTGCGTTACAAAGTAATAAAAAAGGTGTCAACACTTCTTGTAGAGCGTTATTTAAATAATCTATCATCACAAAATATATTCTTCCAAAGTGCAGATTTATTCTTTTGTAGAAGAAGAAAACATTCACAAGGAGCCGTGCGAGGTAAATACGGGTTTGCGCACGGTGAGTTGAGTGAGCGGAGAAAATCGTCAGCTATCTAATGTAAGGTTTGCATGAAACACTTTATACCACTCGCGTTCCTGTCGAGTTCCGGTAAGTTTCGAAAAGATAGCGCTCAAGCACAGGGTTTTACAAGAAGAGCAGTTCGATGTTGAAATAGGTGAAAACAAGCTGTGGGAGAGTTATGCGCGAAATTCTTCGATGGCATAGTCCACATGGTCGCTCCGAATTTATTAGGCGATACGAATCCGAGGGTTGCAATTTTAAATGACACCGATGCATATATCCGGCTTAATTTGTTAGCGGTCAATTATGCTTACTTTGAGGGTAGCAGTCGATTGTGATTAATTGAGTTAGACCTGCGGCTTCGGAAAACCTCACAGGACGATCGAAAATGAGTTTGAAAATGCCATTTCTTCCTCTTTTTAAATATGCATATGCTATTATGCTTTCAAGTTCAACAATACACTCTATCTGCCGCTAGAAAAATGTTTGTACTCACTACAGAATTTCGAAATATTTGGGTTGCTTAATAACAAAACATTATTTTGATGAACATGTTTTCAACACTCTCTCAAACTTATTTAATCCTTTCATCTGTGCGACATTAAAATACCTAAAAAATAACAACAACAATAAACACTTTTAAACAACAATGTTTCACATTCACATGTCCAGTCACTAATTCAAAATGACAAAATTTATTGTTTATTCTTCTGTGCTGCACCATTTGTAAACACCATGCAGATGTCATAATTTTTATATTTTTCAGATTTTAGTTTTCTGTATTTTACTGTTTTTGACAACATTTAAAAAAATAAAATATATATTATAATAAAGGAAAATTCCAGGACAGTGCCAAAAATTTACATAAATAAATATGTGTGTGAACACATTAACGCATACACGCACATGCACACAAATGTACCCACATACATGCACACATTAAACATTTTATATGCTTTTTGCTGGGTTATTTAGTCTGTCAGCAATACGAGTATTTGTTGCTGCAGAAAATTCTATGGATTTATAAAATAAAAATTTAAAACACAATGAAAAATTGTGCCAAGGGTAGGGTCGTCATTTTTACGTTTAAAACGTGGCTGGAGACTTAGGCTATAGAGCGTGTTGGGCTCTCCAAGAGGAACGGATGAAAAGCTTCGTACAGCAAAGCCGCTAGAGTAATTGTGGTTGTTATTGTGGTGAGAACATATTGATGGATTTACCTTAATTCTCCACTTCTGTAGCCCGTCTTCTAGCTCGTGAATGTTAGACTGATGTTGTACGGATGCTACCTTTAGATCCTGATTAACGTTGATATGAGTTATAATAGCGTCTCTAGAATAATAACAGGAGGGACTACTACAGGGATTTTAGCATTTTTATAAAACTGATTCTTTGACGTTACTTTCATTGTTCTATCTGCCAGACTTTATCAAATAAATGCCTGGTAAATGTCAATAAATCAAGCTAAAATGTCGATACTAATGAGTTTTTTTTTTTTTGCTAAATAAGGCCCCTATATTTCGTTTAGTCATTTAGGAATACGTTCCCTGACAAATGGTTCTTAAACAAAATTATTTCCGAGCAGAATTGTCAAAATCATTCTGTTAGTTTGTTTGCAATGTAAATTGGGGACGGAATGTGAAGATCTAGAAATAATCTACAAAGTCTTCATTGTATAATTTGGAATATGTTTTGACAAGGTGACATATTAAATAGACCAGTTTCACATGAAGTATATTTAACGGACACTTTTTGCTTAATTTGGGGCATCACTAAATTTAATAATGTTGCCGTCCAAATCTAAAGCTATTCAACTAAATCGCAAAATGAAGTGCCTTAAAAATGATTTGTTAATGATTTTCGGCTTGCACGAACTGAAAGGAAACGGCAACTCTGTTGGAGAACTCACGGGGTCAGCAACAAATAAGAATCAAGCGACTAACAGATCAAGTAACCGATTATGCAAAATTTCACGGATTCAAGAAATACTTTCCTTTCCTTTCTTCTACATTTTTTCCCCATGTAACACAAAGGAATCATATTATATCCAAGCGAGCAGGATCGATTTTAATGCATGTAAGACCCAGTGTCAGTGCTTACTCACATACACACGACAGTTTATGTTGCTCCATCAGTAATTATGGCTGATATGCATAAGTATTAAGAAATCATAAGCTTACGATGTTAGGTGGTGGCTTTTGAAAACGCTCCAAGAGACGCATCACTCCACCTGATTTCCTTACTAGTTATGCCACATATAACCAACCGCAAATGGAATACAACTCTCATTTATTGCTCGGTATTATAAATCCTTTTTTGGAGCTTTTGAACCACCAACAGGAAATGACGACAATGGTTATCGGGTACTGTAGGCTATCGAATTCTGTTGGCACACTGGAAAATCGAAGCAATGTGGGTTGTGCATCACTATTTTACCGTTACTACAACGGAATATGCCCCAATGAACTATGGGGACTAGTTTTTCAAACCATGTCATGTTTATGTGCATATAACACATCCCACATTAAGGGCTCATCCCTTTGTAATAGATTATGGTAATGGACAGCATAACGCACCACAGGGAAATCTTGCTCTTTAGCCGTACTGTTCATATGTGGAATAAACTCCCTGCAGAAGGATTTTCTGCCACCTTCAACGTAAGAAAATTTAAATCGAATGTCCACAAATACTAATCTATCGTAGTGACCTACCCATAACCTTTTTTCCTAACTGTCTAACAATATCAATATGGAGCCAACAAATTTTACTACTTTTTATACCAAATTTCAAAACCAATATGCAACAATTTTAATAAAAATCCTTTTTAATACTCGTATGACTAAAACTTTATGAGCAACAAGCAAACAAATATGTGTACAATTTTACTGCATCCTTTTTCAAAACAATGCATGACTTTCAACTACCAACGTCATAAAAATTTGACATAAAAACAAGTGTAAAATTAAATATATGAAACGGACGTAAGAGGAAACGACAGGAGAGACACGACAATATACTCAACATATGTTCGAGATTTCCACCTGTTTCTATTTCTCTAACCTCTTCAAGTAACTTTGTTACCGGATATCTTAACTTGCTGTACGGTGTGGTTGGGGTGTGCGTGAGTACGTCGTAAATGCAACTGTAACAAAAACCTTTACATTCATTTACAAATACACGTACATATGTACGAAACATTTATGGTAGAAATTATTGTAGGCCAGTACACCAAGCTCGTGTTGAGGAAGATTAAAAATTGCGGTTTTTGTTCTGATTTGGCTTCTAATCCTCATCTTCATAAGAGATATCCGAGTGCCATGTGAAGCGAAAGTTTTATTGAACGTTCTGAATTTTTAAACATCTACAGTTATATAGAGTGGCAGGATGAAACGCGCTATCAAAATAAAATATAAATTTTTTCAATAGAAAAAAAAGAACTTTTTTTAAAGACCTTCAACCTTGGAAAATTTATTAAATTGTTATCTGAATTTAGTAAAAATTCGGGTGAAAAACGTATGTGGATAGTGCAGCGCAAACGAGCCAACAATTTCCCTTCAAAGGGATTTTCGTCGTAATTTTGGCGACACCGCGCCTAGCATTTGGATTATGTTTAATGAGATTGGTAAATTCTATTGCATGGAGGGCCTTACAATCCAAATTACATAATTAGGACATAAGAAACAATTGTTGCTGTAGCAACTGCTCTACAGGTTACCTTAAGTGTTTCGACAAGAAATTTATCTGCACAAATCGCTATCAGTTTACAGTCGTTGCAGACAATTCTACACAAAAATTTGAAATTGTTTCGTTATAGAGTTCAAGCTACAAGCATATCAAAGCCCGTTGACTTCATTATTCGCTTGGAATTTTGCCAGAGGATTCTGAAGAGAAGAGATTGAAATTGTTGAATATGCAGTGCCTCTAGTCCTGATGTGCTTCTTCTGCACCCAGCTGCAGGCACAGTGTGATGGGCAGTTTCATCAAGCTACATTGTCGTGCCAGTTTTTTTAGAGAAAATGTTCGCATTATAAAATTGACTGGATAACGTGGTACTGGGATTTTTCTTGCCTGATTTGCACCGAAACAGATAAATTGTGATATTAAACAGATATGGATAACCTATTTTTAAAATGTAACGCAAGCCACTTTATCGCTTTTAACGAAACGGTTTACGACAAATAACGAAAAATGTTTAGAAACTCACAAGATTCACAAGCTTCATTTTGAATAAATTTTATACGATTCGCTCTTATGCAAACAACGCTGAGTGTGTAACAAGAGCAACACACTCCTATTTAACAAGCTCAAGTGTAACAGATGTTTATAACAGTGTCTACATGTCAATTACAATAATAAAAATAATATTTTCAAATGTATAAAATAAAACAATAAAGGAAACATCACAACAATCAAAAAAACATTGTTGTTCTTATTTGCAACTTGTACTTGTTGTATTCTTACAACAAGTTACAACAAAAATACACAAACAAATTATTTACTCGGAACAAATTGTACGAGTTTTAAAGTGGCCAGCTTGTGACTTTTGGCATTGATGCCAAAAATATTCATATACAAGTGTCTGGGGGTTGAAAGAAGAAAGTTTCGAAAAAGTGCTTAACAACATTCATGAGTTGTTTTTCTTAAAAAAAATTAAGAAACCTTTGGCAGTGTGTGGCTTGTATTTATTTGCGCACTGCAGGTGATCAAACTTAAATAATTCATTGTCAAAAACATAGTTTGTTTTACGAGTATTAACAACGAAAGGGCTGACTGTGTTTATGGTTTTAAATACTGAATCTTTTGCAACAGTTTCGTGATTCAGTAAATCAAAATTCGATAGATTAAGAAACTTCACAACATCAATTATTTTTTGTAGTAAGCTGCATTAGAGAGGAGCCGACGAAGTCGTGGGGGTTTCGCCAATTAAGGGTGTTGTTTGTGTTTAGACCACAATGAATGAGAATTATATTTAATTTGGTTAGGTTGCGAAAAGGAACCAATTTATTACTTTCATGCCCGTCGACATATGTTTACGTTTGTTATGCTTTCTCCACTATGAACCAGGATTTAAAGATCTTTGCAGGTGCTTCGTAAAAAGGTTGCTGACCGACATCTAGTAAGATGTCGGTCCTAAAACACTAGATTTCTCTTTGAGCAAACGCTGTGCAATTGGGCACAAAATGTTCTATTGTTACGATGTTTTTATTGAAGGCCCATATGGCATTGACTTGGAAACTTGGAAGTTCTTGGCATCTTCAGCAAGCTCTGCAATTACTCGTACCTACGTTTAATTCACCCCGTAGATTCTCGTAATTATGTCCACCGTTCTTCTACAGTGCAATCTGGATCACTTTAGCTCAATTGTTAAACTTAAACTTAATTTCTCCAGCCTGAAATTTTTTCCTATTTTATAAGTTTATTGCTTTTAAATCTGTGGCGTTCATTGTCTAGCACCCAGATGACACACATTCTACCATGTGTCGTGAATTCGTTGATCGGTCTTTTCTAGTTCAATATCTCCAGTTGACTTTTAGTGAAGATGTTAACTGCTGTTGGCCTTGTGGTTTCATTGAGTCATCTTAAGCACCCTTATAATTTGTATCGACAAAAGTCGTGGATTTGTTATTATCCCAGAATGGTTAAACTATTATCAGCTCAACATACCGCCCATAAATTATTATTATATTGTTAATATTTTATAAGTTATTTGCTCAATTACTTTTGATTCTTAAGTTATCCGATGAATTTAATATAATTTTAAAATAACGGCTAATTTAGTAGCGCCATCCACCACTTAGATATACATACGAGTACCACACTATGAATATAAACATTCTCGAACAACGAGAAGTATGCTGGCAGGTGCTAAAGAAGTAAGACTTACTGAAGTTGTGGGTAATACGCCGCTTTTGTCAGAATTACAACTTGGAAAGAAGGGAAACTGTTGAAAGTTTAGGAGTACTCGTTTTATACTCGCTCTTGTTGCTCCGAGTAAATCGACACTTGGTGGAACAACCCCGGTGTTGACGAGATGACAGGTGTTGTCGTGCAAGTAGGAGTATAGCGGCTGAGTTATACTCGCACTTGGTGCTCCTAGTATTTCAACAGTTGGTGTTGAGACGGTCGAGTCCTTTTCTGTGATTCGCCGTTAGCTGGTACCAGTACGTCAGGTATCCAGTTGGACTTTTCCACCTTATGCATATATCCGTCGATTGTGTCTATAATTTTTTGGTTGCATGACTTGTGATATTTAATTAAATTTATGCAATTATTTACTTAATTTTCTTAAACTTTTTAAAATGAGCTTGGCCTTGAGCTTGATTTTAAAAAGTTTAAGAATATTGAAACAGAGGCCGAATAACGATAATCTACATATTATTTATTTAATAAACATTTTTTTCTTAATTAATTATTAATTTAAATAATGAAAACTTTGACCATACGCCAATTTGAAAACAACTAACACATTTAATTGGTAAACTAATCGTATCCTGGTATTGGAATTGTTATATAAGGGGGTTTCTAAAAAGGGTAGATCGTGATTGAATGGGAATAAAATAATCTCCAATTGGGGTGTTATATAAAAATTGTTTTTTTTTTTTTTGTTTAAAAACTCCGTTATGTATGCCATTATGTATCGAATATGAATGACATCGTTCAAATATCTGCCAAGGCTTCGCACGGTAACAGGAACCCGAGAAATCCAGTTTTCAATGACTCTAAGGCATAGAT
Source organism: Phania funesta (assembly GCA_963932375.1). Taxonomy (NCBI): domain Eukaryota; kingdom Metazoa; phylum Arthropoda; class Insecta; order Diptera; family Tachinidae; genus Phania; species Phania funesta. The sequence continues at coordinate 50,917,929 of OZ010656.1, forward strand.
CCGGCCCTAAAGATCCAACACCCACGGGACAACGAGACAACAGTTGAAGTCTGCAAAAGTCGAAGATCTCATGCACGGCGTGGAACCTTCTGCACACCTGAATAGAAAGCAATGGTGTTCTCGGCCCATCTGGCTACCTTTATATGTTTAATATATTAATATATGCTAATTGTTTACCAAACCAGTCGTTATGAATTTGGCCTTCCTAACGTTTGAGAGCCCGCGACTCAAAGTTCTACAAACGAACACTCATTTTGCTAATTATGTTTTATCATAATACTTTACTGCTTGATCCTGTACCTCGCCCCGTTATTTGACATGCGCCTCCAAAACAACATGGCCGCAGAAGACTGTCAATATCGACCCGCTCTTATTGGTACTGATAATAAATGGCCTTATGTTTTAAATTTTTATAGGATGAGCGATTAAAATGATTTGAAAATATGCTTACTAGCACTAACGTAAAGTAAAGTGTCGACTGATAAAATTAAGTTTCTTTCTTAAATATTTTTTGTGACAAACCATGTATCTTTTATTATAAAATATGCACAAATAAAAGAAAACGGCGAACTGTTTGCATAATAAGTTTCACAGCATAAATATGAAATAAATGTAAAACGAACCAAAACGCATGATTTTCTTTTTCATGCGGATTTTCGACAAAGTAAACCCCAGCAGTAAAAAATTTTGCATATTTATGCACTAAGTAAATATTTTTTAAATATAAATAAAGCATAAATTTGGGAAAAACAAAATAAAGTTTGTTCTTGCCAGACACTGAGAGAAAAATATGAGAAGCAAATTTTAAATATTCCTTTTAGTGGTTTAGGTTTTAAGGAGCTGTTAAATTATTTATATGTTTTTTGTAATTTTTCTTTTAGTGTATTTCCATTAAATACATGTTACAAATACAGCTGTATGCGAATCCAATAAAATTAAAATATTTTGCTGCAGGAAAGTTAAGGAACAAAAGTTGTACCTCCCACTATAGCAACATGTTTTATACTCCAAAATAACAGAGTTTTTTTTTTGGAAAATATATGAGTTGGAGTATGCAAATGACATAACTTAGTGGTAACTGAAAACATGAGAAGCTTCTAACTTTTTACTTATGTTTCCTTTTTTTATATAAAATCAACTCTGTATTCAGGCAGTGACAGACATACTCGTATCTGTAGAAGACCATTTCAATTAAAAATTATACACTGTCAAGATTATTAAAGAAATGTTGCCAATTAAAAGTAATTCCGCCTAGCTTTATTTTTATATTTAGCCAGTCCCAAGTCCGGATAAAGGAGGAGGAGAAGCCGGGACCCCCAATTGGCTATAGCAGATTTTATGCATCTTGGGAACTAGGAGTCGAGCGCATTTGCAAACGTCCAAACTCCGAAATATCGGTTTCACCACCGTCCCTCGCCATTAAGAAGGTTGAGCTTTGGGCTAATGACCCAATCTCTTAAAAAAAAGTATATTAATGAAACGCTTGACGCCCTTTGTTCTTCATGAATAGTTATCAAAATTATTTAATTTTTTTAATGAAGGAAATATATACTGTATATAGTAAATATATATATATATCAATTAAAAGTGTTCCCACTGCAAGAGCTCTCAATTACATTTTGTAATTAATTACACAATTACTCAATTAAATATAAATGTAATTGACAAATTGTAAATGAAAAACTTCAATTGCACTTTTATATAAGCTGCACCATATAATGGAAATTCCGGTTCAGCGACATGAATTTCCTCATCATGATGGCTTCAGTACGTTGGCAACTCATCGTACCGTAAAAAAGTTAGAGCGTGAGTACACTGTTTTCAACTTGTAGTGCGATTCACTATTCTTTTTAAATGACAATCGATGTTGCTATTCAGTAACTTTTCTTAAACAACATTCCCAATCGTTTAGTCAGTTGTTGTTGTTAGCTTAACGATTGTACACAAAAATAATGGACGTATATTTTTGTGTTGTTTATTTATCCGGGCAAACTAAAATTCATGGCATCTTTTAGGGCCACTTTTAATTTCTTTAAAAATCATTTATACACAATATCGATAAAACAAAGTCGCTTTCTCTGTCCCTATATCCTCATGTATGCTTAAATCTTTAAAACTACGCAATGGATTTTGATGCGGTTTTTTTAAAGATCGAGAGTGATTCAAGAGGAAGGTTTATATGTGTAATAACAACCATTAAATAGTGGAGAAATATTATTATTTTTGAGGTACTAAGTAATTTACACTTTGAAAAAAGTAAATAAGTAAAAATGTTGCGTATGAATTTAGATATTCTAAAGATAGTAGGAAATCTTCATGGTTAAGGGAAAGAAGAATTGTTTTACTCTAAATTTGACGCGTGCGGGGAGTAATGAATAAATTAAAACTACTGGATCGATTTTAATAATTTTTTCAGTGAATGACATAGGCTATATATTTTATACCCGTGCGAACACGGAGCGGGCCGCTAGTTTTTAATAAACAAGGCACTAGGTACACACATAGCATGTTTATACTACATGATCTTTTCGTTTATTTGATCTTTTTTTGATAGCGATGCTACTAGATGTCAATTTGAATAAACAAAAAATTAACGATGTCTACTATCGTTTACTAGTAGTTAGTGAATCTGACAATCGTTACTGCAAACAACAAAAGTTGTCGTCAAATTTTGCGACTGTCGAATCGGTAAAAGTTAGTGAATGCCACTACTGAAGCCACCAAGCAGATTGAGATTGATACATAGACGCCATAACGCAGCCAGTATCTAAGAAGACCCAGAAATGTCGATTCGGCGCCGAATTGGGAATCATCAGAGTCAACCGAGCTTATTTTCTGATTGGATTCGGGCATACCGCCGTATAAGGTTTTGCCCGCACGAATTGAAGCCGTACGACCATAGAGAACGTCGGCCGTCACAGGCATAAAGGTATGGCTTGCCCTAACTAAGTGCACTGTCGTGGCGGCTGATAAAAGTTTCTGACCCTGCAAGGAGTTTGGCTAAATAAGTCGATCGGGGAGAAGTTGACACCTTCTTATAAAAATTCCTAATCCACGGTGGAACAACATACGTCAGGAATTCTAGTCCAACTTAAGTTTTAATCATTACCTATGCATATGGAGCTCTGTCTGAGTGGACATCTTTTTTGCAACCACTCGTGAGAATTATATACATTTCCTGAAGGAACTTCCGTTTTATTTTACTAGAGAGGAAGCCGGAAGAACTAGACAAGGATCCCACACGAGGGATGGACAGGTCAGTCTCTAAAGGTACTCTTGAGACGTTAACACGTTAGATTTCGATACGAATGGACAACTAAGCCTCGAAAAAGGTGAGAAGGTTAATATGTTTACGAAGAGATGGACACGAAAACCTCCCAAGGAGTGGATGGGCCAGTCTCCAAAACTCCTGAAGAAGATGCTGAGACGGTAGCGCACATAGCATAAGGCAGAATGCCACCTAAAAATGAACCTAAGGCTTAGGTAACTGCTAGAAATTGCTAGAGACTGTGTGATGAGCAAGAAGGCCGACAATTACCAGGCTAGTGTTAGCATGATAATGTAAATTACAAATAGGTGACATAAAATAAATCTGAGGAAAGAAGGGAGTCGTAAGTGGTGTATCTTGATGTCCTCCCTTCCTTAAATAATAATAGGCAATGTCGAAAATTCTCTAATTGGCCGCTGCAAATGTTTTTAGAAAAAAAAAATTAATTATCTTCAAGTAGTGCCAGTGCACCCGGCGCGGCCATTTGAATGATGTTTTGAAAAAAAATCCAAATTCAGAATAATTGTAATTAATTACTTCACTTTGATATTTTCCAGGTCTATTCGATTTTACAGCAAAATAAGCAAGAAGTATTCAAAGCTTGCCACACAGGTATTCCAAGCTCAAAAATTTCCCAAAATAATGTTTGTAATTTGTAGTGAAAATTATACTTGCAACTTAATAATTTAATATATTCAGGTTATTCGAGAGCACAAAAGTGATTGTTTAGGCAAACAACTACATAGAAAAAATAACTTTAAGAGTTAATCATTATCGAAATATTTAAAGGCTTTAAACCACAAAATATGTGGTTCATATGCAAACACAAGGAATAAAGTTTACATACATGCAGCAACAATTATTGACTGAGGCGTTTTGCATACAAATAAGTTGCACGAATGAAAACGCACATGCACTTAATGTACGTATGTTTGTGTATAACTATATAAAAGAAAGGACGATATATAAATTCAAAGAAACATATACTTTGCAACATACATCAGTTTATTAGAAGCGACCCTTAACACATTCGTTATAAACTCCATAATCGATGCGTGGCATTTTTTATGCAATTGAAGTGCTTAAAATGTAAGAATGATTTTCTTCATTCATGATTTAGAAAATAATTTTTGGCTTTTTTGGTGGATTGTTAATTTTTTTGGCAAAATTTTCTCGATTCCTGTTTTATTTTTCCAAAGTTTTTTTTTTGCATGAAAAAACTTTAATTTTTAATCGCCACTGAAATTTTATCATAACAACGATTTTGCGTTACTGCATTGCGCTTTTGTATACAAATAATTTATATGTTCTTGCGGCTTTGCAGCCTCCCTAATCATCTTAAAGGATACTGGACACCACTCAACAGGCTGTAAACTGACTACTTTAATGATTTTTCAGTACTAAAGTTCCTGCTCTCAAATGAAAAATGAAACGACACTATTCAGCATTAAGTGAGTTTTCAAGGAAACAATTTTGAGAGAGACAAAGTGCAGTTGTAGTTTTAATCGAATAAAAAAAATTATAACTATAAGTCTTAGAACCTCTAGGGATTTACCGTTAGTCCTTATTTATTAGACTCAAAATTTTAGGTTCCAACAAGGAGATAAAATAGATTACATTTCTTATAATCTGAGTTAGTGTGAATGTAACACGAAATAATTCTAGCACATTTGTACAAAATAATTACAAAGTGTTACCGTCGAACCAAGCTCATCCATCCGCGTTCGATGGCAGCAACTGCGATTGTGCTAATGCGAGGCTCAAGAATTAAGGCCCAGAGACTATCAACCGCGATGTGTGTGTGTTGCGAATACATGCGTGAACAAGAAGTCGGGTTTTCAAAAAAAAATTTCTCATTTCGTAATGGGACACATTTTTACCTCAATGGTTTTCTTAATGTGAAAGTCCAAAATAACACTAATTTTGGACATGCACCTTAATTACGCAATTTGGAACTTTACGCAATTAACTATGCACAACTTAACATACAGAAACTCAAGTAATAAGTTGAACAATTAATACTTAATTTCACCATAAATTAATAAAAAAAAATGTCAGGTGACACTGAGGGTTAGGAAGTTTAACCACATTTTTAACGAAAATACGTTTAAATACTTAATTTATTTTAAAGCTGAACTTTTCTCCATTTTTCAAAATTCACAAAGACAAGTTTTCATGTTCAATATATAAATATTTCCAGCTGTAAAATGGTAATTGAGTAAAATGAAGTCGATAACTCAATTTGTAAGTTAATTGCCTCAAGTAAGGTGCATGTCTACACAAAGTATAAATTTCACTTTAGAAGACCTGAAAGACAAATATTATGGTACCACCGAAAAATTTTAGGCGTAATTAACTTTAAGAAAACATTAGAAAGATAAATAGAAATAGAAAGAAAAAGGATGAAAAGCCATGATTCCATGGAATGATGTAACTAAGGCTACCATTTGAAATAGAAATCGTTGTTAAATTAAATCATAGTAAAGCAGGGAAGTCAAGAAATTGTACACGAAGTTTCGAAAGTGAAAATTAAAAAAAAAATACTGGTCGTCCCCCTCTCTTAGAACGAGAACTGCCACTATTAGTATTGAATTCAAAAAACACACATAAATTTAAAAATAAGCATTCAATTTATCTTTACCGTCATCAACTTTCTGGCCAGTCCAATTTTGTCAATAGATAGTGAAATGTGGCAACAGGTCACTTAAGCCTGAGCTGTAAACAACAAAGTTTCCTCTTTACGCAAAATATTTTCGTCATATTTTTTAAGGGTTTCAATTTTAAGTTGTTTGAAAGTTTATATAGAAAAATCAGGGGGCTAATTACCGCAGTCGATCATGATCGAAATTTACTCGAACTTGCAAGATTTTATACTTTTGAGATTCTATCATTCGATATCGAGTAAAGGGTTTCAAAATTTCGTATGATGTTACTCGATAACAAGCTTCTGTTTTACGCGTTATCAAATTATCAATCGAAATTATATTTTTCAAAGAATTCGTTGGAAGAAAATAAAATGTAAGACAAAATATTTATTAATTTTTTGCAAATATACTAATTTTTATTGATTACTAGGTCGAATACAACAAAAATTAACTTTAGACAGAAGCAAATTCTTGCAGAGTTTATGTGCGCACACACTTATTTCGCCAAAGGAGTTCTACCAAATACATCACAAGGAAAAGCTATTGCCAATCGGCTATGGGAAAACTTAGCCATTAAGCTATATGCTTCTGGTCCACCATTGAAGGATGCTAAAACATGGCGAAAGGTTTATTGCAAGATTTCACAATATGATTAATTCAAAATTATAGATATGTATGTATATTAAGTAGGTGTATGCAGATCAAAAGCAGTTGGTTGAAAAAAGTTTCTTTTAACAAATCTTCTATAAAGAAGACTGGTGGAGGTCTTTTCGAGGAGAATCACCTAACTATAGCTGAGGAACAAATTTTGGAAGCAGCAGGAATTGATGTCGCTGTTGCAGGCTTAAAGAGGTCCGGACATTCGGATCCCAAATTCTAGAAATAGACAAATGTACTTCTTCGGAATGTCCGAGTGCATTACAAAGAAAATGATCCGAAGAATGCATTAGGGAATTAATGGACATTATAGAAAATGAGGAGAATAAAGAGACGCCAAAAAAAGATCGAACAATGCACGTGCCTGTTTCAAGCAAAGAACCAAGAGAAACGAAGACGTGTCTCTTAAAAATATATAAATATTTGTGCCAGTGATAAATACCATGTTGAAGTTCTTAAAAAGTTAGATAAAATAATAGAATTTAAAGAAACAAAATTAGAAATGAATGCTTCATTACACGAAACAAACATAAAAATAAAGAAAATTTAGCTTCACTTCGATTAAAGGAATTAGGAAAACTCAATCAACCATACTAGCGACCAGAATTTTTTGAATTACTTAGTTAAAGGTAATGCTATGATCTCCCTTACATTTCCCTTGTATTGTTTTAAAAAACTTTATATTTATTGCAGAGCAAAACATATGTTTCTTGTTTACTTTTATTCTTTAATCTTTTACATTTTTTTAGTGTTGGATAACTGTTTCAGATGTTTGCTTTCGTTCCTTATCGAGAAAAATTCAAACTATCGAAATTAATTACGTTACGAAATTTTTACGATCACTGCTCCCGTAATTAGCCCCCAGTACGTTTAGGGTTTTTAAAATAGTAAAAATATCGTTCACAATTTCTTGGCCATCCTAATACACATAAGTTCATTCAAAATATGTACAGCGCACAAAAGCAAGCATGTTCGCACTTGTATGTGTGTGTGTATGCACCAAACCAAATATGTGAGCCCACCTACACATATGTATGTAAATACTTATATACATTTAAATCACACCATTGCTGCCGCCACAGCTTTTTTGTTTAACATTTAATGTTAAATAGCCCCTAAAAACTGAAAATAATTAAGAAATAACGGAAACGGATGTCCAAAAGCAAAGTGCTTTCAAATTAGGCAATTTCTGGATGGGTGTACACGTGTGTGTGTGTGTTTGTATGAACAAATATGAAACACAAATATAAATCATGTATTAGCTTCAAACAAACTCCCACATTGAGAGGCAGAAAAATTTGCATTAATATTTGGCTTACAACAGTTGCAGGATAAATTCAAGTTTGCCGCAAGTGTGTGTGTGATGGCAAGTGTAAATGTGACAAAAATATTTTATTCTCAAGTTTCAATTAGTTTATTAGGTAATAAAGTACGAAAATATTTAAGGCAAATTTAATATTTACTATGACATTAAAATATAAGGAGATGGGTTTAATTGAAGTAAGAAGGTAATCGATTGCGGCACTTTACACTTGCTCGAATAACTCGAATAATGTGCTGATTCACAGCTTCTGCAAAATATATAGTTTCCTAATAATGACGGATGCGTGTTGTGAATATAAAACAATAAGCTGTGTGAGAGTTCTTAAAGCATTTTTTTCGTTATTGAGGAGGCCCATATTTATCAAATGTGTCATTTTTTAAAGGTGCGGCGTGGATATGTGAGGTATAATTTTACAATGACTCTGCCACATAGCTCCGGCAGAATTTGAACGATGGCGTGTTTTATGTTGATCTAGAAGGCATCGGCCTGTTGCGGTTTTTGGTATAGTCCTAGACGTGGAACAATTGTACGATCTTGAGAGCCAGCTCTAGTTGGTAATAACTTGCAACAAAAGTTTAGACTTCAATTTCAGATATAAACAAGAGAAATTATCATGATGCAGTTCCGTGGCAAGATAGTGGTTTAGTGTGCTCGTCACGAAATAAATTTGTGATTGTCGTAACAAAAAAAATTGAAAGCTATTTCCGCAACAAACTTTTTTTCAGAAGAATCCACGGTTCGGTCAGAACTTTAGAAAACGCTGATACCCTTAGAGAAACATGTCATAATTAGAAGAAATTAATATTGCAAACATGACGTTTTAATAAACGGCCTGAGAAGCCATGAATTTGCTAGAAGAAACATTTGACGAATATTCAATTTCACCTCCACCTCACTCGTGCGCTTCGACGCCAATAGATTATTTTCGCTGGTAATAATGTAACGTTGCAATTGTATTCCAACAAAGCGAAAAAAATAAAAATATTATCCATAAATTTCGCTTTTAAATAAAGCCAATTTTATTTTTAATGGCGCTTTCGTTTTTTCAATAAATGTTCGGCTTGTTAAAAGATAATTGCGTAACACAGTCTTATTATTTCAGAATTTATACAATGCCTTTCCATGCCAGGATTATGGCTGTTAAGGGTGCAAATTATGTCTTATACATTTTTAAACAAAAACACAGTTTTCGTAGACGCTTGTAATTCAACTTTACTTCGATTCGCGAAGCGAGCGTTACTTGTTACCTTAAATGTCTGACTGCCCTCAAAGTTCTTTTTTATATTTTAATTTAGTGCTAATGATCAGCTCATAGGTTTTAATAACGATAGGGAGATCAAAAGGGATTAACAACAGAAATACAAATTTTTTATCTCTAATACACTTTAGATAGATTAAATGCAGTTAGGTTAAATACACACAATGGGTAAAATCTAAAAAAACACTACTTTTTGTGGACGTAAACATATTTTCAAGTGTACCGAAAGGAAACAAATTCTACATTTTTTTCTAGAAAAGAAAATACCATAAGCTATATGTGAATCTATTACCTGCACCACAGAAGGGCTAGGGAGCTTTTAAAGGAGTGTCTGCGCCCTTTTTTGTCAGATAGTCTTCTTTTGCAGTGCCTTCATGCACGCAATAGAGTAACTGAATGCTTCGCTGCTAAGATTTCGAGAAGCTTAAGGCAGTCCCAAACCAACTTTGATTAGAACGAGTGGAACGAGAAAGTACTAATAAATCTCCACAATGTTTAAAATTTAGACAACATCGAAAAGTTAATCTTAAGAGCGAAAAGCATGACTCACCATCTTATTTAGAAGTTAAAGAAAAATTCAACGAAAAAATAATGTCTCTATTAAATAAGAAAAAGTTCGACTCGGATTCGATCGAATTTTGCAAAACCATGGAAAGAGTTCGGTAGTCCACAAGAAGAACCAATCAGCAAAAATATTCAGAAATCTAAAATGTTTGTTAAAGGATGCCAAACGCAATTAGATTCACCTTGATCGTAGAACAATTTTCAAATCGGTATTTAAAATGTTTGCTTAGAACGAAGGTTCTTAAGTTATTTTCACATCTGCTGATGAAAGTTATTTTAAGGTCTTGTGTCACATTGTAGCTTCCGCTCCTTTTTCGACCCACCCTACTGGGAACGCGTTAAAGCTTAAGCTCTGCTGTAACTCTCCAGCCATACCATACCTCCTGTGTTTTTATTTTTCAATCTTAAAATGTGATTAAATCTGATTGGTGGCTATAAAACTGAAATAGATCTTCTTTCATGTGAAGACAATTTAATAAAACCAGTTAGCACTAACGAGCTTTCACGCAAAGAAAAAATAATGGTTGGTTGTGGTCACGAAAAATATATGATGTTTTTACAATAATATATTGTTATAGCAAACATTCTATTGTTAATTAAAAATGACTTAAACATTACTTTAGTTGTGATAAACAAATTAGCGTGGACATCTTTGGTTTGGACAATATAATTTTCAATATAATTCTAACCACAAAAGAGTATTTTTACTATATAAAAACAATATAATAATTTTAACCTTAATTTGATATTAGTAAGAATAATGTGTAAAATTTGTTTGCTGTTTAATCGAAGTATGACAAAAAAGCAATTACACAAAAAACTATTGTTCTTGAACTGGGCTGAATAGTTTCCTATGGTTCTAAAGAGGGCCATATTATTATTAGTTACAGTAATATGATTTGTAACCAACCATATTATGTTACTTTTACACTATGATTACCTTAACCATGTTTTTTTCTTGTGTATAGTAGACACATCAATTAAATGAGGAGATTATTGCATTATTGGCCTTAAATGGAAAAATAAATAATCGTATACTTTTTCATTTACATGGCTGTCGTATCAGTCCATATGAATTACAAATAAAAAGATGTCTTCAATTTAAGTATTTATACGCAATTTTGCTTTTACCAAGAAAGTCTTAGCAGGGGCTTGATTGGTCGTATCGTAGCCACTTAAAAACGTAGTCCCTTCTTTTATCAGCCCAACTATAAAAAAATACTCGTATATATTGAGGGAAAATGGAAAAAACATAAAGAAAATCGTAGTAAAATTTGCTGCCAGCTTACAATTTTCCAACCAATAAAGCAAAATCACAATTTTACAATTTCTGCTCTTTTTGTGTTCGTGTTTCTTCTGGCGTTGTGTGACAGAATTTAACCAAATTTCTTTAGAAACGTGTTTATAATAGAAATGTGCACAGAATCGGTGCCAGTTCAACCGCTACAATAAGGTTTTACATATCCAATCATGAGTACACACACAAACTCACACATACAAAACACACACGTACATAAAGGCTGACGACATGTATGCAAAAGTTTATTTTAGTCCTGCGTTTTTGTGAAAGCCTTCATGGGTGTGTGTGTGTGTATGTATGAGTGTGGTCGTAGTGTATGAGTGTGGTTGTATAAGAGTGTGTGTGTGTGTGTTTTTAACCAAAAAGTAACAAACATTTGCGTGTAATTTTGTCCTAAAAATTTACTTTTCATTACTGAGTTCAGTTAGCAGTCACCCAATAGGAATATTAACGAATTACAAATTGTTATGTAAAAGTTTACGACGAACAACTGAATTTAATTAAAGATATTTGGCTTAAATTCTAAAATTTCTTAGACTAGAAGTTTTATTCCTCGAAGCGCAGGAATTAAACTCCAAGTAAATGTTGTCAAAGACATTTACAAATTTGCTAAATTGTGTGTAGCCACGCACACACACGCACACACACACACACACACACACACACACACACACACACACACACACACACACACACACACACACACACACACGGTAGTAGCCTACTTGTTTAGGGCTGTTTCATAAAGACCGTATGTTATTTTAATGAAAATATGTAGATACGTCATGAGCCGCTGAACGTGCTTTCAAACGCTTTCAAAAAGTTAAGTAGTAAAATCGCGAAACAATTTTAAACTCACAAATACAATTTATTTAGTTTACAATTTCTAAAAAATTTCCCAAGAAAATGCGATGGGATGAGTTTTTATCTTATTAGGCTGAGAAGACTGGATGTGTGAATAGTTCCGCAAAGCCTATATTTGAATATATCTCAAACAGCTAACAAGACATTCCAAGCTAGAGGCTGTCTGGCTGACGGAGTCCTCTAAGAACTACAAGTAAACACAACTGCACCTTCATGGCAGTGAGATAACAGATTTAGCGTATTTATCGAATTGTGAGTATTGGAGAACGAATTTATTCGGGCTTTCGCGTGACAAGTGCATTTATCTAGCAACTAGCATATCTATCCTTCGAGCTTTAAGGGCGCTTATTTGAATTTTGTAATATGTAACCTTTTTAAAACTGATTGTTCTTTAAGAAACTTTCAAGTAAATGTATACTCGATTTGATTTAAGTTTTCGAAAATTAAAAACCCCAGTTTTGTTGTTGTACCAGACGTCAGCACAGAGCAAACGATCGTAGATGTAATATTCAGGCCCATTAATGAAAAATTTCTTATTTTACATGCAAAGAAGAAACATGGTTGTGGCATAGTCACTACAACTATATTACTTTAGTAGTGATAAGCAAATTATTACAATCCGTTAAAATGGAAACATGGTTGCACTGAAGAATATGATATTTACTAAACTCTTTACCACTTCCAAAGTATTTTAACATAAAAAAAAACAATATAATGAGTCTAACAATACAATGTTGTTAGTAAAAATATTAAACATTTTTTTTCTCCTTAATCAACGTGTAACTAAAGCGCCATCATGTAGGATGTTTCTTTAAGCCCGATAGAACTTACGAAAGGGTAAACTGTGTTTTTGACATTAGTGATCCGTATACTCGAAAAAATCAACATGAGTAGATTGACCCATTTATGACGCCACGAAATTATTCAAATTCACTTTGAAAATCAGTCATCAACTTATGCGAAGTTTTATCGCAAAATTGTATTCAACGATGAGGCTTATGTTTGGCTTAACGGGTTTGTTAATAAACAAAATTGCCGAATATGGAGAGAAATCAATCCGCAATCCGACTCAGTTACATCCAGAAAATTGCACCGTTTGGTGCTGTGACATCATTGGACCTTGATTTTTCAAAAATTAAGAATATGGGATGAATAAGTTTGTCTTGGAACTGATCTATCGTGTAATATAAATTTTATTTAATTTGTGCTTAATGTGAAGGCGTTTCAATATAACGACATGTTTATAATCTAACATATTTAGAAACTTTTATCCATAATTTGTTCATATTTGTTCTTGACTTGACGAGTCGTTATCGATATAATCGAGAATGGTATTTTAACTTCGTCTTAATATGTAATAGCTTTACTGTAATAGAGGTTATGGTGGTGGTCAAATATGCTGTTTAGATCAGTAGTGCGATTCACTAACTTTTAACGATTCGACAGCCGCAAAATTCGTCGACAATTTTTGTTGTTTACAGTAACGATTGTGAGATTCACTAACCACTAGTAAACGATAGTAGACATAGTTAATTTTCAGTTTATTCAAATTGACATCAAGCGGCATCTCTGTCAAAAAAAATGTTTATTAAAAATATTTTTTATAAATGATTTACAAACCAATTACCACTGCCCCTAAAAGATTCCATGAATTTTAGTTTGTGCACAATCGTTAAGCTAATTACAACAGCTGACTAAACGATTGCGAATATTGTTTAAAAAAAAAGTTACTGAATAGCAACATCGTTATTTTGTGGTTAACATTTTTTATCGATGCGATTGTCGTTAAAAAAGAATAGGGAAGCGCACTACAGCAGGCGTTTGAATACAGCACATTTTTTTTTATTGTCCGAACCATATTGATGAGAAATATTTAACAATTTGAGCATAAAATTTTTTCACCAAGCATTGAATTAAAGTGACATGAACAGAATAAGGCTCCTGTTATTGTAATAACTGTCATTGCGAAGACCTTTGAAACTTGTAGTCACTGTGTCTTAACGAGTAGTAAACATCAGGATATTAAGGTTGGACCTCCAATTCAAAAACGAGTTTTTCTGCTTCAGAGATTCAGGAGTCAGAGTGTTTAAAAATATTGCAAATGCAAAATATGTTATCACGATTAAAATATAGGGTGGTCCAACCGAAACGCACGATGTTAATTGTAAAGAAAACAAAAAGTTTTCAGAGAATTATCTTAATATTTTTTAATATGATAGAATGATCTATGACAATTGTGTGTGAAACAATATATCGGCTGGCGAGCATGCACAGATGTTTTCACATTTCCTACAGACCCGGTTTGCTGAAATTTGCGCACAATTTGCCCGATTACGCAGTCCAAGTGCACAAAACGCATTTTGACTTGAAAGCCCATTTACGTAAAACGCTTTAACAATCTTATGGTTTGTAAACCCTATAAAATACCGAAGAACACTTCTTTCTGCCAGTCAGATCTAACTATTGTAAAAAAGGTGGGAGTGAAATATTGTCGAAACTTTTCTACGGAATTTTTGTGCTGGTCACAGCACCATATCCTGGCTGGATGGTTTTTTTATTTCTTTGCGGGCGACATACTAATTTATTCGATATACTCGTACTCCACCTGTCAACCCCTATAAAAGTATGAGGTTTTTCATAAAAATAATTTACGGGTTGCGTGTTCTAAAATGGATTGCCTGTCAGCTATTAAATTTTTAGCAATTTTCCCTTATTAGACTGCACAATGTTCAAAAAGAGACGCTAATAGCAAACAAGCACACATTTACAGTTATTTAACTTGCCCCCACCCTACTCTTCTCTTTCTGAGCTTCATTTTTTACTGCTTAATATTTATTTCGCAGTTGTTGTCATTTTTTTATTAAAAACATTTCGTACACAAGCCTTGACGGTAATTTTTATGTTTTTTAGCTGCTTTTTAAATATAAAAAAGCGAAGATAATTGAATTGACTTAAAGTCTTCTCTTTTTTGCCACCCAGACTTTAAACAAGAGTCTTAAAGAATTTAGAGGATGACAAAGATGAAAACACCCAAAATACCGCATCAAGTTTAAAAAACTTTTAGGGAATGTGTTTATGTGAGAGAGTACTTTATGAAGAAGATATAAAAATGTTGGAAATTCTGGTGATTAAAAAAACGAAGAAGGTGTTTGCTGAAAGTAGAAATTATTTTATATACTTTTGCACGCGATATTTAAAGCATTTCGTAAGCAAATGCGATATCTATATATATAAGCGAAACTCTGTCTGTCTGTTAGCTATAGATTCCGAAATCGTAAAGCCGATCGGACTCAAACTTTTCCAAGTTGTTCCAGGGAGTGTTTATGGGGGGTAGTTTAAAAAAAAATTGGGCGGGGCTACGCCCATCTACATATACATACAAATACGCCCATGCAACATAAATATTAATTTTTCAGCTACTTGCACTGGACCGATTTTTCTGAATCTTGCACACATATTGAGCTTGGTTAGTTATTTAAAAAAATGTTTAAACCTTGAAAGAAAACGTGGCTTTATACAGTGACAAAAGCCATTAAGGAGAAAGATAATTTTAATTTGGCATCACTGTTTTCGGTGATGGTCGATTTGACAGTTCTGCGTTATTTTGAATTCAGTTTGGTTTGGCAAGTTATTATTAATAGCATCACTTCTGAGAAGTTTTTAAAAATTTATTTTTGTAAAACATCAAACATTTCATTTCGAGAATCTCATCTAATTAAAAATCAAAATCTTGGTTAAAAGAATCTAAGTTTTGTGTTCTTAATCGGTGGGTAGAATGACTTATGCAAGTGTCGTAAAAAACTATACCATATCTACAAACCATTTTGGGCCTCAATTGAAAGGGCCATTTTGTGCCTCAACTGCCACACCACGCGTGATACAATAATTACGCTCCCTGGAGAGGAGAATAAGTGTGAACTAATATACATTTTTAAACGAAAAAATATTCTAGGGCCTGTTTACATTCAAATAGTTTTTAGCACAAACCACCTGTTGGCGAATTGTTCCCATATTAAGAAATACAACGGCACATACGCTGTTATTTCTGAACACATTTGGAAATAAATGTTTG
The DNA here is from genome assembly GCA_963932375.1 of Phania funesta. NCBI lineage: Eukaryota > Metazoa > Arthropoda > Insecta > Diptera > Tachinidae > Phania > Phania funesta. The sequence continues at coordinate 50,933,881 of OZ010656.1, forward strand.
GTTATTTTTCAGTTTGCAATTACTAATTCTGTGTTGTTCGGCTGAAATCTGCACAAGTGTTACGTTTGTAGCATTCTCTTTAACGGCTACTACCTGTGCTGACATAAGCTGTTTTATCTTCAAACCAATTATGTTCTTCACTAGAATCTTAATTAATTAAATTTTTTTAAGGATTCCTCTTTTATATGACCTATAATTCTCCGTATTTTCTGTTAAAATATTTAGAAGTTTGCAGTGCAAAACACGCTGTAATTTGATCCTGTGTAAATGCCATGAAAATTTTCCATTTCGATTAGCATGTGACACCACTATCTAAAATTAAGAAATAGAAATAATTGACACACACAACAAAAACAATAACGTGATTGAAAAAAAAACATTTAATGCTGTCAATTTGTATATAAACGGCAGAAGAAGAAGCGACAGAAGAAATCGCAGGAAGCAAATATTTGCTGTAACCAAAACCTCAGCAATTTTTTACTACAAAACCCAACCAACAAGAAAATTCATATTTTCCGGCAACCATAAAAAAACGTAAACTAAAACTTAACTGTTGTTTGAAAAACAAAAACAAATAATGAAAAGAAAAGCGAAAAACGGCAAAGGAAAGAGAAGGAGGGAGCAGAAGAATGCTTTTAACTAATTTAACTAATTAAAATGTAAAACACCAACCTAGTTATATTGGAATGGCAAAAATATACTTACATTTACACATACACACACACAAACATATGCAGATGTCAAAAGATGTCACACCAATGCACATGCAAGACTCCACACATTCACGCACCACAAACACTTTATGAAATAAACGGTAAAGTAATGAAAACAATATCAGACACATTTGGCACAGACGAATAGTAAGGGCCTGCAACCATGTGCTCATAATCACATTGCAATCGTCATCGAAAAGCGTTATTCTACTCGCTGTAGATTTTAAGACCACATAACAAATAAGTTTTATTACATTTTAGATCCCATTTATTTCGTAAGCCGCACAGAAATGTTGTAGCGTTCAAATTTATGTTGGAATTAGCAACCAAGAGTTCAGGATATCCTCTTTAACTAAAGGAAACGGTTAGGCCGAATTCAAGCCGTTGCCTAGGGAGTGTATGTTGCGTCTAATGTATCGAAAACAAATGTGGCATAAAAAACGAAATGATTGGATGTGGAGGTATAATTTCCTTAGAACAGACTCCATTTGTAACGATAAAACAATGTAAATTAACCCAAATTACATCACTCTCACCGATAAGCACCTAAGCCCTCTCATGTATGGGATCGAGTTGGTACAAGATAGTGTTTTAAACATGAGAGTTGTATACCATTCTGGATTCTGTTACAGTAGCTTTGTGTGAATTGTAAAAATTGTAAGATAATATGCAGTTATCTCTTACACCGTTTAAAAAAAGCTCGGCCTACTTGAAACTCGAAAAACTGTTTTTGGTCTACAACGCACTGCATCTTGACACCAAAGACAGCAAGATAATTGAATCACTCAAGCAACTTTACCTGTCGGTCGCCTGTGTGAAATCACGCAACATTGACTCATACGACCTTTAAAATCCACCCTGCTCTTACTAAGCTCTTACGAATAAAATAATAAATTATGGAGGCCATTTTTTCGACTATTTTTTTTTCAAAAACTTTGAATGAAAAATAAGTTGTAATAATTTCTATTAAAAAAATTATCGTTTTTCTAACATTCTTTTACTTTCTTTCCCTCTCCTTAAGAGAATATTCTTTTATAACCAATCAGAAAATACAAAAGCCGGACTAGAAAATGTTCACTTTTCTTCGAAAACATAACAAAAAAAGTTACCTGCACAGTGGTGTTTTTTTTTCACATTATTTGAAGCCGTGTTCACCTGCAGAAAATCCTTTAGCATGGTTAGTATATGTCGACAAAAAGATTTTCTTTAAAACCATCAAAAGACGATAATTGAATATTGTACAGCCTATTATGAAAAAGGAAGGGGTGATATTAAAGCAGATCGATTTGTTTCGCTATTAAAGGAGATAGATTTGTTCATCGCTGTGTACAAGTCCCAAAATTAAAACATCAGTTTTAGGACTACCAAATTTTGTGACATTGTGTCCTTTTACAACAGAAAAATTCATATTCAATAATAACTCTTTCTTAACAACTTTTACCTGTAAACGGGGCAAAATGCAAGTTTTCGTGGTGCGGCATATTTATTGGCACGGGCTGCATTTAGTGGCTCACGTTTTTCGTTTTAACTACCAACACGCAAGGCAAAAACATGAGCAACATATGATGGAAATATATGGTTGTAAATCAATCATATTATTGTTGTAGGTAGCAATAATACAGGCGACTAAAGCCACCGACTGCTAATTAGTCAATGCGCTAATGTCGTCCGACACACCACCCTTATACCTTGATTAAACATTACAAGAATTTAATATATTATAAACATCTAAGAACATTTTATGATTGCAGTAATAATATTATTTTTGTGTAGTTAAAATACTTTGTTTGTAGTTAGAATTTTAATAGAAATTATTCAATTCAACAATGTTGCAATATTTATGGATGGAAGTTATTTAAGGCTTGAAATGTAAGCAATAACTTGTTAATCGCAACTAAAGTAATGTTTAAAATGTTGTCAAATAAGCAGTGTATATTTGCCACAACAAAACATTTTTGTAGAGAAGATAATGTGGTTGTCGTGACCGTGCCACAATCATGTTTTTTATAAAATAAAGTAGGGTGTTAAAAAAATCTACTATAATCCGAACATTATAAAAGAAACATTTTGTCATAAAGTTTTAATTAGCTGAAGTAATGGCTCATTTAGCTTAACAGTTTGTCGTTTGTTCTCCAAACACATGTAAGTCATAATTCATCAAATTACCAAGGACATTTGAACAGACACAGTCTCAACATGTATTGTAGGATGTTTAATTCTATGAAGTTGTGTTGGTTCTCATTTAATTAGTCTGCATGTGTGTAAGTGTTCTTTTTTTTGTCAAACAACTTGTTAAATGTCAAATATCATGTGATTACAACAGCATCACATGGCGTTACATTACTTTTGCAATGTTCTCCAGCTGTAGGTTGACTGTTTGTCTGGGGTTTTTTTTGGTAACTTGTACTTTTGAAGTGATTTATGGTAATGAAGTTTGCATTTTTACAGACAATGTAAATGTAAAAACCACAAGAGAAATTAATAAGAAAAATTTTAAGCCGACTGACACTGATTAAAATTGGCAACTTTTGTGATCTGAACAAAATTAAAAAAATTGAGGTATCATAAATCTATTTTGGCTTTTCCTTGTTAATAATATTTCCATATATTTTGGTTTTTAAAACATTATAAGGTGACAATACAGTCGCAAAAAGTTGCTGTTTGCTACGGATTTTTGGACGTAGGCATCAGCTCAATAACATTTCTGGTTCCCGCGACAGCCACGAGCCTTTATTTGAATGCTGCAGGACCTTGCTAACAAGCAGCAAAGTCAACATAATCCAGGCAATGGTCTAAATGTAACTGGATCTATGCGGCAGAGTTATTAAAAATTTGAACACACCGATCCGTGAAATCGTGCGGACATTTGAACGATGTCATACTCGTATCTCATGCATATTGGCATATATAAGCCTCTCAAACAACTTCGTCAATACTTCAAACAAAGCAGCTTGTTTCATTCCATTTCACCATCAGTCCATCCGTATTGGAACCAAAATTTTAAAATAAAACTTTTTAAATTATATTATTTTGCATTTAAGTGATTGCTTCGCTGTGTTGCTGTTCAATGTTTCTCCAATAAAAATATCAGGCACCTTTGAATGGTCTTGGTAGAGATAAAAACGAGTAATAAATAAATTTCATTTCAAAACAAAAATTAAACCACAAACTCTGTTAAACAATCGCCCTCACAAACAACAATAAAACAGCAGAAAATTGATTAACGTTAGAAATCCTTTGAGGCCTGCATTTACCAGCAAATACAAATTATACAAAAACTAATACATCGTCAATGGTGCAAATACAAAATAAACACTTATGTAAAAAAAACACCCTTAGCTTTGGTTTGCAACAGAAACCACAATAAAACAATTTGTACGAATGCGAAATAAAATTATAAAAAAAAATTCGATTAGTAAAAATCTTTACTTAATTACGCTTGAAATCTTGCTGGCGCTAAAAAGCTCCTTGCAGCAGTACTACGCAGTATTAGGAGGGAAAAATATTTAAAAATGTTTAACGCTGCTTGTTCTCCTTTCCTACTTTTTAACGCTTTTTTTCACTAGATTGGAAGCAATATTATGGCTTGCGTTCATTAAGCAGGAAACACATTTAGAATATTTAAATTTCTTGTGCAATAAAAAATTAATTTTTTTAACCTAATTGGTTTGTTCCCTGGTTGTTTTTTTTACTTAAGTATTTTTTTTTTTTTAATTTCGAGAATTATTTCGGCTCTTCTCCGATTGACCGGGACAATGGCGAAGGTGACTCAAGTTAACTTTCACCATTCTAAAGCACCGTCAGCCGTCTCCTGGAATGAGCCGAGGATTCTGAATTGATCCAGGAGCTGTAGACCAACAACGGCAAAATTCTGAGTCTTAATGCACGAGACTACAAATTTTTGTACGCAAATTGCACAGGTAACACATAAAGTCATGCATTCTGGTAAAAAAGCATTTCAATCTGTACAGTCTCTCTGATTACAATGATGAAGATACAGTAGCTGCTGCTTGGGAGCATGATGGTGCGACCACCTGGTTACTCTCAAGCTACATGTCGCACGACCCCGAGGATACCTTCGAAATAGACTGGTGCACAATATGGCGCAAGCGGCTCCGTGGTAGATCTGCTGCCCAGAAAGTTGGCGCTAAATGCAGCGGTTCGATTAATTGTTACGAATGAGTGGAACCATATGGGGAAATTTAAGTTCTGTTGAGACTGGATTTAATCTCTAGGGACACCACTCCGAAGCCTTGTTTTTCCAGGGGCTTTGACTTCTTGACCTCGGAAAACCTCGGGTGTATACACAAGGAATTTGGGCGGTGAACATGTCTTACAAAATCCCAAATTAATGTATCGCCACACAGGCTTAAATACCAGCAATATTAGAGGCTGTATTAGTACATAATACTCGGATTTTTACCAACATCAAAAATGGTCCAGGAATTAGTGGGTGCGTGGACTTAGGACCAATACTTTCAATTGAATGGCCGATAAGCTGGTAAAGAGAAGAGCAAGGCTGCACGAATAACATTGCTGAATCCCGTGTGTGGCCTCTTCTCGGCTTGTAAGAACTAAATTAATAAAGCTTTATATGGTGGTATGGTTCAGGCGAGGTAGCACTCAATTTGGGCGGATGTCTTTTTCTAGCCTCTTCGAGATGTCGGAAGTGGGGGAATACAGCGGTTACATGTCTTCATAAGGAACACCAACCCCTATTCTCAATACTAAACGCTAGCCTTTAAATCTACACTCTCCTATTTGTTCTCATTACTTTCCTTTTATCTTCTTCACACTCCTTTTATCTTCTCATTTTCATCAGGTAACACAAAGAGACTAAGAGATTAAGCGGACTTACGTGGGCCTGAGTTCCATTCGGCCTGTTAACCTAACCTAACTTTCCCCTATTAGAAGTCGAAGAATAGTTAAACGACTCTCACGTGTAATTTTAGACTGACAGTCGACGAAGGTTAATCTTATTGTCACTATTTCCGAAAACAAAAGAATATGGCTTAGAGTACTTTATATGACCAGAAGAATTAGCTCGCTAATGTTGTCTGTATTGGTATGCGGAGAAACGTCAAGAGTGGGACACTATATATCAAGTCTATACTGCAAAGGATATTTACGAGTCGACCGAATAAAAATTTATATTTTGTTGATCTCTTGAACACAAACACTGTTGATTGAAAATTACAAATGATTTCCCCTATCATCAATACATTGGACAAATAAAAAGGTGCAAATAACACATAACAAAACAAATGAACTGAAGTTCCTGCCTGGACTGCAATTAAAGCAAGTGTAAATAAACATTTCAATATTCATTAATTTCTGTCACATACATATGTACAAACAACATTAGCCATTGCAAGTATTCCCATCTATGGCAAAACTACATTCACAACCCAATAAAAAATATAGTTACAATTTTTATATTGTTTGTCTCGTACTTACTTTATTCTATTGTAAACAAGCAATTCAGCAATATCACGTCCCAAACCTGAATATGTTGTCTCCACAAATACCAACACTTTTGGATCGATGCGTAAACGTGCCTCCGTACGATGATCAGGTGCTGGTGAAACATTTCTCGTGTGCTTCCCTCTGCCCATGCGACAATTGATAATTGGTGTGGGTCGGGTATCACGTTGTATTAAACTGTAAAATAAGGAAAAATGGGAAATTTTTTATTTTTAACTCGTTTAAAACGATTGTACAATGGAGAAAAAGTGCAATACAATTTTATTATTTAATATTTTTTTAATTGTCCATTTTCCATAGAAAAAAAATTGTAAAGAGTTTTTTCGGTAAAGAATTTTTAAATATTAAAAAAAACAAACTTTAGTTCTATTATTTTAAAGTAATAAGAATTGCTTCATCATTTGCTGAAATCATAAAATCTCTGGGTAAGTATGACTTTTAATCGGGTTAAATTATTTATATTAACTGCAATAATAATAAACTTTGAAGTATTAAATTATTCTAAAAGAAATTTCTGTTTTTTTTTTAAAGAAATCAGCTTTAGGTGGCCTTCCAGAACGAGAACGTGTTGTAACTTAAACGTTGAAGTTACCAGATCGAAATGTCGCAAACCAGTTTGAGCACTGGCATTCTATCCGGGCACTTTGGATACATTATTTCTAGCTTGGACTGCATTTTAACTTTGCGATTGCAACAAAATATAATATTTTTTAAAATGCTGCACGTCCCTTTGGGTAGTTGAAAGAGGATACTGAGACAACACAGCTTAGTAACAAATCTACCTATATTAAGTTTGAAGACTCTGCAAATTATAATTCTCCAGATGTATATAGGGTGACTAGAAAAGAACAACATCGCTGTGAAATATCAAATACAGGCCCTTATATTCAAGCTAGGGAATAGCACATCATTCAAATGGCCGGCTAAGCTTCGCCGGCAGTGCTTCAAGCGGTCCGTTTAATTTTTGATGAATTTGGTCCAATATGTCCGGCGTTATTTCGCCAATAGTGTCTCAAATATCAGCCTCGATGTCATCTAAAGTGTTTATCTTGTTAGCGTAGACTAAGGGACTTGATGTAGCCCCAGAGAAAATAATCGAAGGGCGTTAAGTCGCAGGATCACGGTGGGAAATTGATGAACGCTCGCCGTGAGATTAAACAGTCTACAAACTTTTCGTCTCTTACCCATTTCGAAAGAAATAAGCTCCGACGATGACCTCATGTTATCAATCTTTGTGGATGCAGTGATACTTGGTCAAACATTGTGTTCGCTTCAATAACGGCATAGCCGCTTGTCCAAAATAGACCTCATCCAAGATGATTTTTACCAAATTTGGCTTCAATTTTTGCGCCAGCACAATCTTATACATATGAAGGTCTAAACCTTACCATCAAATAAGCCAGTTTGATTGTCTGGTGATCGGCGTCGAATCGATATTTCTTGGTCATCTATATGTTTTCATCATTTCGCTGCAATGGTATCGCAATGGTGGCTTAAGGTCCAAAAGAGCGTATCTTATGTCTTGTTTACGGTGCTTGCTGGTCACCCACCACTAAAGCTATGATGTCGACCGACCTCACAACGAAATTGACATTGCGTATTTACAACTGATCCGGAATGTCGATAGTAGTTTTCGTAGCCGTAAAACGATGCGTGAGGCATGGGTGGCATTGGTATCTTTGACATCTTCACAATAAAACCTGTCATTACTAACTGGGCATCTTATGCAACGATTATTATATAAAGTGTTTGAAAGCTACCACGACCTCTGGCTAATTTTATTGAACTTTGTGAGCATGCATGATCGGAAAATTGTATTCGGACTATTATCTCAAAAACACAACAAGCGCTGGTGTAATAGATTTGCCAAAAACTTATAGCACAGTCTGTGTATTACTTAACATCAATTTTTTTCTTAATTCAACATAAACACAAATCACACAACAAGCTTTATGGTGCTGCCTTTGTTGGGAAACCCCAGAAAATCCAGAAAAAATTTTAGCAAACATTATTACTGTCATACAATTGAGGTCACATTATTTAGAAGTTTATTTTTCTCTATTTTTTTGCTGGTGTACGTTGCTTTGTATTCTATTTGCATCGGTGATTGTTTGCGTTCTATGTGGTTACGCGTGTGTATGGTTGTTTGGGTTTCTACTCTGTTTATATTTAAATAATTGTTAAATTTATTTTATTTATTATAAAAACGATTTAATTATTATATGTGTAATTTGATTATGTTTTCATGCAACAGTAATTTTGTTGCTGAGAAAATCAGTAGATCCTGCTTGCAGAACATTTTATAAGAAGTTCTTTCAATGGCTGGTGTTTAAGGGTATTGAGGAATAAAATCAGAATGTGGTTTAAACTTGATGCCATAGGAACTGCTTAACTATATTTGAAATAGTTTATTATACGGCCAATATAATGCCTTTCACTACAAATTGAATTGCCTTACCTAAACTCTTCCTTTCCTCAGCGTGTTAAAATTATGATTTAATTTACTTTTACAAATTTACTATTCGCTTTTAAAAATGTAATTCAGAACATTTATTTCTTAAAATTTTATTTTTAAGATCAACCTAAAATAAGCCGATTAAAATCATTAGTTATAAAACTATTTCCAATAAGAGCAGACAGCTTGTGCCAGCCGTTTTGTCAGAGGGTTGAGCAGTGTGTCTTAATCTCTACAAGATCAAATTAATTCACGAATTCGAAGGTAATAGAGAATGCTTCGGACCCTTAAGAGGAGGACTCCAATCTTGGCCAAAAAATCATCTGTATAGAAGAGGGACGTTTTTGGACTAATGTCTACGTTAACAAGCAAAATTGTAGCTTATGAAACGACGCTATCCCGCGCACCGCACAGGTGAAAATCATTCAACGAAAAATTCGTACTTAGTGCAGATTTTCCGTACTTCTTCGACAACAATGTTCATGCGGCCACCACCTTAAATGGCCAGCGCTACAGATCAATCATAACTAAATTATTGTGGCACGAGTTCTGTCCACAGAGGCATGTCTTCTGATCCTGTATTGTTGCCGGGAGAGATGGCTAAACCAGTCCCAAAAGGCCTGTCTAGTGACTGAAACTGAAAGAAGATACGACTTTCTAAATTCAACCATTAACGATATAAACTCTGGTACCACGAGAACCAATAGCCCCTTTGACGAAAGTACCAGACTGTTTCTTGGTGAGGCTCTTTCGGTAGTGCCAGTGCTGGGTATGATTCAATGTGTCGTTGCAATGCAACGAAGGTTGTCAACAGAACACCTATTGACCGCAGAAAAATGGTTAGCTCCAAACCCTCAGCAATAGGTGGAAACAGGGTTCAGGCTACCATGGTCTTCAATTGCTACCTATACAAGTGCGTATAGGGGCGTATGTGGTCGCATTTTAATACGCCCAGTGCTAATACCACCGTAGGATTATGTCGCATGTATAGCTCGAACGTCCATCATGCCATATCTGTGGTACATGTTAAGCAATATGCACACAGCAAATACAACAATGAAAAATCTTAATGAAATGATTTGCAGGTATTTGAATTAGACACCTACAATCAATCAACCGATGCTCTTAAAGTCGATAAAACCCAAGCTATTGCTCAGATCCTTACGGCAGAGTAATTGAGTATCGGATCTCTTGCATCTCAAAAAACAATACCACTTATATGGCACCCACAGCTTGTTTTATTTCATTTCAACATAGGCCGCCCTTATAGGAAAACTCTTTATTTACAAAACTTTTAAAATTCATATTAAAAGGAAAAATACTGCAAGTTCCCAGTAAATATTGTTGTCCGTAAAAAATTGCAATTAGTTGTCGTTGTTCTCGATGTTGTCACCTGTGTTTTTGTTAATTTCTTCACCGTTTCTGTTTTTATTTATAAAGGAATTTTGTAGTTGTACTTGTAGCAGTGCTTCCGGTACTTATCCTGTTTTAAGCGTATTTTCAACAACACACTCATTTCATTACGTCAAGTCATCATATTTCTTTTCGTTCACGCAACACACTGGCCCTCTCGTGTTCAGTTCAATTACTTAAAAGTAAAACATATACCAACAGTTTCCATGGACACAAATCCATTCGGGGGGGTCAGTCAGCCACACCGAATGCAGTCTGACATAAATGCAAACCAATAAATATCAACTTAAACTCGTTGACAAGAAGGTACGCGTTGCAACTAAAGAACTAACGTTCGCTACGCTCCATCACATTTCACTTTTAACACCAATTGGTATTTACAACCCCTTCACTACAAGGCTTGTTCTTCGAACAGTACTGGTGCTTTAAATACACTGTTTTATGTCACAGTAAACTAGCAATGCTTCTTCGTTGGGCGATTGCCATGCATGTCAAAAGACAACAAAGGAAGAAATTTAAATTTTCAATTAAATATGACTGGAATAAGTTGTTGTAATAAAACAAAAAATTGGGTTATGTCGGGTCCACTTTTAAGCCAATTTAGCACCGTGTGCAAGCCCTATCGGTTTCTTTGATTGTGAATTTCTTGGCGATGTAGTATGAAAGCTGGCGGTACTGCTAAATGCTTGGCACACTTTGCACGACCCTGAAACCACCGAAAGTTGCGACAAGTTATTAGAGCCGGTGGATTTGCTTTGAGAGACCGTCTTAAAATTTGCCACAAATTGTTTAAGGTATGTAGCTTCTACATTTGTTATGCATTAGGCATCTCCTAATTATTGCCCAGTATTTTCGTTAATTTTCTACTTCCTCGTAGAAATTATGATGTTTTATTCTATAGCAGTGAGCGTCGTGAGATGATGGAAAATCGTGGATCATAATGAAGAGCGGAAAACAATCCTAACCACCACATGTCCAAAAGGATGGAACTAGTTGTTATAGCCTCTTATCTGAACCCAACCCAACTTTTCGGCGCAGTTCATATTTTTTTGCAATTTCCTAACAAGTTTTGGAAAACACCATTGGGTAGTTACCCCGCCTACCTCTTCAATGGGTAAACTCATTACACCTGAATAGGTGGAGGGAGAATACCACATGTAGACAGGCTAGACTGGTGCTCAAAGAGCCCCTCGGCAGGAAGGCCAGCAAGGTGCTCGGATATAATAGGGCTACTTTAAGCTGGATCACTGCGTTAGTGACAGGACATGAAAACTTCAAGTACCATCTGGCTAAGATGAAAGTCGTAGAAGATGATACTTGCAGACTATGCCTGGAAGAGGCTGAGACGGTAGCGCACGTTGTGTGTGATTGTCCAGCTCTGGCTAGCATAAGGCTTAAGACCACGGGCAGACACTTGTTAGATGTGAATGTAATGGGGGAACTAAGCCTTAGACATATGCTAACAATTACAAAAGACTCCGTGATGAGGAAGAGTGTTGACAGTTACCAGTCGACAGTCTGAAATTACTTTAGTCAAGAATAAAGGCTAGGGCTAGAACGAGACTCAATTGAAAGTAAGGTGGTTGTGATTACGGATCGGTTCCCCGAAATCAATTTGAGGAGCGAAATGGAGGTCGAAAAGGTACCCAGAAAGTAAGTGGTCTGCTTCGATATCCCCCCATACATTAATAATAATAATACCCCTCCTACCCAGTTTTCAGAACTACAAATACAATAAATATATTTATATCATAACTATTACTGCTGACTTCTGCTGCTTATGATCCATGCCACTGATTTGCAGGTTCCTTGGAATGGGGGGTTTCAAGGGGCCGAACTGAAGGCAACCGGACGGGTGGGCCCACAAATAAGCAGCTAAGAACAATCAGCGGGTGTTTACTAAATGGACAACATGGAGAAAATGAGTGGGTACCACCTTTCAATTTGTGCCTCCAAAAAGTATACCCCATCAACCGGCATTGTTTGTTCGCCTAGTTGGAGCACCTGCAAATGAACGTCTGTATTTATATTAAGCAGTTTAAGAAGTCTGTCTGATAGCTTAGATCATCCCCATCATCAGACCTGGATGCAGTAGACTAATAATTTGCTCATACGAGAACTGACGATTAATGAATCCTACAATAATTTAATTGAACAATCCGATTTACCATAGGCTCCTTATAGGACTGATGGGAACATAATAATAAATAAAATATTACTGACTGTTGACTGTATTGTGGACAACCAAGTTTTATCACGTGTTAAAGTTTTATTAAACATTTTTTAAATGTTTGAGGAATGTGTTGCGCAAAGAAAGCACAGTACTTTGAAGTCCTCTACAATAGCAATCAATTACTGAATCATCGTGAATTTTGAACTCTATTAGAGTCATACTTTCACGCCCTCAAGCAAAGGTTTTGGTCAATTTCTACTAGACGCCACTCGTCCTGAAGTCTCTAAAATCACCTCGAGATGAACACAAACAATAATGCATTCTTTTCATGCTACTCGTATCCCGCGAATTACGCGCGTAATGTTGGTTCCCAAGTGTTGAATCGTAGCTGGTTTATCGACAAAGACTTTTGACTTCCCAAAACCCTAAAGAAAAAATCCAGAGGTGTGATATCATATAGGTAGCCTGTTACTGGAATACCGTATCTAGCCTTTTAGGTGCGAATTCAGGGGAAATGGAATGAATATACCCAAAATTATTAAATGTTAAAATTCTTTCATTTTTTATAATTTTTCATTTAAAATAATCTTGGTTTTCTTATTAACCGCCCTTCGCGTCTGCAATTCTTTTAAAAGTATAAAACGTTCTTTCAGTGTGGGAAACTCAGCGGACTTGTTGAAGCCAATATATACAATCGAATTAAGTACATCAAAATGATAGACCATAGTTGAATAGAAGGCATAGTTACATCATACTGTCAATATAACATACTGTCAATATAAAATTTTGCTTCAATCGTTTTATAAATATTTATTTTTCAAAAGAAATGCAAACGCTTGTGTTCAAATGAATGAATTTTTTTACGGTTGAAGTGTTAGTTCTTAATACAATTCATTTCAGTTTCCGTATTTTTATTTCTATTCTTTCTCCCCTCAATATCTATATATGTATGTGTGTATTGTAGTAGTATTCTATGTGAGTTCGTGTATGTGTGCTTAAATGATTTCTTTTGTTAAGTGATATTGGGATAAGCAATAGCTTTTGTGTTATTTCACAAGTAAACATGCTGATGAAGCCATTCAGAAGATAAAAGTTTCGTCATTTTGTTGTTCAATGAAAAATTATTCGATTATTCGATAAAAAAATATTTTTCGATAAAAAAAAAAAAAATTTCTCCAGTTACTCGAATAAATTTTCTGTAAACCCACGTTTTCAAATACTATGTAGTATCTTAACTATATTTTTGCAACATCTGCTTATAGCCTTTACCCGTTTTGTATTCCAAATATTATATTAACTTTGCGTACGTGATTGTGAGTGTGCCTTAAATTCCAAAAATTACAGATCATGTTCTTAGGCACCTTGTTCCATTCAACCTGTGTTAGAAGGAAATAGTTTTGTTTTAAAAATTCTTTATCTAATTCTACCCCAATTTATTTTATTACGAAAACGCAATTTATTTGTTGAGGTGGGATAAGCTAGTAGCTATGAGCATTTTACTGGTTCCTTAAGCCAGCTCAGCAGGAAGGCATTACCCAACTTTTTAGAAAAACTAGAAATGTCTTATACTTGAAATTTTTTAACCCAAATGAGAAAGTTTAAAGAGCTTCAAAATAGCAAAATTAAAGTTTTAACAAAAATTTGGTAGTGATTTTGCGAAAAATACCGTTTTGTTTGAAAACGTTGTTTTATTGGTAGTTATTTTTTTTTTTTAGTTTTCTGGTTTTGTGATAAATTTTCTATTTTTGGTGCATTTGCAAAGTTTGGTAAAATTAAAATTTGTTTTGTTTGATTTTCAGAAATATTTATACTTTTTGTGATCTTAAATTTTTTTGGTGAATTTTAAAATTTTTGGGAAATTTCCGATTTGTGGTGAAATCCGAAATTTTTATTGATATATTTGCGAATCATTGAACTTTATTAAAATGTCGATGTTTGAAAAATGTTGATTTGTTTTTTATTTTTTTGGTGATATTTTCATTTAGAGTGAAAATTATGGCAAAGTTTAAAGGTTTAGTGAAAAACAACTTTTGGGGTTTTTTTAATGTTGCTATTTCGAAAAAGTGAGTTTTTGTTGTTATGTAAAATTTTCTGGCTATCCGTTCTGCAAGTGTTTTAAAATTGATGGTTTTTTGTGAAATTGCAACATTTTGGTGAAATGAAAATTTTTTCCATTGCCCTTCTTGATTGCTGTCAATCTTTAGCACTATATCATTGACGTAGCTGCAAGCAATGCGCCTACATAACACCAGAGGTGCTGCAACATTGCAAATAAGCCTAATGAGCAAAAGCAGAGTCAAAAACACTTTTCTATCCCTCCACTTCAATACATTGTCCTCTCTAGTTCTATCTCTTCCCAAAGAAGGGTGCACAATTATTCTAAATAATTAGTAGGCCAATAGTTGCCTGAGTGTTATTTTTATTTATATAAAAAATTTATAAAAAAGTAAAATACTGCTTCGAAATTTCCAGAATTAAAACAAAAACCTTCTGACCGATTAAAATTATTGCAATTAATATCGAAAGTATTAAACCGAAAAAGAAACAAAATGTTCAGCAGAACCTTAGAACACTTAGCAATTTGTTTTTCCTGACATAATTTATAGTTTTGCTTAAAAAAGAACATAAAAATTAAATTAATTCAAATTCTTTAAATATAAACAGCTCCAAAGTGGCATCAAAATTAAAAAAAGCTAAAATAATATTTTCTAACAAATCACATTTTTATTCCTTTTTTCTACACTGAAACTTTTACCAATATAACGCTGCGTGAACGTTTATATGCATATTTTAGTTGGAAGAATTATTTTTCTAATCGCTTGCTGTAAACATTTATTTCTAAGAATTTATTAATTTTATTCAAACACATGCAACGACAGCTACAACTTTTCGTGCAAATACTCCTACTTCTGCTACTACAAATATTTGCATGTCAACTTATGCAATTTCTATTAAATCTACAACATGAACTTAATTGGTTTTTAGATAATGGACTTGTGTTGAGTACAAAGTTGTTGTACATATAACAAAAATTAATTGACTCAATTAAAAATGTGAAATGTGTTGGTTTCAGTTGTGTATTTGTTCCATGCGAAAGCAAACTTTAGTGCAGCACATTATTTAAATAATTCGAATCCTTTATTTGTGATTGACGGATACGAAAAAAAAAATTAAAAAAGATTCGCAATAAATATAAGGAGTAAAGTTACAGTGAGCTAAACTGTATTATAAGACAAAAGAAAAACGATCGAAAATATAGAAGATATGAGAAGAATCTCAAATTCAATAGATGATGTTAACAACAGACACTAACTCAGTAGGATGGCGCAGATCATGCTGATTGCGTGCGTAGTGGCACAGAAAAAACACGTATTCATCATTTTGCTAGTGTTTAATAACTTTTTCAGTATTCCGAAAATTATCATATTACGATAAATAAATTCGTCTTTCGTAATAAAAGTAATAGAACGATCTTAGGCCTGAATAAAATTATTTATTCATTTATAAAAACATCAGTTGGACAAATTCGTTCAAATAATAAAATTTAATGTTATTTATTTTTATGTTAAAATATATAATTTTAGATACGAAACTTCCATGCAGACATAAGAACTGAATTAATGCACTTTTCCATAAAGAAATTTAATTTACTTTAAACATCAAATCAGCTTTTATATCCCATCCTGCCATTGTACAAAAATAAATTTCAAGCTTTTTATCTCTATGCGAACCTCAACAAAGCCAAAACGAAAAAATCTACTGAAAATGCTGGTCATAATTGTTCATTCCTGTACATTGAACAACAAACTAAATCATTTTGTGGGAAATTAATAACAATTATGAAGAGAAAATAAATAAAAATTATTTAAAACACAAAATATTATTTTTAAAAATTAATCCTGGAAGAGTTTAAGAGAGTGAAAAGTGGAGCGATCAGACAGTCTCACACATGCTTGTGCAAAACCCAGACAAAATAATGAAATGCCTGCAGTCAATGATGCTGGTTGTTTTTCTTTCTGCTTTGAGTTTATCCATTTTTGTTGGGAAAATACACACACATATCAGGCTTATTGTACCAAAACACTTTAAGCTGGAGAATTTGTTAGCTTTTATTGCTGTAAATAAATGTTATTGTTGTTATTATTGTTGCAACATATAACCATTACATGTACAACAACAGCAATAAAGGTTGCAGCAAACATCCATAAAAAGTGCAACACTGCATGAGTTTTTGACCATGTCAAAGTATGAAAATTCAAACATCCAACCAACGAGTTGTGCCAACCACTACCAACAGTCTGTTTGCCCAGCTGACTTGTTGTCTTGTAGCTCTCACAGTTTGTCTATACTGTCAGGGTCTGTGTTACGGTTACACTTTCCCTGTTGCTCTTATTCATGCTCTGTCCTTTCTTTTCTGTGTGTCTCATAAAACAACAAATTTTTAGTAGCATAAATTCACGCCAATTTTTTGTCGGTCATGCAACAACACAAGCTTTAGAACAACACAAATCTAAATAAAATCTTGAAAAGAGAAACTCAAAATATTTTAGAAGTTTTGTTTAGTTTTCTTCGGTTTGGTAGAATTTTTGAACTCCTCTATTTGTATCGTTTTTACAAGTTTGGCGACCGCCTATGAGAAGTTTCCTGAATGTTGATTATGTTGCAAAAAAGTTTAACCATACTTATCTTCAGAAAGTTTTAAAATGTTTGTCTGGATGGCAGAGTTTTTCGTTTGTTACTTCATTTTATGAGGTTATTTCAAATGAGGATTGAGTTAACTCTAAAAGCTTTTAAATAATTTTTGATTATAATAAACACAAATCTCTTTCGTACGTTACAGTGTGGATCATGCTAGTAGTAGAGTCTGTTGGGACTTTTTTGCTGTTTTTACATTTCTATGCCAGTGAGCTACAACCGGCTGGTACTTTTTAAGCCATTAGTGAAGCCACAACGGGCATTAATATGATAAGGCATTAAGTTCGAAAGGGCTCGGAAATTGAAGCTGTTAAATTTACCAATGCCATCCAGCTGTGAAAATATTCAGTAAGGTTTGGCACTTGCATCGTGCATAATTTTACGGTTGCCGAACGTGTGAAAATTATAAAAAAAATATATCGAGATTCCGGCTTAGTTGTAGAAACGCAAAATGAATTTCGTCGTCAGATCGGTTGTCAGCACGGCTTCAGCGAGCAGGTAGTTCGTAGCATCGTGAAAAATTTAGAGCGTGGGTACACTCTCTTAACGCCTTTTAGCTGAATTAGTTACCGTCAGAGAGTCAAGCTTATTTTGAGGTTGGATGTGGGCATACATCCATACAAGATTTTAAGTAGGACGGCCATAGGCAACGCCGCGAGTTGTAAATGTTGGACGGAGATCTGAATTTCGGTAAAAAAAAATCATCTTTTCGGAGTGCCAGCAAATCCGAAGCGGCCAAGTGAATAATAATGACATAACTGTAGCTTCAGAATCAATTTGATATCTCACACAGTTTTTACCTCGTCTCCCTATAATTTGTTTAAATACCTTTATGGCTTTCCGTGAAGCCGCAATTTAAGTTCGAGTAACCGAAAACAATCAGTTGATGTCCTATCTGCTGAGTAAAGAGATTTGCCAAAAAGTTACAAATGCAGCGTTGGATTTCTACACGGGAATTTTTGGTACTTTTAGGACACAATTTATATTTTTAAACGAAAGATAACACAGCCAAATTATTTAAGAGATAATTTGTGGCGCAATGAGGTGTAAATTCCAATCTCGTACTTTATGAGTTTTTGAACTTGTACATATGTTTGTTTTAATATTTTGTTTCTTTGACCATAGCTTCCATCTTTTATATCTGACACACTTTAAAAAATTCCGATTCTAGGGTCGTTATTTAATTTAATTTAATTTAATTTGATTTTTTATAAACTTGGGCCCAAAAAGGTTTGTTTTCAAACAAGAATTATCTCTGAGATCGGCTATTTATAGTATATTTTAATTCCAATTCCCGAAAGGCATCTTTATTATTAGTAGTCAATTTATTTACATTTTTCAAAATTAAACTTTCGCCTGCCACACCCCTTGACAAGCATTTAAAACACATATAAATCAATGTCATTCTGTTGTGGGAGGCGTTATTTTTTTCTTGGGGGTAGAAAGTTGCTAGTAGTCATTTTCATTAAAGACCAACAGCAGCAAAACTATATTTTATATAAGGAATTACTGGCATGTGCTCTATGTCCTTGTACGCCTTAATGTATGCAATTGTTTAAATGTATGAGTGCGTGTATTTGCAACAACTGCTTGTATGTAAATTTATGCCAACATCATCAAGACGTTGTGAGCAAGAGTTGTACGAATTTATTGTTCACTTTTGGCAGGATTAAATAAATTTAAAGCTTAAATGCGGTAAACTCTTCTGATGTAGAACATTTTTTTTACGGGGGATACGTTAGTTTGTTTAAGCTTCTTAAATTCTTAATTACCAATTCAAAAATATAAAAAATATTTGGTTTGTAGTCTTGTTTGCTTAAATTATTATATTATATATATAGAAAGGGTCTTACAAAAAGCGTGGGATCAATAAGGCTTGGTGGCTAAAAATACGAGATGACCGCTTGGGTAAGCAATTTAACAACAGCCGTAGCTCAACTGGAATATGGCCGCTGCCAGGAAAGACTAAAGTAGGCGCTTTGCCGCTAAGCACAAGAACTTGAAACCGTCGCAGACTTTAACTTATCGAATTGCGCGTCAGAACTTGGAACTGCACTTGTACAAGATCAAACTGTCACCTAGAAGAGAGGCATTTCTTCTTGGTGACACTGCCACCTTAATGTATGGTTACAGGGGAAGATGGTGAAACAAGTTCCCGAGGCTTGTCTGCGGCCAGAAACTATAAAAAGGTATGTCTTTCTAAGTTTAACCAGGAACAATATAAACAATTGTATCACAAGAACGAGTAGCCCCTGGTCCACTAGTCCCAGACTAGCGAGGCCCGTTCAGGAGTACACGTGGTGGCTGTGATTTATACCCAAATCGCGGGGAGATTGTGGTGCAGAATCAAGGTGGTGTATTATTGCAACGCAGGCTATCAATAGAATAGCTACAAAATGAACGTGTTTTTTGGTGGCGGCGCTACGATAGGCCTTTCGCATTAGCGATTTATATGTATTGACGTCAATTGGCCACCAAGGTCATGCGACTTGACCTCACATGTCTGTGCCAAAAAGTTGCAATCAACCTGTGCCCCCAAAGGCAAATATGTGTGAAGATAAATAAATATGCGGAAGTTGGATATGTTTTCCCGTAACGGCTTACGAAATTACATATTTCCCTGCAAAGTTCAATATGTAATGACGTAACGATATTCGTATTTAAATATATGTATTTAAATCGTGTAATTTCACATTTTCTCATCTTTTATTAAATAAGAATATGCGATAAATATTTTATATATCTGAAATTACACATATTTTTAAGTGAGCTCTCTGAATCATAAAAACAATGTTTTTCAAAATTTATGTATCTATATGAAGTTCTGAAAATTTTATTTAGAGCCAAACAAAATTTGCCAAAAATTCTACTGAAAAATTCAAACCTAAAGATAAAAGTAGAAGATTTGAAATTATAATATTTTTGAATACGTTCTAATCAAAATAAAAAGATAACAAAAAATGTTGCCAAAAGGATTTCGACAAGATAAGAATTTGTTTACAATCTGGAATGTCAATTATTTTTTGTCACTTTATCTTCCGCATGTCATACATATGCAGATACGAAACAACATTCATTCCAGATGCTCCTTCATATAAAATTTATCTACTACTAAAATATATTTTTATGCTAATGCTACCATAGTGTTGGTTTCACTTTGCCATTGCATCTTCGGGCTTATCTCCATCAGTTGGCTGGATGACAATAACAACTCATTCTCATAATCCTTGTTTCGTTTCATGTTTATTTGAATACTTTGCAAACAATATAGAGCAAAATTGTGCGTGCAACTAGATAGGAACGAAAGGAAAAGAAATATACATAAAACAATGGAGTGAGATATTAAGTTGACGCTGCATTTATGCCGTATGTACGAAATAGAACAACATTCAAAGGATCACCTTGGTTTCTCTGGCTGGTTATTCAGGGTGATTTTGGGGAATCTGGCCAACTTTTCTAGTGAACTCACGCCGTTGTCTCGTGTCGATTCTTGCGATAGCACAACCTTGTACGAATGTATGCCCACATCCAAGTGCAAAGTAAGCAGGGTTGATTGTCAGGCGATACCCAATTCAGCTGATCGACGCCAAAATTACACCTATGGGCCTTCTTCAAAAATGGCCAATATGACTCCTATTTTCTTCATTCCGTACCTATCTCTTTTTTGTGAGAAGCTGTTAAGGTCCAAAAAAATGTACTGAAGCTCACTTTTTCACTGTACTGAATTACGGTACACTAAATTGCCTGCGACTAAAGCAATGACGAACGGTTTTTTGACGAAGTTCATGCTTCGTATTTACAACTATCACGGAACTTCGGTAATATTTTTATATTTTTTAACAGCTTTCACACATTCATTATGGAGTGACTATTTTGACAGCAGGATGGTAACTTTGATAACTTCTTAAATATATTTGGAAAAACTATGATTACTATCTGGTTACCCTATACCTGATATTTTAAAGTGGTGCCAAAATACATTTAAAAGATGCCACCTTCACACGCAGGTAATTTTATTTTTGTTATTTTTTTAAAACCTCGTTTTTTTGCTTCTCACTATTTTAATTTTTTTTCAAATCCATTTTAAACACACATCTTCTCCTAACCTTGCCCATATTTAAAAAGTACGTAGGTGTACAGCTAAGCCAGCACGAGTATTGTTAATAATAATCTATAATAGCAAAGTGCAGTCAGTGTATTGTAGTTTAACAGGCAGCATGTTAAGAGGTCTTTGCTTTTCGAAGTTTGGTTTTGACAATAACTAATTTTTCCCTTAAGATTTTAAATTGATACTTAAGATGCCATAAATTTACAGAAATACAAATGAATGCAAACGAAGGGAAATATATTTTTTTTATTAAAATACTGATGCAAATAAAATGTTCTTTTAATGTCATAAAATGTTCTTTTAATGTCATAAACGGAAAAAAGTTGTTTGATGAACTTTTTTTTACCAAAAACAAATCTCCAGTCGATTGTCGCGAAGTTGATTTGTGGATCTTAAAAGCTATGGATGACATTGTATTAAATAAAACATTTAATGGAATATCTATGGCGTTTAAGAGCCACAAATCAACTTGGCAAAAATCGAGTGAAATAAAACTAAAACAATTAATGAGCTAGAAATAGTTTCGTTCCTTTCTTTGGGGATCGACGAAGAAGAACTGAAAGATATGACTGTCGTACGATTGGAAACTTGTCTTACACTGCTACCGCAAATCAGCCTTCACCATTCGAGAGCTTATCAACCACGTGCCAGCTAGCTGCAGTGATACCAATCTGTTTAGTTCAACAAACATTTTCTTCCAGATTCACGATTCAGACCACCCACGGAAAGCAAATGGTTACTAACGGATTTTTCCATAAGATCGGGTCGATGTTGCAATGGAATTTAATAAGCTGTGAAGGCCGAATGAACAACTTTGTTGCTTATATTTGTTGTCTTCCACGGCTTCGCACCTTGACACCGATCCGATATCTCAACTTTTTGTTAATACTGCCACATATCCAGCGAAAATTGAGCGGTGGGCCGGATTGTATTGTATTTGCGCTCACAAGAAAAAAAGTGTGTCGTTGTTAAATCGCATGATCTTGGTAGCCAATTCCCGTCGCCTCCACGAGAGATAACCATACGCTCAAATAGTTTATGTAGCATGCCCACTGTGGCGTGAGCTCTGTGGCACATATCGCTTTGCTGCTGCAACCAAAGTTCTAAGCCGATCGGCTAAAAGTCGACTAATAACTGACGCGGAGTCATTATGATATCATTTAGCCACCGGCGATGTGTGGAGCTAAAATTCTTAGTGGGTGGATGTCACCAGCTAAACGGATTGCTTTTCTTTCTTTTTTGTTACTTTGTGATATATTTTTAATAAAGATTTTGTTTGGTTACGAAATATGGCAACGTTCATGTAGCTGTCCTTTGCAGTTGCCTTAGTGGACCGTATGAGGACAGTTTTGTTGTAGCCGCCGCCGCAACCGAAAGCCTCTTAGCGATTTAGATATTGATTCTTCGACATTTCTTCAATACTAAACTGGTACTTTACTGCCTGATGGCAAACAGTTTAAGGGTTATCGTTACCAGTGACACTACTTGTACAAAAAAGTTTTAAAGAACTTAGTGCTTTAGGTCTTTGTGGTATTGTAAATCTAAAAATCATAATTATCAAATGTGGCGGATATTGCTCTACAGCGTTGTATGTAGGGTGACATTTTCCAAAATGGGGTTTCGAATAATTCTAACTTTGGAAATTTAAGAAAACCGTTTTTGAAATTTAAGAATAACCGGTGGTTAAACGTTTTTTAGAAAATATTCATACCTTAAAATTAACCTTTGGTAATTTTAGACAATAATATTATAATTAGTGTTTCTTGCAGCAAGTAAAACGCGGAGTTTTACCGAAGCTGTAGCAGAAGCTTTACTGTACAGATGTAATTTGACTAAATTGGACAACAATTTTTCATTCGGCTAAAAATTTTAAGAATATGCATCAACATAAAAAAATTCGTTTCCTGAATACTCAAGAATTCGGCGAATTATTCCAAAGAACTATTAAGTGTTTGAATAAGTACCTACTGGTACATTTTCCCCTTAAAAGTTCCCTCCGTTTTATTTGTAATTGCAAATAGTGGTTGTGTAAATTGATATTATCGTTTAAAAAATATTTTTTATTCGTAAACAATCTTTCGTTTGGAATTCATGCACTCAAGTACCAAAACAGAAAAACAAAAATAAGAAAATCCCACAGTGCAATTTCAAATCTCATTTTACTTATTTTCTTTTTTTTTAAATTTCATCCAAATATTTGCATGGGAATAAAAGTTTTGCTCAAGGGCTTCTTTGAATTAAGTTATGAATTTTTATTTAAGTTTTTTCTTTTCTCTTTTACATGCCACAAAGATTTTAACGTTACAGGTAGGGGCACAAAACAAACGAAAAACTAAAAAAATCATTATTTTGTGAAAAAAGAAAAAAAGTGAAGAATAATTCAGGAAAGTTTTTACAAGTTTTATTATGATTCTTTATATGAGTTTCGCCAGAGGTAAAACTACCAAGATTAGAGAGGAGTTGCTGTGTGTGCGCTGGCTCGTTAAGTTTTCATGTGGCCGAATATATTTCCTTTGTGCAGATGTAAGCAGCAACAAATTGGCGGCAGGTAAATAAAACTATTTGCTTATTGAGGCTTTTTATTAGGGGTTTTAACAACGTAACAGTCTTAAAATCAAAAATTAAAATGAATTTTTTTAACGTTTAAACAGTTTAAAAGCAGTTGATGGTTTATTTTTAATGAAAAATTATTTTAAATGTCATTTGAAATTATTTGTATGTTCGCGAACTAAAAACGTTTGTTTTACTTTATTTTTTGTTTGTACTTTAACTATAGTTAAAGTTAGGATAAAAGTTAAGATAAACATGTCCGATAACCTAAAGGGAAGATGTTCATACCTTTAACTTTTAACGTGAGGATTATAGATTTGAAGTTCCAATATTTTGAACAACAAAAAAAAAGAATTTGAATTTAGTTTACAAATCAAAAATAAACATGGAAAAGAGACGGCGTTTTTTAAAGGAAGGAGTTGCCACTATGTACGTGGTTTGTTCAAAAGAAAAGGTGAAGTTTGAATTTTTTTCGAAAAGTATTTATTCATCAATATCCATTTTGTCCCCTTAAAGTAATACCCCTCAGATATACTGCTCTTATGCCAGCGCTTCTTCCATTCCACGAAGCACTTCTGAAATGCGCTTTTTGGTATGACCATCACCTCGTTCTTCGATTCTGACTTTATCTCAATAGGGAAAAGTCGCAGAGCGCCAGATCTGGTGAATAAGGTGGTTCAGCAACAAACTACTAATCCAAATTGGCTGATAATGCCAACATATGACTAACACATGCGAACCAACATAACCAAAACAAATTTCGATAATCGATACATAGCCCGCGAAAATTCATAACGAATTATAGTTAAAGGGCACATTATTCCTCACGTTAGCTAAAGTTACCTTTTATTAACACGAACTTTAAAGGCATATTCTAAGAATGGACCTAATTTTAATTAATCATGACTTCATGGAGAATAAACGCGTTTATTTTACGAGTATTATTCTTATTAACCAACATAATTGATTGTAAAATTTAAAACGAAAAATATCTATTCTTGTATTTTGTCGACTAAATAATAAATGATATTTTTATTATTTTAAACTGACCAGTATTTAACCTTTTTATTAAAAGGATTTTTAATAAAGTTTAATAAAGTCTTCGATGGTACAGATTCGGCTGCAATGATTTATGAAGACTTGTGTCAAAAGCAAAAATAATTCGTGTGGCCATTAGAAAAGCCCCAACCATAAATTTTAAAACGCTCAAGCACATGACACACTGAAAGCAACATTTTGCTGTCGAACAGCCTTTAGAAAGACAAAAGTGAATAACAATGGAAAAATCTTAATTTGCTTTAAATGAGTTTACATCGACAAAGAACATTTATGGCTCCCAGCTCATTTTTTCTGTTTGTTGATACCAACAGACTTAAACAAACCAGAGCGGTTATCGAAACGAACTAACAAATGAGTGTGAGAAATAATCGAACGAAAGATGTAAAAAAGCGCCAAAAGCAAAGTCGTAAACGCAAAACGCAGTTCTCCGTTTTATATTATTCTTAAATTACCATGACAAAATACTGCGTTGCGCCCTCAAGGTGAACATAAGCCTTGCCATTCAGGCATATTATAAATCACGGTGATTTTAAACAATGATTTCAGTTCACACAAGTGAATTCAGACGAGTGTTCTGAAAAGCACAAGGTTTTTATTTTTTAGTCGTAATTTTTATTGTTCTAAATCACGGGTTAACAGCTGTTTGGCTTTGTTTCCAATTACACAATTTTATATGTTTAAGTTATTTGTCAGGGTTTTTGTAAATTTGTAACTTATAAGCTGTTTCTGCGTAAAATAATTAATTTTAGTACAAAAACAAATACAAAACACATCATATGTGATCATTTTATTACAGAGTTCAAAGCAAAGAGATTAAAAAACGCCAAGAGATCTGAACTCGGCAGGCAGTTAGCAGACTGGTTTTAAATTACAAGATTCTTAAAAACACTTTACGGTAACTGAGAATCTAACCTCTCAGATGCTCCCCATCCGACGAGACCACAGATATTCTACATTGATGTTTGGATATTGAATCGTTTGGAAATGAATTAAGGAATATTTGATTAAAAGATTGAACCTTTACATTTAAGAATGAAACACGATATCATTCAAATGATTACTCGAACTAAGGAATTATTAAACGCAATTCATCGGGAAAAAGTATCGATTAATCGATTAATTTAGCTAAGGTTAAAAATTTTATAAATAATAAACTATTTACAGTATTGCAAAAACACAATTAAGTTTATCAAAACAGTTCGTTTGGTTCAGAATTTAAGCGATAATTTAAATTGATCTGTTTAAAATATAATTTAAAATAACAGTTGAGAAAGGCGCGGTGTAGACAATATTTTTTTTTACTTAACGGTTGCACCTGATCTGATAAAATGGGTGCACTGATGGCACAGAAGTTCCAACTAGAAAACAATATTTTTGTGCAAGTGTGGAAAGTTTGAGGTAAATTGTTTACATTTCATTCAATGCGTTAACCACATCTGGTTTTAATTCGAGAGCTGGAGCGTTGGAAAAGAAGCGTGGAGGATTTCTAGAATCATTTTCCATTTCTTTTTCGCCTGTAAGACAAAGCATTGTGGTGACACCATTATTCGAATTCAACATCAACATTTCGGTTTCACTTCCAATACTGTCGTTTCTCGTGCTAATGGATCTTGGAAATTGATAATTGATAATTTTTAAATCAGGGTTCTAGTAAATAAAATGATGCTAGCATGGTTATTCCAAATTCCCATATCAGCGGCGTTCAATCTGGCTCATAATGGTTATTTTTATTTGATTTGCCAGCAAATATGTTGGCATTATACCAGAAAAATATTTTTAGCAGCCTGTATTTTTTCGAATATTTTGAAAATATTCGAATAATTATCGATTAATCGCAACATAATAATCGATTATTAAACGTTTTTAGACTAATCTCTCCATCACTATTCGCGACTGAACTAACATTCAGCCATTCGAAAAACCATATTTTTACATGAAACTCATTTCCTCATCGTAGGCTATCTCACCAAGCAAAATTGTCATCATTGGGAATCCGATGCTCCCGAAACCAGCGATTGTGTTGCGCGTAACTGTGTAACTTGTTTTACTAAGTTTCAACATCTACCTGTCCCTGCTGATCACTTCAGCGGACAAATCATTGATCTACGTACACATATGAAGCCGAAACTTAGGAGCAGTCGGTGGAAGCATTCGACACATTTAAACGGATGCAAATGTGTATAAATCAAGAATATTTTGGAAGGCACTTTTCATGACAAATTGTTCTTTTTTTAATTTCATTGGCTTTAAAATAAAAAAAAAAAATTACCAGACGTTCAATATATATAAAAAAAAAACCCGGAAAGACAGTGAAGGATATTTGACGCCTGTTGAACGATAACTGTAAAAGTCTTGCTATATAAAGAATTAAACACGTCGCAAAACAAACTAGAAATTCCTTCATTATACGTAACGAGTAGAGTGACGACACAGTAAGATGGTCCTAGGCCGAGAGAGTTTGATGCGTGAGTAAAAGCAAGTAGGTGTTAAAACATATTTGGCGACGTGCCGAGTCTATTCAGTTTCATTACAGTAACTAGTTAAAAAGAATCGAGGGAAACGAAATGTTTTAACGGGACTTTAATCAGTTTTTGCTGCTTTATTAAACGAAGAATATAAGAGGATTAGGACAGGAGAAAGGATGTTGCAACGGTCAGCCATCGGTACAACAAATACGCTCTATAAATAATTAGAAATAGTGGATGCAAAATTTCATAAACATTCATGAACTTTATATTGCTGAATAAAATTCACCGCAGTTTCGTAATTCCAACCTAAACAAGTTACGCAATAAAACTCTCAACTAAGTGGTGAGTAGCTGCGCGTGGTTTCAAGCGAAGAGCGATTCTGTGAATCGTTGTCGAAAGAAAAAGAGAATAGCCGGGAAGTAGTACTCGCCCCTGTAACCAAATGAGATTCCAGTGACTCTGTCGACCACTCGGGCGAATCACTCTCTCGCTACTCAACTCGTTACGTGTAATCAATGCAAAAGCCCTTATAAAAGCTTTGCACGAAAAAATTAACAAAGTTTTGTCAAATTGTTTGTTTATTATTTAGTGGAATCCACATAGCGCGATACACGAGCGGCAATTCCAAACAATAGAACTTCATTATCAAAACAAATGTTTTTTGTAAAGCAAACTTTTCGCACTTTGCGGCCAGATACGGTGATTCTTCCATTTCAATCAAAGAGACACCCGTATGTCAAAGGAATGCCAGATAGGTCGAATAGATCGAGGACCCGCGGCAGTCGATTATTCAGCTGCACCTGTAGTACATCCAAGTGATCCAAGAACTCAAAGTTGATAAACATAGGCAACGCCGTTGTTTCGTACTTCGGAGCGTTCGATTTGACTTTTCTTGTGGGAGTTTTTGAAGTGGCAGGTTTATGACAAAAATTTACAATCGACCATTGTTTTCAAACTCAGCCATGTCTGAGCGGTAGGTAGATTCATTGAAAATTGGACATCTAGCATCTATGCCACCTGTGCAAATCCGGCCATTCGTAATGCTACGCCCAGAACTTGCTTAATGGTATCACGGCTTCAGTGCCAATATTCCTGCTGTAAATTGAAAAAAACTTGCCACAGCTTTCAGAAAACGCCTTGGCTTCACTTTGATTTAAAATCTTAACACAATTCACTAGAAAATGTTTAAATATTAAAAATTTCACTTTATCCGTTGCAAAACAATTACGAGACAAATAGGATTTAAATTTTAACACATGTGAGTGTGACAGCACGAACTCGGAAGCACACAAAAACAAAGATTCACTTACCCCACAAAAACACCCGTATCCATGTAATGCGTATAATAGAATATGGTTACAACGGTTATGGCAAATAAAGCCAAAACGCAACGACGCACATTAATGGCCTTTAGATGTGGCAAACCAAAACAGCAACGAGCAATTAAATAACTGCAACAATTACAATTTGGACTCGCTGCCGAAGACGAGACTGCCGAGTTTGATGATAACGAGGAGGAGGAGGAGGGCAGCAGCGATTGATGCAAATATTGATTATGGTACAAAGATGAGTCTGAGGATGAGTTGAGGGGTGTGAAGGGTTGGTGGTGTTGGTAATTGGAGTTGTTGTACGAATTTGTAGAGCTTGTATTATTGGAAGAATGTACATTATTGACAGCATCATAGTTGTTGCTACTATTGTTGAAGGATAATGTTGTTGCTGTCACTGGTGATGATGTTGTTGCTGGCAATGGTAATTCCATTTTAGCGAATGCTGTTGGGGATGTGGCTAATTGAGGTTTTCGTTGCTGCTGCTGCTGTTCTTCTTTTAATAAGTCACCAAATGTTATTGAATTTTGCTGTGTCTTTTGTGTTTTTACCAATAACGTTGTTGTAGACCTGTCTAACGATGAGCTTGAGTTCGTGGATAAGGGGGTGTCTGAGGAGAGTGATGTAGTTGTTGCTATTGAGTGTGTTGGGGTGTTGTGGCAGGAGTGTACTGTAGTGGTAGTAGTGGTGGCAGTAGTAGTTGTAGTGTCAGTGTTAGTCGTTAGCATTGTATGGCCTGAACTTTGGTTGGAGTCGTTATGTACATCATCAAAATATTTGATGTTATTAAAATGTACATTATTATTATTGCTACTGCCGCTATTGTTGTTGTAGTTGTTGAAGCTACTATGGCATGGCATTATGCTAATACTGTCCTTATCGACTTGGTTATTATTATTATGCGGGAGTTTCAGCAACTTTTGTGCGCTCTGCTCATG
The DNA here is from genome assembly GCA_963932375.1 of Phania funesta. Taxonomy (NCBI): domain Eukaryota; kingdom Metazoa; phylum Arthropoda; class Insecta; order Diptera; family Tachinidae; genus Phania; species Phania funesta. The sequence continues at coordinate 50,963,265 of OZ010656.1, forward strand.
ATTATGAGGGGTTGTGGCAACAATGTTTGTTTGGCTACCACCACTACTACTACAACTACTGCTACTTCTACTGCTAATTGTACTAATGTTGCTATTAGTTAATGTTGTTGCTGTTCTTGCACTGCTATTGCCAGCTAGTTTATTGGACTCATATGGCTGCTGTTTGTATTTCATATGCCGGCTGTTTTTGACAATTTTCAAATTTTGTTTGGTTGATTGTGCCTGTACTCTAGTTGGCGTTGATGTTGCGGTCGTTGATAAAGTTGCCATGGGCGATAATTTTGTTGTTAAAGCTGCTTTTGCTAGCCAGGGCATAACCATTAAGCCACCACTACAAGCATCTTTGCTACTGGAATTTATGCCATTTCGCTTATTTTTAGCAGGAACAACATTATCATCGGCTTCATTGCTTTCATTGACTCTTGTACTGTTTGCGGTGGTAGTTGGCAATAGTTTGTCATATTTGTGGCGATTTTTTATAACAGATGCCAGGGGCAACTTTGTAGTCGTCCAGTTACCATCAGTTTTGCTGCTACCCCAACCGTTGGCCAAAATATTGTCACTGTTGTTGTTGCTGGCGTTAAGGCTGGTGGTAGTTAAAAGGGCCATGGCTTTAGTGTGTTTCAAAGGTTTAACCAAAAATTCACTTTCAATAGTTTCATTTAACAGCTGCGTTTTCTTTGATATTGTCATAGTTTTTATATTCTCTTTTTGTAAGGAAAATATTCGTGAGATGCCTTAAAAATTAAATGGAACCCTTTTTGGTTGTGGTTAAAAATGATCGGTGGTAGCTTTCTTTTTAAGCGACATACGAGTACGTTAGGCTAGAAGAAATGTTCTATAAAGTCTTTTAAAAAAAGTGGGCGTGGCAGCTGGAGATATGTAAAATATGGCACCTACAGTTAAATTAAGTAATTAAAAGTTCAGCCCAAAAGCTTGCGTTCAATTTATAAGTACAAAAAATAAAAACACTTCACACTTGTTTGTCACTTCTAAGAAAAAAAAAACTTGCTTTAAAAATTACTAAGTTTCCAAATTTTAGTGTTAAAATGAAGAACTTTAATTACAAAATGCACTTTGTTTTCAAATGAAATGTTGAACACTTAATCATGTAGACACATGATCCTTTTTTATTTTTATTTCATTCTCTTAAATGTTGGCTTTTGTTATAAAGTTTTCAGTTCTTTGTTGTTCTGCAAATTTATATTTTGCAAATTGCTTGTCGCCACTTGATATGTTTCCAAATTTTAATATATTCAACACTTTGTGTGATTTTATTTTGTTTTATGGCCATGATATTGTGTTGCAGCATCACTTTGTTGTGGAATGATTTGCAGTAGCCTTTTTTAATATGGCACTGCCTTGCCACAGCATTATTGTGGTGCTTTCCTTCCGTTCTGTAGTTCAAAAGCAGTTGGAATTGTTTTTCTCCTTTAAATTTAAATTAATTCTTTTTCTCTCTTTTTTTACTTTTATTTTAATTGGCGCATTTTTTGCAACCGAACCAACAACCAGGAGTGAACACAATCTTTTGCTGTGTTGTTGTGTTGCACACAATTAATTCCATAATTGCCTTTCACTTATTTCACTCAAGTTAAATTTTGTCAATTTAACCAAGTTGTTTTTTCGTGTTGTCTTGCTCTTATTGTTGCTTTTATTATTTATATTGCCATATGTTACGATATGTATGTGTGTAGGTCTTATTGTTGCTGGAGGGGACCTTTTCTTATGAACACTGGAAACAGTTATCTGTAATGAAAATAAAAAAAATTAAATTAAATAATTTGTTAAACAAAGGGGAAACAATAAATCATCGCTTTTAAATGAAAGAGAATAAAATACATATCACAAACAGTAAAAGCAATATTTGCGATTATGGTGGGTTTTATGAACTCTTCACGAAGAATTTGGCACTACATCAATTTTTCTTACACATTCATCAATTGCTAACTTCAAATAATATCGGTGGCTTTAACAGAATATGGAAATATAAAATTATGTTTGTATGCACATCAATTTATGTACTTTTCGATTGATTAATATTTTTCATCCACTTTATTATAAAATAATAAACATGTTTACACGTAAACCATTAAACATGCTTTTAACATGGTCACGACCATAATATTATATTCTCTACGACAATATATTGTTGCGGGACATTTTTAACACGACTTTAGTTGCGGTAAACAAGTTATTGTTTACATTTAATCACTAAATGGACTTCCACGCAGACACATTTTAAATGTTAGATGTGAAACACAAACCTATAGTTAAATAAGAATAATTTTATTGACCGTTTCTGGGCTTAATAGTCGGTTTATTACATTCTATTCAATTCACATACAAGTGGTGAGCTATTTCACGAGAGAATAGCTACGAAAACTGAGAATCTTTGAACAGCTATCGGGCACTCATTCGGGGTCATGCTCTGGTGATAACTAATTCGTGTAATACAGATAGATCTACAGCACTGATTTGCGTATCCACGCTTGGTGGTTAATCAAGTCGGATTCAGGATCCGTGATTTATCGTTTCGGGTATCTCAGAAAAAATATTCTAAAGGTACCGCAGTCAGCCGAAGCCGCTGTAAGGACGCATCGGGAATACTCTAAACTACGTCGCAGTATTGCTTCAAAAATGCGACTTATTCCACTTTCGTAAAATTCGTTTTTTTGGCTTTTTCAATTATGAAAATAAAATTTCCGAGGCTTGTCGTGCAAGAACCGCATCCATTGCTATGCAATTTTGAAGACTTATACCTATTTAGATATAAACCAACTGAGAGTTTTATAATGTGTGTGACAAAAAATTCATGAACATCGTTTATACTAATACTATTAATACGGCGCACCGTCCCTTACTGTCGTATGTAACGGTTTAGTCGCCTGTGTTCGTACCCCAGCCGTTGCCAAATAGTAACATACATATACTATTTTAATTTTTTTTTATTATTATTTACAATCAAATATGATTTGTTTACAACCATATATGTAATTCAATCGTAATATGTTGCTCTTAAATTATAGTTACCTCAACCAGCTTTTTTGCTGCGTGTAAGTAAGAGACAAAAGTTTGGCCAATTCTCAAAAACTTTATATTTTGAAGTCTTTTTTAATAAAATAAAATTATACAGGTAAATTCTATATAAAAAGACCAGTAAGGACGGTTTTCCACACACAATTCCTTTGTAGTTCATTTTATCTAAATGCTATCTAAATGATATTTTTTCTTGCTACTGGCTTTTCAGCTTTAAAGAATTCATTCACTTAGCGCAAAAAACAATAAAGCGGCATCGAATAATCCAAGTCGCGAGATATAATGTGCTGTTACTAGATCCATTGGATGATCCCTGGGTTTAAAATTGCTACTACTGTTGCTATGAAGCTTGTACTAAAAATACAATAGCCATAGCAACAGCTCAAATATGACAGAAAACACTGTGCTGCGCCATGCTGCAATAACAGCAGCATTACATATCGATATTACATATGCTTTTCTTGTGTTGTTGAAAAATAAAGTGGCATAGCAATGGTAAATGTTTCCTGTTACCTTTTTTGCTTTTGCTATTTGTGCAGTTTTAAAGACTATAATTGAAAACCTACAACAAATGCAGTATGCTGTTGTTGTTGCTGTCGTATTTTCAACTATTCGAACATAGTAAAAGTTTAATAAATTAGAAAAAAGTGCTGTTTTGTGACTGCAACAGCACAATATTTATTTTCAACACCACAGTAACAGCAACATCATTGTTACTAAAACTTTTATTAATTGTTCACCAGATATTTCGGTTGATTCTGGGCGATTGGTTCATTGTTTAGTTAGTTAATTGTTCAAATTTTTCTTTTTTGCTTGTTTTTCCATTATAGAGCATCACACAAAATTATTTGGTAACTATACATATTTGGTTTTGGACAATTTTTACTTGGGCGATTACACAGGGTATCAGAGCCAATACAAAAAATATAACTAATTTGATGAGCATTTTTTGTTGTGTTATTCACACAGCTATAAATTTGAAATCGTTTAAACCCTGTTTCGTTCTGTATCCCAAACGAAAAACACGTTTAGGAAATTTGTATGACAACACTATAATTTTTATCTTACCAATTATTACATTTTGCTAGATGCAAGGACAAGTCTGGTATTACTCCGGGGTACTCAGCAGAGAAACTGTCACAGTTTGATTAAAACAAAATCACACAAAACTTTTTTTGGGCCGTCTAGTTGGTATCAGTTTCCTAGCTGCCATATAGAAAACCATATTAAAAATATTGAACTAAAATTATAGGCACATTACCGAATTTGAAGTATAAAAAATAAGGACATTTAAAAAAGGAAATAATTTCATTGAAATACCTTAACTAGATTTAGAATAAAATCATAAGTTGTGCGCTGATTTTTATGAAATTTGGCTCTTTGAAAACAAAAACAGGATTGTGCATGCTTTGCACTTTTTTATGTTTGTTTTATGATAATACATTTTTAAATTTTCCGCCAGGAATTCTCCGATATTTCCAAAACAATTGAGCGTATTTGGAAGCAATAGTGGCATGTCTTAAATGCTATTTTATTGCCAAATTTCGGTTTTGTATTTTAATTGAATACAACAAAGCGAGTTGTTCGTTTCGAAAATAGCGATATATCTAGAAAACAAGAGCGGATTGAAAAAAATGGACGGCATATTCGGTTTTAACATCCTTGAAAACCTAAGAAGCGCCAAAAATCGTTATTTTAATCAGAAATGTATTTCATCGTTTAGCTCAACTCAAACGTGAAACAAGAGCATGAAAAGTTTATTAAACTTACAGTTATGTATTTACAAATAAGCATGTTTGATTTCGACATGTATCGTTGATATTTTTTTACGTAGAGGGGATATCGAAGCAGACCGCTAACTTAATGGATCCCTTTTCTACCACTTTCTTTCCTGGAATTAATTTCGAACAACCGATTTATAATTTACGATTATCGTAGTCGCAATCAAGTATCGTGCCACCATTAGCCTTTACTGTCGACTATAGTGATTTCAGACTGTCGACCTCCTCCTTATGACGTAGTCTCTTGAAATTGTTAGCATTTGTTTGAGTTTAAGGTCGACCATGGCATTTACACTTAAGAAGTGTCTGTCCGTGGTCCTAAATCTTATGCTAGCCAGTGCTGGACATTCACACACATTGTGAGCTACCGCGTCAGCCTCTTCCTCAGGAGTATCTTTCGAAGCTGTTCTGTCTATCTCTTGGGAGGTTTTCTTGTCCAACTCTTCAGAATTCCTCCATTGGTCAATAAATACCAGAGTTCCTACAGAGATTAACCTTCCCACCTCGTGTCAGGCTTAATTCGCCATCCTGATCCGAATTTCACGGTCTAATGTCTTAGTACCTTTAATGATTGACCCGTCCACCTCTGGCGAGGCATTATAGTCCATCTCTTCCGAATTCCTTCTTTCTCTCCGCCTCTTGCGAGGCTTCCTGATTCATCCCTCTAATGGACAAAAATATGTCCACCCACACAGAGCTCCATATGCACGGGTAAATATGTGTTAAAACTGAAGATCGACTGGTATCCAGTAGAGTTCGCATACTTAAGACCAAGGACCCTCTTGGCCGCGCAACCCTGGTGTTAACTTCTCTCCGCTTGACTTATTTAACTAGACTACTTGCAGAGACAGGAACCTGTTAAAAGTCAGAACTTCTGACAGTGCATTTAGTTACGGCAAACCATATCTCATATTTACTCTCTGCAAACAGAAGCCGTTAATCTTGCGGTTGACACCAGAATGAGAATTCCTGAGGACAAATAACGGCATTCGTATGTAAATTCTATCGAAATTTCGATAATTTCATAATTTGAAATCTAATTTAAAAACCAAAACTTTATTTAAATTAAACAAATAATTCTAAGGAGTACTTACAAATATTTGAAATTTTTATTCTAAAAAAGATGTTTTTTTTTACTATTTGTAAAAAACAAAAAACAATTTTATCAAAATTGTCATTTATTGCTAAATTCTTTAATAGTTTAAATACATGAAGGCATTTTATTTGTAAATAAAACTTCGTTAAAACCACAGATTTGGTAACGAAAAGAAATCAAAAGCAAAAGAAAAAACAAATTCAGTAGAAAATTTACAAAAATCAAACACATGCGAAGAGTAAAAACAAATACATACATATTCATACTCAACATGCCATCACACACGTACAATTTGTCATAGAATATTTGTTGTGATTTTTCAGTTAAGAACCAGGCTAAAAACCATCAACTACTTGTACCACTCCATAACTCTTTTATAATTTAATTTTATATATTTTTTTTTTATGAATGAAGAAATTGTACGAAAGTAGAACGATACCAGATAGCAATGGTTGTGTAGTAAAGCGTGTGTGTATGTCAATTGTACTGTGTGCGTTAAATAAACATGCCCGAGTGTGTGAGACATTGAGCTTCATTGACACTTCTACTCTACATATGTATGTATGATAATTGCAAAAATTTAAGTTCGGATAAATAAAAGTCAAGCCCATAAAAATGTTACTCTCCTGTGTTCACTTCGCTTCAAATCAGAATAAAGAGATGAAACGTTCCTAATTTTAGCACACATTTGATCTGAAAATGATCTCATTTGCAATTGCAATTTCAATTTGGTTAACAAGAAACACAAACGACATATAACTAGTTGAAAATTGTTTTTTTTTAAATTTTTCTAAAGACTTTTGTGCTCTTTTCTTCAGCCTGGCCACCTCCTGAGACACAAATAATAGTTGTAATATCTTTTGAAAATTTTAATGGAATTTTGACCAAAGTTAGAAATTGAAAAGTAGGAAAAATACTTTTGCAGCAAGCTACAACCACTTTAATAGAGAAACCTCGAGTGTTTTGAAATAGTAGTGCTCGACCGAAGTCACTTTATTAAGCCAATGCCGACATTTGGCCAAATTCAAGTACTTAGGCTAGAATGCAGCCCGTTTTTATTAAATACATAAAAACCATGATAAATACAATTTTTAAGCTGGGCTTAACAAAAGGTTAAAATAAAATCAGTATTACAGTTGCTATGAAGCTTGTGTTTGTTTTAAAAAATATAACTACAATAGCAAAAGTCCAAGCACTGCGCTGTTCTATGTTGTAGTCATTTCTTAACAGAATTCTTAAAGCAAATTAAAAAAAGGCAAAGGTTTTTGTGATTTTGAAAAAGAAAACAGTGTACCACATTTCATGCTCTAGCTGTAAGTTGTTCTTTTTATCCTGTCATGAATTTTTATGAGGTAAGGGTTAAATATTTTTACCTTTCTGAATACTTACGAAAACTTAAGGATAAACAAAAATATAACTAACAATAAAATTCCCGGTACTTAAAAACTTTTAAATCAAATTGTATGTATTTGCAAACTGCCCATTAAAACTTCGTTGCTGTCGTATTTTCAACAGACAGCAAAAGCATAAATAAATATATGGGAGAGCATTTCTATTTTGTGACAGCAAATGGTTTTGATTTTTGCTTTTGCTATTTCTGAACTGTATTTTGAACAGCACAGTAACAGCAAATTCATTGCTAATAAAACTTGTAGAAGTCATAGAATAATACAGTATTTTGTCTGCACTGTTGCTACTTTACAGCTTGTATTTTAAATATTGGTTGCTTGTTAACTAACAAAAATTATAAGCAACAAGACAGAAGTACTTTTATTTTCCAAGAAAAAAAATAAAACTTGATAATTCATTTCTGAAGTTCTTTTTTTTTAATAAAACTCAAACAAAGAAAAATTAATGCACCCAAATGTAGTCTGTGTAAAAAGGATAGCGATGGTGTGGTGTAATTCATTATAATTTTTTGGTAGAAATTTCTAAAATAATGATTATTTGCGGTCCCTGATCTTACTGAGTCCCTGAAATTGTAATTGTCTGAATTGATTAGAGGTGTTCTTAGTGCATCTTTAGCCGTTGCGTCGGCGTGTTAATTTCCGTCCAAAGAAGAACTATTCGATTCCTTATGTATTAAACAGGGATTTAAATTATTTATGTTCTTAATCAACTTCAAGGCCGATAAAGAATCGGAACATAGTGCACACACTCCTTTCCTGTTGGTAGTGTATTTTGTGGCACCATATATGACAATAAGTTCCGGCGACAAAACATCTGTCATTCATTTCAAAGACTGCTCAAATAATATGGCAGCATAATTAAATTACTGAACCAAGAACATTTATGCAAAACCAGACTTACTCAGTAGCCTGGGCTTTGAAGTTGTCCATGACTGTGAAGAATTTAATACGCTTTCATCACCAATTCAAAAATGTCTGGGACTTATTCTAATTAAATTAATTGAATAGTTGCGACAAAGATTGCAAAAAATTCATTTTTTTTTAAATTCTTTTTAAAGCAATTAAATCAAATATTTTTTCCCATATGGAAAAGGAAAATTTTAATATACAAAAAATGATATTGATTTATTTGAAATTCAATGGCAAAAGCTTTCGGAATATAACTGGATAGAGATTAACTCAACACTTGATATTCGAATTAAAATACAGAGGTTAAAGGTTGAATTGAGAGAAAAGTAGTATTTTGATTCGTAAATCAGTTATAAAGTTTTTTTATCTTTACCTTTAAGTATGCTCAGATTGAAGGACTTTTAGTATGATGAAATATTTTAAAATAAAACAAAGAAATCGTACCAATAATCCTTAAAAAGGAGCAATTGCCATTGCAATAACGCAACATATATGAACATATCAAAACTTGGACCTCTGTAGTTGATAGAACTGTATTTCCTTCCTTCATCACTGACGTCGGTGCGAAAATTCAACCTTATTGCTGCAAAATATCACCCATTTTTCGAATAGTTCTTTCATTTACCAATTTTCAGTGGATACGCGATGAGCTATACTTTTTGCTCGCGCACTTTTACTTATTTAATACTCTGTCATAGATTTGTTCATAATTTTAGGCGTTATGACCGTAAAATTTAAGCTAAATATTGGTATCATTTTCCCGACCCTAGACAATTACGTGAATGGATTAAGTAGAAACTAAAAGGAAGACGAGAACTGTCCCTTCAGCCTGTATTATGCACTTAGTACGATTTAAGCGCCGTCGAATTCATAGGCCGTATTTCCTTAGATCTGAGAACAGCCTTTGATGATGTGTTTCTGCGCGACTTTTAGTTTTTTTTCGTTAGCTGAGTCTGTTTGACTTGTGGTTTAGTAAATGAAATTCGAGATGCGCAAGCAATTCATCTAATATTTAGGGCCAGTAATGAATCATTCAACTCTTCCAGTCTTTGTGTTTATATTTTTGCTTGATTTCAGCATTAGAAAACAATGCAACTTGTATTATTTGCGCGGTACAACAGCCGCTGTGGCGAGAAAAGTGGTTTAAAGTTTAAGATATCGTCTCTAAGTGTTAGAATTATTGCTCTCTGAGAAGTAAAATGCGACAACTGAAACACAATTTTCTTAGTTTTATTTATTTTTTAATTAAAAAAGCCAAACTTTAACTTTCTTTGGAAACTATTGCTCTTTTCCTGTTGTAACATAAATTTCTTATTAAATAAAAGTATTATTTTCTTTATTCACTTTAGTTATTCTTTTTTTTTTATTTTGTATATTTTGCTAGTGTTTTTTTTTTTGAATTGCCTCCTTTTCGATTAAGGATTAATAACTTGGATGCAAAAGTGGGGGCAAAAATAACAAGTGTCTGGCACGATAAACAAAAGCCACAGCATTGAAAAGAAAAACTTGGAAATTCAATCAATGAATAAAATTTTATAAAATTTATTCTGGCAGACAGACAAACAGTAAAAGCAAATAAAAATAAAATTATCGAAAAAACAGCAAGACACTGAATGGTATTTTTATGCGAACGAAAATAAAACCAATAATAAGTTTTGTATTGAAATGTTAATTAAGTGCGAGAGAGAGAAACGGTCCGCTAGAAATTTAATAACTTGAGTTCAAAAACAAACAGTAAAAGACAGTCAAATGTTAACTATTTTTTACATGTCGTCTAGGCTAGGCATAAATCTGTTTTGCCATCGCACACACAGGAAGTTTGCTCGTGAAGACAGTCTCTGTTCGTGTTCACACAATGTTGTTCGAATAAGTGTTCGCACAACTGTGTTCTGCCATCACACAAACAAAATATACACCACCAAAGTAAAAAATATGTATATACGTACACGACTGTAACAACCCGCACATAAACTATGCTGAGAACAGCGAAACAATCTCTGTGGCAAACAAAAAAATATGCTCAAACGGAACAGGAATATCTACACGTACTCTCCATACTGCCGAGGCTCTGTTCGTGTGCGAACAGGCTTGTGGCTAATGGTTTCTTTGCTTTTTGGCGGCAATTTTTTTAATGATTTGGTTGCTTAAAACGTGTCGTTGAAATGGCCATATGATGACATATTTGTCATGCTAATATTTTAAAGTAATTTTGGATTTGATTGAGGAAATTAAAACGATTGGCTTACATACGCCTGTAATCTTCTAAAACAATTCTATGCGGGCGTCCTATAGTCTTTATCAATTTGAGAGCTGTTGTGGTTCGAAATACAAGATGTTTTATAATATTATATGAACCGTCCTTTTCGCAAAAGTTCTTCGCACCATATGATCTAACTCTACGACAAACATGTTTGTGGCCTTCAGAAATATATTATATTCACACATGCGCCATAATTAAAATCTATATGGAGTTATAAAATTTGGGTTTCGCAAATACGCAATTAAGGTTACTCAATTAGCGTTTGACACCTGAAGATGTTTTCATGCCCCGACAATGATGTTTGACAAAGCGTGTAACCATTTGTTATGTTTTTTTACATGTGAAATTTCCAATTAGTACCATAATATTACAGAGTATGTATGTGATGCCACGGCAATGATTTCCATTCTCTTGAAATATCCCGAGATACGAAAATGAACAAATCAATTGATAAATTGCAGGAATGTATTTTAAGGAGCCCTAAATATCGTAATTTACAAAAGTTAATATCGTTTGTAGAAACTGTTTCAGAGGTAAAATGAATTTCCTGCCGACAGCCGAGCACCGATAAGGTGGGAAAATTTAAAACGAATTCCTCTAACATTTATCTATCTCTTTACCATCCATCTATTATATCTATTATATATCACTACCGATTATCCATCCTCTCTATATCTGCATCATCCATATCTGTATACCTCTGTGTATATTATATATCCCTCTTAATATAATCCATCTCTCTCTCTCTCTTATCCACCAATCTTGTTCATCCATTTCTCTCTTGTTCATCCATCTCTCCTGTTTATTCATATCTCTCTTGTACATCCATCTCCCTCCTTATAATTCTCCTCGCTCCTTATCATATCTCTCTTTATAATGGTCACTTCATCATCTCTCAATATTCTCTCTATCGTCTATACATCTATTTCTTTATTGTGCAATTATATTTAAATCAGCACAAATCCATTTATCATAGAAATCTCGTAAGCAACAAATTTTTAGTCTTAAAACTTTCATCGCCAGCATTTTTACAATAAAATTATTATAGCTAATAATACTGGTGGTGAAAGTTTTGTTAAATATAAAATAGCGAGTTTTGCTTCTGAAGCCTTTCTGGAAACTACACCATTGCTCAAAACAACAGCATTTTATTTTATTGGTAGACAAATATTCACAATTTTTATTTGATTTGGTTATTTTCCAATATGTTTGTTTGTGTCATTATCAGTCAGCACTTACTGGCAGTGATACAGAAATAAAAAAAAAATAATAATAAAAAATATTGGCACATAAAACTCTACTACCGTGTCCTCAAAAAAAGGAACTATTTTCTTGTGATTGTGCACAAGTGTCTTCAGAAATGGGTTTTATTTTATTTTTTCCTTCAATTCCTACTTTAATACTTTCAAAATTATTATCAACTAAAATGTGAGAGGAATCTGAAAACACGAAATTGCCAACTTTTGACATTTTGTTACTTTTGCTGATAATAGAGAAAAACTAAAAAAAAAAATTTTTCCATAAAAAAAATTTTATTGCCACAAAACTCAGTTACAATTCAAGCCATTATTACAAACATTTTACTACTCGTATATATTTCTGTTCGAAAAATCAAAGTTTTTTGTTATAGACAGTTTTTATTATTTCTGTCCCTACTATTATTTATTTAATCGTATGTTCGCTTATACTTTTATTTTAATAACTTTTTCTAAATGGTGCCTTCATACCCAGTTATTAACCCTTGAAATACAATCGTGTTCAAGTGTCTTAAAGTCATCGATAACTGTTGTTTATCTTTACCAATTGCCGCAACTCGACATATAATGATATTGGTGACAGACATTTTATTCACTTCATTCACACATGTTTAATAGTTTGAGTGTTTGATGTGCAAGTAGTAGTGAAGTGAACTACTTCATTTAAACAGGGTTAAAGTGGGCTATTTAAGGGTACCACAGAAAGAAGTTTTCAACAAAGATAAGGCGATTATTTTATAAAACGCAACGCAGGGCAACACTAGAATTTATATTGAACAATTTTCTAAATTTTGTGTTGCATTGGTTTGCAGGACATAAGGGCCTAGGTTTTGAAATACAAATGTGACCTGCTTGATTTAGGTCGATAAACCGATAAATTTAACATGTTCCATAAAATAACTTTAACCGACGACTAAATGTTTGAAGGCGTGCTGGGTGTCGACCAATTTTAGTCTCAAATCTTAGCGTCGAATTTTCATACAATTTCAATTGTTAAAAAAGATTCTGTGGTTTTCATGAATAACGACATAAGTCAGTTCTATTTGTTTTGACGCTATTGCTACAAACTTGCTGCACGTTAAAGGCTCTTTGTATGGCTGGTAAATATGTGAGGAAAGCATGGAATACTTTACATTTTTTTAAGTAACAACGCAATTAATTTCTAATTTGGAAGAGACTTTATCGACAAAAATGTGATTGCTGACAAGTTATTTTCGAGTAAAAAAAACATCACATACGTTGTTATAGCGTAACACAATTGCAAATTAATTTTTGATATTTTCTTTTTACTTTAAAGTAGTTTGTAATTACCTCGCGTTGTCTTACATCTTAAGTTTGTTCATGTTGACATAAGTTGTTTTATCTGCTAATACTGTTATGGCCTTTTCCTGTTTCACAAAAAATAGCACGTTCTCTTCTAAATATGTTGCAAAACACTGGCGAATAGGTGCTATTTTTTTTGTTTGTTGGACCAGCACTCAGGGGATGACCCCTACTCATGCATTGCATTGTGCCGGAACTAGGAAAATAGGTTATTTTAAAAGTTCAGGGTAAAATACCACTCTTTCTTACAAGTGTATTAATTACGTTATATATACAAACAAGAGCTTTATTTCTTGTAATTATGTTTGTGCGAAAATGTGGTTTGATTATGTTTTCCGCATTTTATCGTATCCCTTCAGAGTATCAAATAACTCGAAATTATTTTCTATACAAATAAATGAATTGGCTCCCGCTATGGGACATTTTTGAAAGTTATTTTTTTCGTGTTATTTGCTAAAAAATTTTACGCATTTTTGTAGCGGCCCTTAAAACTGTCGTAAAGCAAATAGTTGCAAATCAAAATGTATTTTAGTTTCAAGAATCGTAGAATAAAATGCTTTAATTTGGAGATATTTGGAAAACAACAAAGGACACGCCCATCTCTCATATGTATTAACAATTCAAAATTTTATTTTAGCTACGTGGTTGAAAGCAATGTTATGAGAATCTACACATGTGGTGCAAATAATAGCCACAACTAGTCCGTCCCTTTTTAACGCAATCGCAAAAAGGAATCTAGGTCCTGCCATATGTCGTTTATAGTAAAGATGCTATAACTCCTACAAAATTTATCCGATTCCGGTGAAATTTTGTATGTCTGCATATTTGTGCCCAATAGGAATGAAATATAATTAATTATAAAATAATGTAATGTCAGTTGCAGCCAAGGGCTGGTAAACTGGATTTCAAAATAGAGATGCCGAAATGTGCTACAAAAACAATCAATTCCAAATTTAAAAAATTGATGAGGAATTCTTGTAGAATCTTAAGCAGTTGACTTACTCATTTTTGCACTGTTGGTCAAGATTATTCAATGAACAACTGACTTGAGACCGACACTAGAAACATTTCAAAGGAGAAATGAAAATGTTTCGAGTAATAAGATGGTAACTAACTGCCTAAATAAATATTTACTAACCTGATCAGTTTTATTTTTTGTATTTGTATTTGTATTTTAGGTTGGAAAAATGATGCTTACATTTTCGTTTAAGACTACATATTGTTTAAGACTACATTTATTTTTCCAAAATATGTTTACATACTTCACTTTTTTGATTTTTGAACACAGCTCATGACAGTGTGCGTCTGTCCGAAGATTATCAATACAAAAACCTTTAGTAAGCGAAGCCGCCTGAACACCAGGAGTATAAAATTCTTGCCAAGGAGTGCAAAGGGAATCCGCCACCAAGATCGTCTGACTTGACCCCTGTATACTTGTTCTCATTAATAAATTAAGGTCCCTCTTCTGTATTGCGAGTGGAATGAAAACGTGTGGAATTGTAAAAAAACTCGGAATTGAATAATTCGAAAGCAAGCTGTTCTACATTCCACATATTTTGCATTTTAAAATTTATTGAGAAAAAATTAAGGAAAATTTAACGAAGACCTTTCATATTTTAATATTCGGAAGTGGAACACAGAACAGCTAAAACATTCGGAAATTCCACTTCAGAATAAAATATTACGAATTCGGAATAAAAAACAGCACTGCACATTTTGCTTTTAGCAAAACAATAAATTGTCAAAAAAAAAAATTAAAAAAATTCAAACTAGTGTGCCACTCGTATTTTAAAACTTGAATAATAAAAGGAAGCCGCTACAGAAACAGTTCATTAACATGTAGGTTTTTGGAACGAATTGCCGTCATCCCTTGTCAAGTTTGGTTTGGAGATAAACCGATTTCGGCTATGTGCCATCTTCAGTGTCATTTTTCGTTCATTAACACGCAGCCTTTTGAAAAGTCTTTAATTACAGTAAACCTACTCCAAATTTGAACACTTCGACAACATAAGAAAACGAATAAAGCACAAAAAAATTTTAAGAATAAATTTATTAACTTCAAGTCACACTCATCTTTTTGAGTACATTAAAAAAACGCACAAAAGAACAGAAAATTTATAAAAATAATTGTCATAAAAAAAATCACTTCAACCATATTTATGTCATTATCGCAATTGAGACTGTAAGCGTCTCTAGTCTGTGAGGGGTTCTGTCGAATTTCACTTTTAGAAAAAATAAAAAAACAAATACTTAAAACTCATAAATGAAAGAAAACAATTTAAGTTAATTAAAATTTTCCAAACTCTTTCACAAAGTGGAGAACAGAAAGCAAAAAAAAAAAGAATCATCCCGAAAATTTGTCAAATTTCTAATTAGACAACAACACCCTACGACTGACGAGAATGAGAACGAGATGTAGTTGTTTTTATTATTTCTATATTTTTTCGAATGTTCCTTTTTATGCTTAGCGCGCTACTAACGAGCGTTTGAAATTGTCATTTGTTAATTGATATTGACACTGAAAAGCAAGTCAAGCGGTAATTAAAAAAATTTTTGAAACTACTCTGCCAAACCGAACAGTGCAGAACCGGCATGAACATGTTGCGGGGACTAAAGCGTAAGCCAAGCGATAGATCAATTTTTTATTAGGATCATAAAAAGTTTTACAGCCTGTTTTTGCAGAACGGAAATCCACTCACACAAATATTTCGTTTTATTACGATGAAGTTTAAAATTTGGTTTCTTCTATTCCATTTTGAAGAAGAGAAAGCTTTTTTTTATTACATGAGCGAAGATTATTGTCAATGCATTTGTTTCCATGTATTTTCGTTACTTTTATATGTAATCGTTCCGTAGTTAGTGTGAACCCTACATATCGGGTGCCTCTTTTGTTTATAAATAATAAATAAAAACTATTTTTTTAGGAAACATAAGAAAAATAGAAATTCAGATTCTGGCACAATTAAATTATTTAAAATATTCCAGTAGGGCAGACATACGTTTAGCGATTAGTTATGCTGATGTGGCAATATTTTTAAGGGATTTTGAGTGTTCCTCTGCAGAGTGTGCTTGCGACTCCAATGCACATAGCATCGTTCTACTACTTATTTCCGTAACAGTTGAAGTTTTTCCTCGTCTCCCTGCATACTTGGTATTTTGTACATTATCTGCATTTGTGATGATGGGGCGTGTTGTTGATATTGAAAGTGATTTTGGTGTGGAACCTGGAGATGTTTTTGTAGTCGTGGGTAAAGTGAGAGGATGTGAACCAATATTTGGTAACTACTACTGCTACTCTATTACTGGGTCAGTAACAGTAAGTTGGGTATAGTGCCTTTTGGTACAGCTGCAGATGACAGATTGCAGATTTAGTCAATTTGCAACTCTAGTGCTCTTAATATTTTTATGCTGTAACATTTTCTTTTGTTCTGCTTCTAAAACCGCCCAAGGCTGAAATAATGATTGTTTTGACATCAACGTTGAAGTTAATGAAAAACACAATAATGTACCTTATTCCACTGCAGCACTGTTCTTCTAGTGTACCTATGATGTTTCAACTATAGTCTCCCAAAAAAGTGTGAAAATGGGTGTACGTAGTTTTACTGCTTCTGAAATTCTCCAATCCTAGTTTGCAAATGAGACTTGCTTGCATACAAAGTGTATTATGTACAATTATTGCTACAATATTTTTCTTTAAAACATCATCTCTTCATTGTTGTTTGTTTTTGCAGAGCACTTTTTTATTTACTAAAATTGGCTCACTTTTTTTTGCAAAACGAATGACTTAGGTTGATTTATCGACTACTTGCGACTTTTTATTTCGTCTACTACGAACGAATTCATTTTATGATTTATAAAAATCTGAATCTGAAAGCTCTTTGTAGTCACGCACATGAAAACGATATTTGTTACAAAAACGTAAAACCATTTTCATTGGTTATTTTACAAACGGACAAATGTTTTCATATTACAAAAACAGGAAAAAACGATCGTTAGAAAGGCAATTATTTGTACATTATAACAAACAAAATAGAAATTTAAGAATAAAAAGTATCCCCATTTCGCAAAAAAACATAAAATCAGTATTCACTAAAGTAAAATTTCACAATAAGTTTCACCAAAATTAAAATTTCTCTAAATATCCGAAATTCACCGAACTCTAAATTTTTTGAAATATTTAAAAATTTTACCACAATTCTGGCGTTCTCCTATTTGAAACTTTCACTGGGTTTTTGTCTACCTTCTTGCCTCGCAACGTTTTTATAAAGGATATCTGTGGCAATAAGGAAAAGGTACTTAAGTCGACATAAGCTAAAAAGGTCATTGTGGTTTCCCAATTTAAAGGTACCCCTCAGCAAGATTTCACTCATTTAGCATTATTTTTCGGAAAGTTATAATAAAATGAGTATTTACTTTTTCAGAATAAAATTTTAAAAGAACATATGTATGTTGGCTTTTGAAATCTAAATTTTTGTTCAAAACGTATATAATAAATAGCCTGTCTTAAAATGCGATACTGTTTTTAAAAATCAACTTTAACGTTTAAAATTGCTTTAACGTATAAAATAAAGTAATTATCGAGCCAAAGTTGTTGAGAAATGATTTTGTGTGTTATAATTAATTTCAAGGCACAGCCGGAATCACTTCAAAATCATAATAAAGAAACCTGATTAGAAAAAATTTTATATCCAACAAAGTATATTAAAAGGGCACACCTAAAATTTCAGTAATTGTTCATGCAATACAAACTGTAACACACATAAACACACACATACACTCAACAAATGTCATTTAAATGACATTAAATTAATTAGAAAACAAAATTTTATAACCCGAAATAATGCAGGTTGACAGAGGTTGAAAGAAATTTTACAAATCGATTGAAATATTGAAAGGAGAAGTAGACAAAAAATAAAAAACTGACAATATGAGTTTTATGGATTTTTAGTATTTGTGCCACTTTCTGAAAGTTAAAAAAAAACTTACATTTATTAAAAAGCTGGTGGCGTTTTAATGATCTTGCTTACAAAAGAGATAAAGTTGAGTGGTTGTTAACGATTCCTGTAAAATTTTTATATCTTGTTACTACGAAATAAATCGTCACTGAAACAAACTACAATAAAAAAGAAAAAAATCCCAATATTTGGGAGTTAATTCATAAGCCACGAATAAGTTCCAAGAATAATTCCATAACTCGCAATAAATGCTGTTTATTTGTAAAGGGTGTTTTTTAAGGTGTACAACTATGAATTGAAAAACGATCATTTTAAACTCAAAATTGTCCATTGGTATTTGAAAATGATTTCAAGCATGTCGGCGCCGCGAACTGCGATGATGTAACGCATTCAGAAAGTCCAATTTTTGCATAAAATAATGTCCCAGAATTTCATCATTTTTTATTTAACTTGGTAATATGTTAGATTTTATTTTCGTGCACACCTTGCCATGCTCGCACTTTCAGATCAAAAGATGTTTAGGAGTAAATTTTAAAGTTGAATTTGTTTACATTTATTTTTTGGGTTTTTGCTATAAATTTTTCAAACACCTTTAAACTTTTAAAATTCCTCAGTCTTGCATCAGGAATTTATTTTAATCTATTTGCTTAATTCATTCTATTTATTAGTAAACAATTATTGCCATCATTCAAACTAACAATAGGAATTTCAATTTATTATTCATAATAGTGAGTGCTGTTGTGTGACAGACATTTATTTCCAGTCGCAAAGCACGAGAACAAATTTGTATTTAATTTAGACTAAAGTCTGGTCAAATCATTAAACAAACAAATTAAATCAATGTTTATTGTTTAACAGTTTAAAACTCAAATGAATTTTCTATAACACAACAATAAAACGACAGAAAAGTCACATTTACGCACAGCCAAACAATCAAATGACGCCAATAGCATTTGTATCACGTCGCATCACAACATCTCACTAACACGAACAGATGAAACAACAACAGCAACATCATTATCATCATCGCACTCGTATCAGCACATTCACAATCGCATCAAATCAAATCACTATGAAGTAGTTAAATGAATTCATTTGTTATTGCAATCATGCAGCGCTTAGACCCATTGTGCTCGAGTGCTTTGAATGGTGAAACAGAGTTTAAAATTCTGGATGGAGTCTCTGCGTGTATTCGGATTATTATTGTTTGATTTCTTTCTTTGTATTGTAGGGTGGTTGTAGCTCTTTGTGTGATAAAAAAAAATAGATTCTTTTTTGTGAGTGGAAAAATAATATCGACAACAAAACGTTAAACATTAAATAAGATTGCGGCGATGCATGTTTCTAATACAGTGAAGCAACTAAACGCACTGGTTATCCATTTAAATTCTTTGTTTTTCCGTTCATTCAACGAGCACCATTCGATGGACACTCACACTAAACTGGTACCTGTTCTGCTGTTATTGTGCAGTGAGTAGAAAATTTATTTTATCAGTAGTAGCCATGAAGAGAAATTAACACCTTTAATACTCGTATTATTTAAAAGGCAATGGTAGATGTTAAAAGTCTGGGAATAAATTCCAAATGCATTTTGTAGCCTTCACCAAAGCTGTAAAGGATGTATACGTTCGTTATGTGTATGCTTATTTATTCTCTTTGTAATTTTTAGAATATACAAATGATCCTATACAGTGTGGATCCCTATAGAAATGGTCGTCGGCGCAATAACAGGAGTTCCGAATACCCTAGATACGTATGTATGCATATGTCGGACTAGTCTGAGGACTAACGGTGTATTTTGATCCACAAGAAAACATTTTCGAAACACAATGTATTAGTCATACAAATCATAATGATTAAGGCGCAACAGGCCAAGTTCAGACCTAATGCACCCCCTTATTTCCACTATAGGTAGAGAGCTGCAATTTGATATGACCCTACCGTCTGTAAGCTTTATGTTAAAAGAGGTTTTGTAAATACATTAACGAAACAAAATAATTAAAAAAAGGTCTCAGATCCGCCCAGAAATATAAATGTGAAAATAAGGCCACGTTCTTATCCAAAAATTTCGGCCGCTAAAAGTACTGAGATCAAAATGAGGACCAAGTTCTTCATGTCTACAATACCATCCCATTTCTAGGCAACTTGCAACTTTGGAAAAAAAAATTTTAACTTTCTAATATGGGAAAGGATTATGGAGAAAATGTACATGTGAAGAACTTTGTCCTCATTTTGACCTCAGCACTTTTACCGGCATAGGAACATGGCTTTATTTTCACATTTATGTTTTTGTGCGGATTTTCTTTTCGAATAGAATTACGCGGTGACTTCCGTGTCTGATAATGCCTTCAGAGGTTTCCTATTAACTCAAGGAATTTTCTATTAAATATACGTTGAAGAATTGGCAAAGAGAAGAATATATGTTAAAGTTTGAGAATGGAAAAGTTATTTAAGAAATAAAAAATGTTTGGAACTTCACTAAAAAACGCAAACGTTACTGAAAACTAAAAAAACACTAAATTACCCCAAAATCGTCCAAAGTTAAAAAATTATAAAAACAATTTATTTATCAAAAATTCGAAATTTCAAAAAAAAAAAAAAAAAATAAAACACAACTAAAACAATCGAAAGTTTACTTCAAAGTAAAATACTTACAAAAAATTTTAATTGTCCAAAAAAATATACATATGTGTATTCTAGAAAAAAAATCTCAATTGAAAGAAAAAAACTGAAATTCAGCAAGAAGTGGGAACTTCACCTAAAAAATAAAAAATGAGTCATCAAACAACTGAAATTTTAACAAAAAAAATATGAAATTTAACGAAATAAAAAAAATCATATTTAATAAATTTGCAAATAACTCGGAAATTCATTAAGATAATTAAATATTCACCAAAAATAAAATCGAAGCCTCAGAAGAATCCTAAAGTTTCGCAGAAAATTTTATTTACATCAAAAGGCAAATTTATTTTAAAAACATAAATTTTTTAGAAACAGCAAAAAATTCATCAAAAATTTTAAATCTCCAAAAAAAAAAAAACATGAAATATGAAAGACAGCCAAAATTCACAAACAAATATTTCATTTATCAACCGGTGCAATAAGTATCAAAGCCTTGAGACCCAAAGAGATTTTTTTTAAACTATTTTACGGCACAAATTCAAGCAACAAAAAAACTTCGTTATTAAAAAGAAATTATAAAATAAAAATCACCAAAAAAATCGACAAAAGCTCCGGAAAATTAAAACCCATAAAAAGAAATCATAATATTTGATTAAAAAATAAAACGAATTCCCGGCGAATTCTTCTCCTTCCACATTATTTCTATGCGGAAAAAATCGCCTATCCTAAAAACACAGGGGAAATTTTCTCTTTTTCAAAGAGTGTTGATAATTGGAGGAAACAGAGAAAGGAAAGGAAAATATATTTTTAAAATTGTTTGAATGGTACTTTCAATACTAAAAACATAAATTATCTTGATAACAGATAGGATGTGAAACAAAGTGAGTCAATCTGCTCAAATCAAGGATCTCAGATTACTGAGTATAACGTGGAATAGAACTAAAGTTTATAGGATCAAGCAAGTTTATATTTTAAATAGAGTTGTATATGATAGGAGAGGCTTTTCCAGCAACACAATATCAGTTTCATCGCACGGCCGATATATAAGTCGACATCTTGGTCAAACCGGGGGTGTTCTAGGTTCACTCATTTCCGGTTTAAAAAATTTAAAAATAAAAAAAACGTCACGTATAATTTTACTTTTTAACAGAACGAATGGATATAAAAATTGTTTCACTTGAGTTGCTGAGTCAATAGAAGCTGGAATGCAATAACTTTCCATAATTTAGTGTATTGCCCAACAAACAATTAATAAAAGTCTTTAGGTGGATATTTACTCCTCCACTTTCACTCCACTTTTAAGACGGTCAAATTGCAAACTGTCCAAGTGTGAAACAAGTACTGCTTGCACTACTTTTCAAATAAATGTACTTCTTTATGCGAACATGCTTCCAAAGTAACATTTTCGTTTCATTTAATCTCACCATCTGTGAGGGCAAACAAGCAAACTCTCTGCAGACTGAGTAGAGTCAGTTTTTTGTTTAATGTCACATAATGTTTTCTATATCGTTCTTGCATACATACATATGTATGTTTGTTTGGTTGGCCTTCGAAATGCTTTGCTCACCAACATATTGAAAATAATTTCTATATTTTGTGGGTGGACAGGCATGTGGAAGCGTTGCTAGTAGTAATAAATGACAGCACAAAACTCACAGGTGAATTAATAAATAATTGTAAAACAGTAATGGTGCATAAATATTAGTTAGGTGTCATGTTGTCAATGTAATATTTTAATATTAAGAGCTTGTAAAACGAGAGATACGATCTGTCTTGTTTAGAGAAATAAATCAATTATTGTTGCCAATGAGAATAAAGAAAGTCAACAAGATATTAAAAGGTTACAATTGAAATTTTATTAAAGATAATCACTATGGAAAAATCTGCCTACGATATCCGAAAAAAAACTAAATTTCACTTTGTCGAGTGTGTTTCACAACGGTTCTTAGGAAAAATACCAAAATCATTGTTAGCTTTTGCAGATACAACAAAGTATGGCTCTGTTTAGTATAAGGGATTTTCAACACGCAACTACATGGTTGCCAACGAACGTTGAGACCACCGATCATTTACAAGAATAATATGCTGCATGACAACAATAATATAAATTATTCAGTTTACTCACACTATTACATTTTTTTTTTTTTTTTGGAAAAGAACACAAATTTACAAAATGTAAAGTATATGAGGCAACATTTCTGTCAGATGTTGATCAAGATCAGAAGGTTTCAATCGAAGAGTGTTCTTGTAACGTTTATCCTCAGAAGACGAAATCGTAAATAAATAACAATAACAAATACCACTGGTCTAGAGGAAGATCACGTTATATATTTGAGAATTCACCTACATTACTCGCCTAACATGGTCCCACCATATTGAAACAGAGATAAAGGCCATAAAACTTAGAACTAACAAACAAGTACAAATCTACTATAAACTCAATATGGTTACATGGCATTCAGCTGTAAGCTGCTGTTGGCGTATCAAACATTCTGATGTTACAAAGACGATAGTCTAGGATTTTACTACTAATCGCCTGCGTCTCTTGATATATTAAAATATCCATAGAGTTGTCACTATCCAGGAAGAACCAAGAAAACAGACGAGC
Source organism: Phania funesta (assembly GCA_963932375.1). NCBI lineage: Eukaryota > Metazoa > Arthropoda > Insecta > Diptera > Tachinidae > Phania > Phania funesta. The sequence goes on from OZ010656.1 coordinate 50,986,523, forward strand.
AAATATGCAAGCAAGCTGGTGCTGCACCCGAACTCTCTTGAATGGGATTTATTGCAATCGGTTACCACATAAATTGGACTTGGCGACACACGGATCTTCTAATCCATTCGTATATACTACATTAAGATTTTAATACCATAAATAAGTTGTTGCGTTGGTAACTATTAATAAATAGAGCTACGATTTGAATTTATGTTAGAAAATGTACATATGTAAAAAAATTGGAATTAATTGTTTGAAAAGCACAACTAAGAGCACCCACCAATAACAGCGTGATTGATCATGGCAGCGGAAACTGGGTGACAAGTACAATCATCGAAAATAAATATGGTTACCAGGATTATATCTGAATGTTTGTCGCCTAAATACACATGGATGCAAAATACGAGGATAAGTACTATTATTAGGAAGTCAAATTTGGAGTTCATAAATGCAGTAGGATTTGCCTTCTTCTTAGATGTCCAAAACTAAAAGCAAAATGCCCAAGTTTTAATGCAATCAGACGCAACGTTACATACCTGTAATATAGAGCCCACCCGTGATATATTGATTGAATCGAAGCGTGATTGTTTGTTTTAATAATTTGCGGATACTGGTGCTATATCAGGCACCAAAATAGAAGCATCAACAACAGGAATGAGGAAACTTATTCAAATTCATTATGAAAAGGTTGCTTTTTTGTATTTTATTTGAATGTTTTTATGAGTGGAACTCGCACTCTACTCCCACTCATGTGTTTAATTGAACATGTTCATGTTCTTATGCTCAATCAAGTGTGCCTGTGTGTGTGTGTGTGTGTATGTGTGAACAAACAACAACAACAAAAGCGGCCAAATAAATTGAAATGTTTATTTATTACAAATGCAATCAGTTTAATAAATAAATAAATAAATATATTCTGAATAAAATTCAGAATATATTTTGTTTTTGTTGTTTGCATTTACAATTTTCTTTTTGTGTTGTAGTTGTTGTTTTTAGTTGGTATTTAAAAATTAAGAAAACAAAAACGTGTTCATGCGTATACGAGTATCATAATGAAAGAGAAATGCTACGGGACTACGCTTGGGAACATGAATTTTTATTTCCTTGAGTTTTATAAAAAAAAAAAATTATCTTTAATAAATTATTATTTTTCAAGATTTATTTTTCGCTTGAAAAATAAAAGTTATTTCGTCTTGTTTAATGAATTTTTGGCAGTTAACAAATCACTGTAAAAAGATAATTCTCTGCCTTAAAACTCAGTCATGGTAAATATTATCTCCAGTGTTCATGCATTTTCCAAGCAGAAAATAAAACTAAAAATAGAAATAATCATTAAAACGTAAACTTTTAATTTAAACTTGTAACTATCCCTGATTTACACTCAGATTACTTTTGATTGTATTAGTAACAACCTCACACACATTGGTTTGATGTGAGTTTGACAAAAAGTCAAAACATTTTTGATTTCCAATAACTACGCTGTAGCAATTTGAAGCTAGTTTGATGAGTGTTTGCGTTACTTCGTCCAATTGCACTTTTGGTTTAATTAAATTTTTTTATTGCGATTTGTGTCGCATGTTTATGGCGTTGCGCGCGAGCATTTTAATACTTCTTCATGTTAGTTAACTATGAAAGGTTGAAGGATGGTAAATAACTAAAACCGCGGTTGCGTCGTCTGTTTCGTCACTCGTGTTAACTTGTTAAACTTTAAGCACATTGTGATTTGTTGCAAGTGTATAAAGAAATGGTATAGGAGCAAACAACATGTGCATGCCCAGCTTTACAAAAATAGCCTGCTATTGCCTACGTGTTAACAGAGAGAATTGTCCAATTTGGTATGAGGAGGAGTCAGAGGCAGTTTAAAAGCTGACAATAAACCCTGAAAGATTCACTGTTTGGTGCAGTTTGTAGGTCGGCCGCATCATTCAACTGTACATCTTCAAGAACGATGAAGACCGCAACGTTACAGTCAATGGAGCAGTGAACCGTGCAGTGATTTTCGATTTTTTTTTGTCAAAATGGGAGGCGAGTTTTTTGAGCAATTAAGCTGACGTTTTTGAGTACTCAATTTGCAGCCGAAGTCATGGGATTTAACTGTACTTTACTATTTTTGTAGGGATGCGTGAAGTCTCTTGTGAACAGGGACAAGTCAGCCTCAGTTCCAGCCCTGGAAGACAACATTACAACATTTCTCAAATGTCGAAAAAAAGTATGCTAAAATTGGAGCTCGCGGACGGACCATCTACGGCGTAGCCGCGGCAACATTTACATGAAATAATCTTCAAAAATAAATGCCAGGCATATTTCTTTCCCTCTTGCAAATTTTCGGTATTTTTTTTCTATTTTCAAAAATTAAACGGTAATTTTTTATATTAGCTGCCATACTCGGCCTTTTGGGGTCCAATATATCTGACGTTTACAAGAGTGCTGATTTTAAAATCTTCGCCAGAGTGATGTTTTGACGATCCGCATTTAAAATTGAATATTAAAAAACGTACTGCGCCATGATGCTTAAATCGAGTGTTTGAAAACGTCTCTCGGAATCTAAAGCCGTTCACCAAAAACATCAACGTGGTGGCTGTGGTTTAAACCATGGAAAGTTTGCGATGCATGATCCATGCGGTCAATGGTAAGGCAGGAGATTAGATAGATACTCCCCATCAAGAGTTGTGTCCATGGTCTTCGCAGCCATTATGGTGAATTTTCCATGTGTGTTTTATAATACCCACAGAGACGTAGTGATCGCATTAACTTCACCACGGCGGTAGGACCACTGTTCGATAGACTGTAGTAAAGGTGCCGGCGTAAAATGCAGACATATTGCACTGCAAGAGTAATGTGTGACATATGGCCTATTTCTGTGTGACCATTTTTGTCGCCCACATAATTTATATGAAAAACTCTTATTTTTTGTTGTTTCTCTTTATACAAATTTACTACACGAACCGCTCGCTTGCCATAAAGAAACAAGCCAACATTTAGAAAGTTTAGCTGTATTAAAAAAAAAAAAAAATTGGCTGTATTTTATCATCCGCTTGTACACAAATTTGTTGAATCTTTTTCAAGCGAAAGGCTGAATTTTTTAACACCACAAAATTTCATCAAAATTTTATTTCATCATCATTTTTATCACTGACAGTTGTTTATTGCTGTTTCGAGTGTAAAAATAGAGGAGAATAGGAGTCATAGTTTAAAGAGCTTTCATATTTCACTTCTAAATTCACTTCCTAATTCAGCAGCGAATGTAATGCAACTCCAAATGTTTGTTGTTTTTTTAATTTCATTTCATCCAACCGTGCTCCCATACAAACAAAGACAAACATTTAAAAACGTAACACTAAACACACGAGCAAGAATTTACTTACAGTGTCTCAGATAAGTATTTGAATTTAACCCAATTATGAAAACTATATAGGGTGTATAGATAAGAACAATAAAAAAATATAAATAAAAAGAACGGCGTGTGATATCAAATTGATTCTGGCTTTATCTTAAAGCTGGATTATATGCCATTATGTATAGAGTAGTACATTATGGGCGTCTCGGCTTCTTTAACAGTGCTTCAAGATTAAGTTCTTTCCGAAATCGGGATCTCTGGCTATCATTTTCAGCATTCAACTAGCGAACGCACGATGCATATTTACAACAGCGCCAGAATTTCTATGATTTTTTTTATAAATAATTATTTTCGATATCCGTGAAACAATGCATGATAAAATGACAAACCATGCTCAATATTTTGATAGCTGGATAATATTGGTAGTTGTGACAGCATCCGAAATGTCACAATTGAAAAAAACTATTATTACTATCTGGTCAGCCTTTAGATATTTTTTACATTTAATAACTTAAAGTATAACGATTTTTAAGTATCCTTTTGGAGGATGTTTCAACTATTTGAATCTATAAAAGTATAATGTGATCGAATCTTGAAAGCCTAAGTAAAAACCGTTGAATCAATTGCGATTAATATTTTGTTTACAACACCGGTGACTTCTCTTGCTGATTAAAATCATTAACCAGACAGTTTGGCTTGAGATGTATCATGGTAGACAAAAGTCTGTCTCTGTCTAAAGACAGAGAAATGATGGCACATTACTCACTAATGGCAGTGTTGCCACGTGATCAGTTTCTATAAAGAAAACGGATGAACTTTTTTTCAAAGTAGTTCGAGAAATAACTTTCAAAAGATTTTACTAAACAAAACAGATATGTATTACCAAATTTAGATGCATATAATGAAAATAAATAATTTTCATTACGCAATACCAATATCGATTCACATGTATATTGGTGGCGTAATAGCGTTTTCTGTTCTGGCAAAAATGTGACATTTTTGTATGCTTGTGTTTCTTTAAAAAAAATAAGTGGCACGTTCCTGTCTAAATATGCTGCACAAAAACCTTACGAATATGAAACATTTTTGCACCCAACTTCAAGTGCAGGTTGAAATACTAGTCCTTTTTTCATTGTTTATACAAACGAGAATTTTATGTCATGTGTTTATTTTTGTGTTGAAATTTTATTAAATTATTTCTATTCCACTGCAATCGTAAAAAAAAACATCACTTTGTGGGGGTTTGAGCAATTTGAAAATGTACTACGTATTTATAGGGCAACGTTTTTTCAGCAAAGGAAACGCCATAAGTTAGCCTTAATCTCACAGTATGCGGCATGACAATATCGATCAGTTTTTTATGCACTACATAACGGATGGGTGTTCATCATGGGCTACTTTTGCCCACACTCACTTTTCTTGATAACCAACAAACAACATAAAAAAATCATAACTTTCACTTCACTAATAACGGAGAAATTATAAAACGTTGTGGGCGAGATAATGATAATGATAAAAAAAGTTGCTAGTGGAATCACCAGATGGCACCTAATAAATAAGAATTAAAATCAATTTTAAAAATAATTAATAAACTAAAATAATCTTAGCATGTTTAACTAATAAAATAAAATAAAAAAAGCTTTAAAAATTTTCCTAACAGCATTTCTTAGACTTGTAAAACACGCAAACTTATGTGAGCCACTGTATAAACATACATTAACACTCACGGACATACATGTACATTGTTGCATAGCGAATCTTTACTTCATTTTTCTGTTTATAAATAATACTTTTTATTGTTGCACCTTAGTGTTGTTGCTTTTTTTGTTGTTCTTCTTTTTTATTATTAGTTTAAACAAGGAGTTTAGAAAAACAAACCAAAACCGCCAAACCCATCGAACAACACAACGTTCACTTCCCCAGCTGCAACACCAAACAGCCCCAGCAGTTTGATTTATGTACGTAAAATAAATCTTTTTTCTTTTAATTTATTTGCTTTTGTACATTTACAATTGCAAAATAAAAAATAGTTTTAATATTGTTGTTTTAACGAAAAGCTTTTTTGCATGCTGCTCATTTCCATAAAACAATAACAAACGGTTAATAAAAAAAAGGATTTATTTTTGCACATGTTTTGAATCCTGTTGGAAATGGAAGAAGATAAAAATGAAAATATGTAAAAGCAATAATATCCTTTTTAAATGCACTGCGTCAGCAGCTAGCAGACGCAGGCAGAAATAATTAATGGCTTTTCAAGCAAATGAAATGGTCAGATTGGCAAAAAAAAAAAAAAAAAATACATAAATAATAATGAAATGCATTTGAAAATCATTTGTTACACATCTAATAGATAGGGAGTGCAGATCACTTGAAAGGGGATTGGGATTTTTTTCACGAATTAAAAACATTCAATAGCAAATGCACTTAAGATACAAATACATCGTAAATTGTGAGACCTTTAAATCATTTAAAAAATAAAAATCATCAATAAAAATCAATAAATCATTTAGAAAATAAAATTTTTAAGCTTAAATGTTTAAAATTTTTTTACTATTTCCGATACAGTATGTAGACATCAGATAGAGAAGAACCGACACCGCCCTACAGTGTTACTTTTCATACATTTAGGTCGCCAAAGTTATTAATACTCTTGCTGAGGCACATAAATATGAAAATAAGGCCAAGTTCCTATCCAAAAATTTCGGCCGTTAAAAGCGCTGAGATCAAAATAAGGACCAAGTTGTTTATATCATCCCATTTCAAGGCAACTTGCTAGTTTGGTAACATTTTGCAAAGCTAGCAAGTTGCCGAGAAACGGGATGGTATTAGACCTGGTCTTCGTTTTGATCTCAGTGTTTTTAACGGCCGGAACTTTTGAATAGGATCTTGGCCTTATTTTCATATTTATGTGCCTCAGCAAGAGAATTAATAACTTTGGCGACCTAAATGTATGTATCTATATGTAGTGTTTTTGTGCGGATCTGAGTCCTTTTGTCAAAGTTATTTTTGTTTGTTTAAAACCCTTTTTTAATTTAAACCTTACAGACGGTTGATAAAAACAGCGCGAATGGTTTCGTGTAATAAACACACTGTGTGCACTAGGCCTGAGATTCATTGTGTAAAGAAAGCTGAGGCCTTTTAGTTCGGGTCAATGTATATAACTGGATTGATCAGTAACATCGCAACCCTATTTAAAATTTAGATTAATCTGTGTATGGATTCTTTTATCTCGAAGACCTATTGTGAAGCGTACGATCGCGTAGTGACTGTAATTCAATTTCTGTGTGCTGTTCTGATGTTGTTATTTTTTCAGCATAACATCAACGCAAAGGCAGATATTGATAATATATTTCTTTTCCCTGCTGCTCTTAGTTTTATCTGAATAGACATTAATAAATGCTAAGAATAATTGACGGTTGATCAAGAGCACCTTAGCTGCTCATCTATCTGAGCTTTGAGTTTCAAAACTCCACAGCTGGTCTTCCTATAGTTTTGTCACAATTTCGGGAATTAGTTGGTCCAACATCAAGGAAGCAAAATGAACAATACGAATTTATGCCAGCCTCTCAGCTTTCTTCTTTAGTGCGCGATCTTAAATGCGATAAACCACATTTCGTTTGGAACATGGAGTTTTCACAACCATCATCTAGCTTTTCCTATTCGTCGCCTTTAACAATTACATTTAATACGTGATTTAGTAATGCACACTTTGGTACATCACATTTCAAATAATGCAGTCCGTAGTATCGCCATCTGGATTTATGTTGCCTAGAGGTTTGTAACAATGTGCAATTTGTTTCGCTATTCAAAGTGCTAACTTTAGAAAAAGTTTTTTGACCTTTTAGTCTTATTTAATTAATTAATTCTTAAGCTTTAGGTCTTTAATTAAACTTTTTATAACAGAATTTTATCAATAAAGAATAAGAATTAATCAATTAAATAACTTCGGATGTGTTAAAACTAATCTCCGTTACCTGCTTATAGAATCGTTATTATCACACTCCTGTAAGGTACGAGTAAAAAGTGGGGAGTTTCTCTTTCTGATCTATTTTTATAATTTTTACGACTTGAAAACGACTAATGACAAAATGGCAAGTGTAGACTAACACATCTGTGAGATAAAAGAGGGTACTTTTTTATCTGATATATTTTTATACTTTTATTGCGGTTTTAAAACGAGCGATGATATTTTTATTTATACAAATATCAACGGTTAGATTTCTCAAATTAGATTACGCACGTGCATAATTAAAACGTAAATATTAATTTTAATGCTCATTTCATAACAATTTCTTTTTTTTAAGTGAGCTGCACTCGGTTGGACAAATTAGTTCTACTCCATTCAACATGGTGTTTGTTTTGAATCATATATTTAAAACATAATTAAAGTTTGGGGGCAGAAGTTCGACTGTTACTGTTGCCCGATATCGCGACACCAAAACGCAGTTCTTTCAGCCGAAATTGGATAATATTGGATGATAAACCGTAAACCATTCAATTACTGCATGAGACATTTTCTGGTGGATCGATTACTCTCTCGTTTCAATGATTAGACAAATTAACCCCATTCCATGTACTTTACGATAAAAAAAAAATAACAATCTAAAGATTTAAGACAGTATTTTCTATTTATTTTAAATCCTGTCTTAATTTTAAAACACCCTTTAAAACTGAAGAAAACTTAACAAATTTCTGTATAGTTTGGTTTATCACGCTAATAAACTACCAAAAATATTCAACAGAGTCCACGAACTCAATATGAGGATTTATTTGGTCACAATGCGATTGTGGCAATCCTGTTTGGGACTCCTTGGAGGAAAAAATTCCAAAAATTAATTATTCCTTATAACGACTCTTGCCGCCGGTAGCGAACACTTGATTCGTGAGAACAAAAACTGACACTGAAGATGGCACATAGCCGAAACCGGGTTGTCTCCAAACCAGACTTGACAAGAAATGACGAAGATTCGTTCAAAAAATATACGTACAAAACTTCCCCTGCCACTGGCCGGGTCTGTTAGGACTCGGAATTCGCAGAATTTTGACACTGAACCACCATCACAAAAACCAAAATAAGATTTACTCAATTGATTCAGTCTAAACCTACCGGGTTTATTATTAATAAAGTTACAAATAATGATTCAGAGCTGCGCACAGCAAATAGATTACAGGGCCCACCAGCTCGACGTCAGATATTCTTTCGTCACAATACGATTGAAGCAACCCTGCTGTGGACACTGCATTTGTTCGGTTCTTTTGAAACGTACGACAACATACTACGATATTTAGGATAATTTGGAGTATTCGGACTTCCGAATGTATGTTAGTAGCACAACACCGCCAGCACGTAACACAGGACCACCATAATCAGGAATCAAGTGATAAAATCTAAATTATTTCAAAACCCTTAAAAAAATCGATAGAAAATGTCGGAAAAAATCATAATCATAATTTTGGGACAGTTTCAACTTGATTTTAATGGTTATTTCCGATTTGTTTAAAAGAGCATGTTCGATCGATATTTCTTTTGTCACGATTTGAGATACCTTTCAACTTTAGAATTTACCGAAATCTAAAATCTATCTTTCTTTGTAGATCACATACGGAAATATGACATAAGTAGCATGTTTCCGATCCTGTTTAATACAAAACATTATTTGTGTATTAAACAGGGCTTTTCCTAACCCTTAACAGTTTTCAAATAAGAACGAGTTAATGCTAAAACGGAATAAAAGGATTAATGAAAGTATTAAAGAAATTCCTCTTATTTCAAAAGGCCCGCCCTCTTTTCCAGAATGTAAAGAATATAGCATCATTTAAATGGCTAAATTTCTAAGAGAGGTCCAATTTTCAATGAGCCCGTTGGATTAATTTAAACGACTTTTTTTGCACATTGACATGCGACTTTAGAAGCCTCATCAAGAAAAACGCTACCGGCGCCAAGTTACATGATCAATGAGTTCAGGTCAAAAGGAATTGGTTACCACTAATCTTTAATGTACTGATGTTATTTTTGAAGTAGTACGGACCAATGAAACTATATTTTTATATGGATGCATTCCTACCTGTTGAAGATCTTATGGGTTGGTGTCGTCGCAACCACAATAATTTTGCTTGATAAAAAAAGCACTCATTCAAATGTTTATTAATCCTTTGCTGCTCCATTGTGTAACTTGCCATGGTGATTTGGCAAAAATGAATAATAAACCACAGATTTGACAGACACCGCGAGAAAAGCATGAGTATCAATACCAACCGGCCCACATTGCAAACTAATGCCTGCAGCAGTTTACAATCAGTTTAACTATTGCTAAAACAATAAATTACTCAATTTTGCAACTGCATAAACTTTTAATCTCTTAATTAGCGAAACAACAATCTACCCGATTCCCTTTAAGCTATTACCTAACTTTCACATGAGTACGAGAGACAGGAAGACAAGAAGCAAACAAACCACAGCGTTGGCTTAATTAAAAATCACAGCTGAAGTCAAATAGTTTTATTAGTTACGCCGTTTGCTGCAAATACTTTTATTGTTATTACATAGAGACTATCAATTTGTCAGTAACTCAGCAGGAATACACATATCCTTATTTATGTATTTGTGTTTGGGTTTGTTAAAGATAAAATATCTGTGTAATCAATTGTTAGAAACAAACTAATTCAAGGTGGAATGCACTCATACCTGATCCATTCAACTTTAATTATATGCAGTGTAATCATCATTATCTTTCGTAGCATAAGAATAATAAAATTTGACTTTAGGAAATCTTAACTGCACTAAAGGTTGGTACTTAATACGAATAAAAAGCTTCAGAACTGCTTCAATATTTGCAAGTATAATGTATTTCTTTTTTTTTCAAGTAAATATTAAATTTCAAGCGAACGGTTATGTAGTATTCGGTTAAAATAAAAAAAATATATACTGACCTTTTGGGAAATGAGAGTTACAGTAGTGCACAAAACTCTTCAAAAAAAATTGTATTGAATGTAATTTTTCAACAAATGAATTCAAACATCATTCATAACTAGGGGCAATAGACAATCAGTTTTAAAAAAGATCCTTGACTGTTTTTGCACTCCAGCCTACCATATGGTATTACTAATGGTGTTTTTCATTCTAAATATGATTTTTGAGATTGGGCAAATCCTCACAAAGTGCTGTACTTTTATCATTACAATGGAACAAAAATAATAAAATAAAATTTCAACACAAAAATAAACACATGAAATAAAACTCTTGCTTGTATGAACAATGTAGTTAATACAGTTGTAAAAAAGAGTAGTATTTCAGCCTGCCCTTTTACGTTGAGTGATAAAAATTCGCACATTTAGAAATGAAGATTTTTAGAAAGGAACACAAACGCATGCAGAAATGTCAACATACATGTAACATCATTGTCAGAAAAGAAAACGCCATAAGACTATATGCAAGTGCTTTCAGTAGGTGACGCATCTACAAGAAATATCAGTTCGTAAGCTTGAGCTTCACTTAGTTCGTCGCAGTTAAAATTTGATTTTAACTGCGATAAATGTCGAGTTTTGAGCCAACTAAAAAAAGAGTATGTGGGGAAAAGTTATTTGCACGATTTGATTTAAAATAACTCTGCAGCTAAATTACGCAGAATTCTGAAAAGAATGATCCAAGCCCGAGGATGTTGTGTGCCGCATGAGTTAAATTAAAGAGACATCCAACCGCGTTTTCACTGTCAAATCTGGCATTACGGAATTCAATCGTGAACGCCGATCGCTTCAGAACGAATTCCATGAATGCCGCTCAAGAACAATTGTTTTGCCAGATAAAATCGATACTGTGCATGAACGCAACATCGGCATGTGACCTATATGATTGAGGCATCCTTAGGCATTAGTTTCACTAACATAAATTCGATATTGATAGAACGAGAGGTAAGCGGTAAATAGTGTAAATAAATTCTACAACAATTCGACATAGTGATTCAATCGTGGTGTCATCGTTGAAGAAATAGGATCTTTGCGTTGAAGAAACTTGGATCTAAATAAGAATGCACTATTTAGACTTGTTGGCATTTCTTTTTTTTTTGCGTCCAATGGGCAATTCTGACATATAACAGCTGTGAATATTCCGATTATTAAAAATGGAGCGCTACACAAAAGAAGAACGCGATGCCATTGTGAAAACCGATTGTTGTGTTGAAGTGTTTCTTAGGTGTCAATAATTCGAAGAGTGGACAAAAAAGTTGAGGAATTTGGGCCAATTATGGACAGTAAGTGTCCTTCTTTGCGTCGACGTGCCGAGTCCGACCGCGAGCTCTTCAAACCATTCTTGCAGAAAAACCAAGAACATCAATTCGGCATTGACTGTGAACGGCATTCGTTGTAGGAACATGATAACGGAATTGCTGTGTTCTCAACTGTGCGACATGGATTTGGAGCGAAATGTAGTTTTTAGCAGGGCACCACGACCTACCGCACAACGTACGAAACAATCGATTTATTGCAGCAACGATTTCCATACCGCCATCATACTGGGAAATTCCATTAGTTACTGTAAAGAGTATCGAAGGACCGTTAACTCCGAATAATACACAACCATTTGGTTACTAACAACGTTAGAAAAAATAACTGGCGAACACGGATCATTCTCTGCCGTGACCACGCTAGCTCTCACACAGCAGCTGCAATAACTCTGATTTGGCAACCAATGATATTTTCCATTTCCACATATCAAAAACTAATTGCCGGATCAACGTTTTTTGTTGCCTGAAGAGTGGAAAAACTGCTTTGATGTTTGGCTTAATCGTACAATTATATGCAGACCGTTTGAAATAATTCAATTTGGCATTCATAACTTAAAATCACCATTAAGAAAAATAAATAATTTTTTGTTAAAAATTGCTTTTAAACGCGCCTCGTATTTTTTGTTTACTAAGCTGTTCTGCAAAAGGTATCAACAAACTTAAACATGCCCACTCGCTGGAGCAGGGCGTTAACAGTCATACTTTGTTTTGAAAACTTTATGCAGAGATTTATGTAGTTCCGATGCTTTTAGTTAAATATTCCATAAAAGTAAACAACAGACGACACACACAACAAGCACCATAAGAAGGAAGGCAGTTGAATGAAAGAAAAAAAATCGTTTAATAATGAAACTGATTATAAAATCAACTGCAGAGTGGAGTAAAGCAAAAATAATATGAATGAAACTATAAAAAAAAACATAAAGACAACAACAATATTGAGTATAAAATAGATATGTTTAAGAGTGTATGCAAGCATGTGTGTGTGTAAATATATGTATTTATAATACTACAGATATTAAAATGACTTATTTCCGGATTATGTTTTAATATGACACTTTAATAGCCCGCCTGACTCTACGGCTTGCCCCTCATATGGCAAATGCTGCAGGCTTTCGCTTTTAAAAGTATGAAATAGTTGTGATGTTGCAAAGCAGAGAAAAAAAGAACAGAACTAAAGAACCCAGCATCCATCCAGCAACCATCCGCTCAAGTTGAACTTCGTGTGTGTGTGCTACAAAGTGAGTGTGCATATGTGTGTGTATCTTTTTAATACAAAAATAATGAGAAAGATTTCATTTTATGTAACACTTTCATAAAATAGAACAGAAACAAAGTTCTAACACAAAAGGAGGAAGGTATTAAAGAAAAATTTAATACACCAGCATTGCAGAGAGGCAACTCTGAATACACACGGAGCACTTAACATAATTTATGGTCTCTCTCTCTCTAGTTCTATTCTTTTAGTTTCTGTATTTTATTTATATATTATTATTATTATTTTTTTTAATTTCGTTTAAATCACATTAACGATATTAAAAACTACAATTATTATTAAGAAAAACACATTGTAGAGAAAATTAATTTAAGTGCAAAAAAGGAAAGGAAATATAAGAGAAGAGAAAATGCTGATGTTTGTAGTGAAATGTCATTAATAAATAAAAAACCAATTTGAGAACCAGAAGAAGGCATTTTAATTAAAGATACAGCTTTTTGACATATTTGTAAAAAGGGAAACTTATACGTTCATTAATACATAAAATACGAATAGTTTTCTAAAACTAAAGAGAACTAAAGGGTGATGCAAATGGAGTTTACACGTGACAGTGACAAAATACATTTCGTCCGTTACGTGAATATTTTAGTGCACATAATCGACCTTCTGAAGGTATGATTAGAAATCCGGTCAAGAAGTTCGAACAGACTGAGTCAGTATGTATGTAACATGAAAAATCCTCCGCATGCTCGGCTAGGTCGCTCCGACGAGAATATTAAAAGTTCCAGCAACCAGGCACTCCGATCCGTACTCAATAGCTACGACTTTCGTTAAAGGATTTCTATTTACACGCTTACTTAAGAATTGAATTCCACAGACCAACTAATAGTGTCGCAATGTAGCGGAGATGAAAATAAGCAAACTTGCCGTCTTTCGCGATCGCAAAATACAAGTTGGAGTTATTAAAAGGAAATGCCATGAGTCGTAGCGGGCATTTGACCATCATTATTTCCCATACACAATTCTAATGAGTTAAAAATAATATTTTTAATGAACGATTGTCGGGTTGCTTGTCTTAAAAAGAGAGTTGAGCAAAGATTACCGAAGAAGCAAGAAAATTGATACCACATGAACTGAAACTGGAAAATGTCGAACGGAAGTTTTACATGCACCAGTTAAAAAGCATTTTGAAAGCAGCGGATGAGACGTTTTACCTCTCCTGCCTTATAGCTCAGATCTTGCTACGACTGACCACAACTTGCTTCAATCAATGCTGGAATATGCTTCGCTTCAGTGGATGGTTCAAAAATCGTGATTCGTTTTGGAGCGTTTTTTTTAATACAGAAAACGCGAGAAATAAATGCCTGGCATAATCACTGGAATAATTGTGTTACTTTCTTAGAAAGGACTCAAACTAGAGAAGGCAGGTGAGAAGGGAAGTAGAAAAGCGTTTAAGTTTATTTTAAGAACAGTGTTGCTGTTGTTATTTTCCTTCGCCGCCGATTTAGTGCTATATAGTGATACCGACGAAGGAGGCACTGTGATATATACTAGATTGAATAGAAGCTATTACACATCAATCATAGGATGCTTAATAGTCAACGAGCTACTTAAACCACAGCACTCTCTGAGCGGCGATACCACCAACTGCCAGAAAGATATAAAAACGATAGACAATTTCTTGAATGACATGGTAATTGAATATTTTATTCAAATAAAAACAGCGATAATTAATTGGTACAGCCAATAATTTTTGCTTTGTTCAAAAAGTCAAGGATTTATCGATCCACCTTCGTTTATGCAGCCTGCATTACTGTTGCCATTATACTCGTAGCCCACTTATTTGTAATTTCCATTATGTCATTATTATAATAAACCTATCCCTGCTTTAATTTTCAACCAAATCGTTGGGTTAATTAAAGTTAAACAACAGCAAAAACAATGTAAGTTTTCAACAATATATTACTGTACAAACAATGATAAATGGGCAACAGAGAGGTATGAAATAGGCCTGCCAGGCTATTGTAAATTAATTGTGTTCAACAAATTTTCTCTGCCTGAAACCGTCCAATAGTGAAGAAAATATCTCCAGGTACTGAAAATAACAGGGTCAACTATTTAAGAGTGTATTTTTCGATTTTAAACTCCCTACATCAGGTTTTATTGATGTTTATCAGCAATAAAAAAAATTGTAAAATCATGGTCAAAACTGAATACGAAGTGGGTTGATTTCTAACGAATCATCTAAAACACGCAGTTGTTATAGGACAGCGACTACTCTACCGAACAAAGAGGCAATTGATATGAGTAATTAAAAGTTAAAGTCACAATAATTAGATAAGGTCGCACAATATTTACCTGAGAGCAGAAGACTGACAATGCAAGACCAGCCGAGACCACCGAATATATAAATATGTTTTCATTAATAGACGATTACATATGCCGGCAATTGAAACACCCTTTATACCGGTCAAAAGCTTGCTGATTGTTATTTATAGAAATAATATAAATATACACAATGGATAATGTTGTAGGAAAAAGCCAAAATCCCACCAAAGTTGTAATTGTTTTAAAGTTGACATTAAAATTTAAATTATAATTTCTCTGGGGAGCAATGAAAATGTTCAATTACTATTTTTTTTTTTAATTATATTTCAAAATATTTAACAAGTTTATGGAAGAAAAAATAATAAAAATTTTTGCTGAAAATTCAAACTTTGTTGGATTTTCTCTTTTAGCCACAAATTCTTTCAGTTTGTAGGCTTCTTTAACAACTTCAAACGAAATATTATTTAAGCGTGATTATTGTCCCTCAAGTATTTCACTGTACTAGATTTGTTTTCTTAGTCATGTCACCTCCTAAGTTCAAAACTTGTTCCCTAACGACAAGCTAACTAATCACAAACACCCTTGACACCCCAGCGAGACACGACTAAGACGCTTTGAATAATTGTGTTGAGTAACTTATAGCACTTATTATTGAGCAGATTATAACACGTAAAAAGAAAAAGAAAAGTAGCAGCGCCAGATAAAATCAAAAATATTTGAAAATGAAATGTTATAATCAACCGACGAATCCTTAATTATTCAAATTATACAATCAAATGCAAAATATTCCTAATAAGCCCCCCAGCCGATACTTGTGGCATTTATTACTGTGACCTAGTTTTACGAACAGCTACCATAATTGTCGAAAGTCATCGTAAGCAGCTGCAGCAGCAGGCAGCAGTTATCGTACAACCAAATGTTTGAAAGCTAAAAAGAAAAAAGAATTAATGATAAACCACACAAACTTTACAAATGGTTTTCAATAAGTGAAGTAATACGAGGGCAGCTATTTATATTATGCGAAATGGCAACACCGAACAATATGAGTCCAATCTGACATTAAGATAATAAAGCCGAAAATGTTAATTCCGCAATGACTGTGAATGGCATTCGTTACAACTGGACGGCATGGATCTGGGGGACGACACTAGGACGCCACAAACTATCGCATAACGCACGAAACAATCGATTTACTGCAGCAACGATAGAAAAACTCGAAAGTTACTGTATATAGTATAGAAGAACCCTTAACTCAGAGTAATACACAACCATTTATTTTCGCAAAAGATAAATAGCAGCCCTCGTAAATACACGAACAAATGGAAGGGCGAACGTTTAAAAGGGCGGACAGACCATCAGCTAAACGAGTAAAAGCAGACGTGTAAACTCAGACATACTTTACGTATGCATTTGACTCATAATAGTGGCAAAAGTATACTTGAGTTATTGACATGCAGCGTTGAAGAAATATGTAGCAGTATAAGCGACCAGCACAAACGAATGGAGATGGGGAATACGAAATTTCAACGGTGGGTTCACTAGCAAAGGCCCTTAGGAAAGTCAAAAGTTTGACTCTTCCTGACTGATATTAGCTTTTATTAATGCCTGAGAGGTGATTGGTATAACTCGCAAATATCTTGAATACGTTACAATAGAAATTACGAAATTAGCTACATGAATTTCCAAAAGTTCGAATTAAACTAAACAGCGATGATACGATTGGTAAGAATTATACATCAGGTAAAAATAGAAAGACCAATTAAAGTAAATCCGAAAAAGTTAAGAAGCTTTTAAGAGATATAGGAAAAATTTCCGAGAGTGAAAGTTAAATTCAAAAATATTGAAAGTACAGAACGTTCCAGATAGGAAAACTGCGAAGGAATATGAGGCCAAGACCAGAGCAAAGCTTCTCAGGCTGATTTTGGGTAATTTGGCGTAGCCAATAATTGCCTAAAACTCTGGGCGTTTGTATAGTTTGGGTAAATTTTCACAATTTTTTGGATAATTGGGTTCTTTTTTCGCGAGTTTTTCCGTGTTGACACATTACCCAAAATTCTTGGGCGATTTTCCCTTGACCGATCATTCATACGATTATATACATGTATGTTACACATGACAGACAAAACGTATATATATTTTCATTGAGCACACACTGTATGCTTTAATTAAACCCCAACTGTTATATTTCGATAATTAATAAACGAACAAATTGAACTTTTACACACACATACATACATTGTATATCGTGTTTCCTTTTTCTTCAAGTGAAGCACAAATCAAGAAGAAACTTAAGTACCACTTAACTTCCAAACCAAAAGGGTACGAGTATATTCATATTCGCACTTAATGTCTCTGCAAAGTATATTTTAATATTCAAGTACGACTACACTTGTCGCTATTAGTGAGACTGCCAGCGTGTCTGTCGTGTGTTTTAGAAACCAACAACTAAATGAATGATCGAATAAAGAAGAATGCTACGAACAAGGAACAATTCGAAAGCGCTTTAATTTTTTCGAGTTGGCAAATGACATTTAAGACACAAAACTCGACGTTTGTCTGGTGGTTAAAAAAAAAACAAGTTGACACTAATGATGGTAGCACTGGTGACGATGATGAAAATGACTCTTAATGATTTTGTTTTAGTTTGGTAAAAGTCATCGTTGACTAAATTTCATTTTTTTTTACTAACACATATCCGCATGTCTAAACACTTGTACGTTTGTACGTTTAATGGATAATGGTTGTGTCATTTACACAAGTAGTACGAGTAATGATGTCATTTGCAAAATTCTAATGCACAAAATTAATAATGAAAACAAGATAAAATATCGACATTAACAACACTAACAAGCTATTTATTGGTCGGTAGATGAATACTCGAATAAACACATACATGGACACTTTCAAAAACACAATGCAAGAAATTCGATACGCGCAAAATATAAGGGGCATGCAATGTTACCATCCGTGCTACATTTTCTACACAGAACTTTTATTGGAGAATTGCTGGCAAAGTGACATTTTTAATAAAACCATCAGTGATGATCTTAAAAATATAGCAGTGATCAGGCGCAACTTTTTATAAAATATGGCCGAATATTAGTGATATTTTTCTATAGATTATTTGTGATATTTTTAAATAAAATATATTATAGGGAAAATATCCTAGTGACATTTTCTTTAGATACAAACTATTATAATGATATTAGTCCATGAGTGAAGAATCACAAAGATATTTATTTCATGGTGATTTATTTACTATACTATATAAAACAAATATGGCCGTAACATTCGTAGTGCAAGAATGCATTATATTCTATGTCACAAGTATAATTAACATTTCTTTTGAGGAAACTAGTAAAGTCAACCTAAGATAACAATACACTTATTAAGAATTAAAAAATATAAAGGTGATGTTTATTTTCTTATCACTGATATATTTTTTTTACAAAAAAATATTGCCATTTTATATTTAGTACATAAAAAATATCACAATGATATATTGAAAATGCGGGCTAAATTACTTTTTGTATAGAAAATACTAAAGTGATATTTTCTACAATGAAAATGTTACTGTGATATAACTCTATGTAAATTATATCATTGTAATACTTTTCTTTATGGAATTCAAAAGCGCTTTTTAACCCTACACGGATTGTTGTAATTGTGATACTTTTTTGGTACAAAAAATATTTCAGTTATCTTGATTACATCAGAAATAGAGAGTGATATATGAATAATATTTTTATAATGAAATTTTTTTACAATAAAAATGTCACTGTGATTAATTTCTATGTAAATCATTGTAATATTTTCCTTTATAGAACACATAAATACTATAACAACACTTTTTTAACATACTTGTTTCGCTGTAGTTGTGATATATATTTAATATTGCCAAGTTATCTTAATAGCGTAAAAAATATCACAGTAATATATGCAAAAGCCGAGTTCAATAATTTCTTATATCAAAATTATTAAAAATATCACTGTGATATATTTGTATGCAAATTACATCATTTTCCTTTGTGAATTACACAAATTTTATTATGACACTTTCCTACCCTAGACGCATTGCTGGAGTTATTTTTTTATACAACCCTAAATATATCAGAGCAATGCCAATGATATTTTTACCTCTATCGATAAAATATGGCACTATGAATATCGCTGCAGCAATGCGTTATAAACATACATACTTGTTTTCTTTAGTTTGTTTGGTGAAATTTTATTAATTGAATACACATGTGTTGCATGTAATACGCACACACACACACTCGCACACACACACACATACGCATTTGGAATATCAAACCCAGGCATTGGTAGCAATTTAAGTGAATCGGTTAACTGCAATATACACTTCTCTGAAAGTCATTTAAAATCTATACTATGTAGAGCTTCTCGTATACGATGCATTCTACGCTACAGCCTGTTTGGAATGATTGGTAGTTAAAATAGCTAAACGAGTGCTGTGCTGGTGTTCAGCGTTCTGTGCCATTAATTGACATTTAATGTATCAATATGCTTTTTCATTCAGATTTTTAGGAAAACTGTATTAATATTTATCACTTAACACCATCTTGTGTATCAGCAGTGAAAATATTTACATACACAGTTGTGCATGTATGAATGAATATTGTTATCGCAACACCTAGTAATATGTGTTTTCATGTTTGTGTTATCAATAAATGTTGCTGCTTTTATCTTAACTACCAGAGTACATAGGAAACCACATAATAAAATTTTACTTTGGTCTTTTAATGAACTTTAAAAGCATTTCAAGCAGTAATTATTTGAAAATATAATTTTACGAAATTAAATTTCATTGAAACTTATTTTATCAATATGGATCGATAGATATGCACGCAAGAGACTTGATAAATTAGTAAATTGCTTTTATGTTTGGCTGATTATATTAACAACTTAATTAAATTCTATTTCTTATTTATTAATTTATAGAGGGGGTTTCAATAAAGGCAGCTCAATGTGGCCATGTTTTTTTCTTGGCAGCGTCTGCCATAACTGTTGTGTACTATTAGGTCTCTGATGTCAAATCACAACTGCAAGTAAAACCGGCCGAATGAGAGGTCGCTAATACAAACCTTGCGGCACTGCTTTTCTATCGTCCTAACAGGGCCATACTATTCTTATCTACAATAATAATATGACTAGTTTACAACCATATCTTTTAATTATAATATATTACTCTTAGATTATGGTTACCTCAACCATGATTTTTTCTTAGCGTATATACAACGACGTTTGTTCGCTGAGTGGTCTTCGGAGCGTTTTAATTTTAATTTAACGACTGTCCCATTTCTGGACAGATGAGTTAACAAGCGAAAGCGACGGCGACGACAAGAACTGAGACGAGGCTCATGAGTTGGGCAATGCATCCACAAAAAGTTACTTCTTGTTGCGGGTTTTGTGCCGGCGGCATCGTTAGTTTATATTTCTTAGAAAACGACGTTGGTGAGGACACCACCGTCCACGGCGACCGATACAGATCAATAATAAGTTTCGTTGGCCCAAGCGTAATAAAACGAACATTAACGTCGTGTGGTGCCGTGACGATTTGAGAGTAGTTGTATCTCTAGCGGAGGTAACGCTGATAATATCATACAACTTTGCCCTGCTGGATTCCTTCTTGTAGGGTTTTTTTAATGAACAGCTGAGAGATAGCAGTATATATGCGACAAGAAATATTAAAAACTGAATCTATCGTATACATAATGGCACACAGGGACCTTTTAAGTTAAAAGGAAAGAGCATCTCGCATACAGCCTGATTAATTTCAATTTTATATCGCTTCGCGCTTATTGGAATCCCCCTTAGTTTTTTACGATACAATATAAGTTGAAAATATTAAATATTTTACAAATATCTATTTAACATGCTTCTTTCTGATCCAGTTGTTCATATTCCTGTTGTTCGAAGACATTTGTTTTACAATAATAATTTTGTCTTGCTTTTGTTCGTTGACTTGGCTTGATTATTATTCCGACTAAACTTTCATTTAGTTTCTTATCAGTGTTTAACAAATTGCCGCATGCATGTCTGCATACTGACTTAGGCACGCACATATTTAAAATACACAAACATTTCGTCGATGTCATGCGAGGCTGGTGTTGAAGTTTTTAAGATACGAGTAATATATCAGTCTCTACATTACTTCAACAATATGAAGAATAATGTAAAACATGAAAATTTACGAAAAAACATCAAGGAAATAAAACAGCTTATGAAGTAAAGTAATTCTAAACACCATAAATATTTATACATTTCAAAACTTTCTAAGGCTTTTCGCATCGATTTATTCGAGCATATTTTTGCATATTTGATCCTTTACAGCAAATTTTTGCCATTTTCCAATTTTTTTTGGGGATATTTTATTTCAAAAAAAAAATATTTGGCTCTGCTAGACTTTCTTGTTTTTCGAGTATTTTATCCGGTTTAAGGTCGTTATCGATTTAATTGAATAAAAAAATTCGGGTAATTAATGCAAGCGTATTTCTTTAATATTTTTACAATACAATTTTTATTGTGAGTCTTAATGATTTTGCAGAAAATGCCAAAGGTAAGACCTTCCAAAGCATAATAATTAATGGTTATTTGCGGTTTTACAATATTCAAAACATTTGATGGTACTCTAGCAGCACATACGAGAATTTTTGAATTAATGCTGCTAGTATGTATTTCTATTTTACTTAGTGCTGCTGAAAATAGTAGTAAACAACTTTTCGTTTTTTAGCTGCGGCGAGTGGCTCTAAGTTTCTTATTTGTATTGTGTGCGTGTGTGCAAGTTTTGCATCTATACTGCAGATACCTTCCAGGAATTCGCCTTGCAATATACGTTACACACATACACACCCAATAGAAATTAGCAACTCCCAGCAACTAGCAATTAAAGAACCAAAAATTTGTTTACTGCTGTTTGCAGCAGCATTAAGGAAAATCGAAATGAACACTAGCGACATTAATTCAAAAATTTTCGTATGTACTACTGCAAAACAAAAATAAATATTTGGACTTGTTGTCTACATGTTTGTTCATACTAATAGCATTAAACAAAAATTAGTTACAATTTTAGTATTAACAGGAACATTTAAAACTAATTTTTCTTGTAGCAAATATGAGAAAGTTTTATATTTATTACATAGTCGTATATAACAATGACGCAATTACTGGTGAATACTTAATCCTTGCATAAAACTGTTTCTTAACGATTATTTCTGGTTTCCCTATTAAAACAGTTATAATACAAAAAAAAACCACGTTTCAATGTTGACATAGTGTAACAAAGCTATTTATTTGTTACATTGCTATTATTGCATAAAAAGCTATTTTGAACTTACCTATTATTAAAAAAAAACGCTAAACTTTTTAAATAAATAAATTGCTTTCATACGTACACAATGTAATGAAAAATGTTAATCATTTTAACATTTTATTCTTAATAAAGGAGCAAATACGGCATTCTAGATCTCGAATGCTGTAATTTGATCCCAGGTATGTCATGTACGATATAAAACTCATTTTTTGCGTTTTACAATGATTTTAAAATTTGTTCTTAATCATTTCATCTTTTAAAATTTAATAATCAATCTAAATATTAATTGTCGTTCAATTTCTTTTGTTGACATCATCTTAACAACGTAATGTCAAGTAAAAAATTAAAGTTAATCGTCACATCTTTTCGTAAGCAAAATGTAAAACGCACACAAAGATTTTTTTGTAGAGAGAGCACATGATACAGTGGTATTTTTTTTAGACACAGTGGTACTTTTTTTAGACACTAAATGTGTTGAGCTACAGATTTTCAATGTCTCATTTTGCCAACATAAAAAACAATGACAGGTAGCATAATATATTCCTCTAGGAAAAACTTATAACAAGTACTGAAAACAGACACAATAAAAAATACCTTGTCTAAAGTGAAAATATTACGCAGTGGTAATAACTTAGAAACACAGCTTAAATGTTTCGAAACAAAAAAAATATCTCACAGTGATATTAGTGCTAGAAAAATATTTGTGGTTAGAGAAATAGCACATGGCCATATTTTCTTTACATAGAGGAAACAGCTAACAGTTATTTTTCCTAAACAGAAATTATACCACTACGGTGATATTACAGTGAAATTGGTTCTAAATATCAAATTGATATTTATATCCTACATGGCGAAATTTTCCCAAACAAAACTATCAAACCAATAAAAAATCTACCGTTTAGGTATCACGGAGTGATATCTCTCCCAAAACGCATTTTATAATATATGAATAAAAACTATATTTGAGAATATCACAGTGATAGTTTTTCATCGCAAAAATATCATAGTGTGTATTTTTCCTTCACAAATATAATATACTTTGAATTTTTACAACATGTAAAAAGTATAGTGACTCTCAGTGATATTTTTCTTAGACATACTACTGTGGGCAAAAAAAAGTAAGACTTTGTTCATAATTTTAAATTTCTTTTTTTATTCTGCCAAATCTATTTCGTCCCCCTCAAAATAATCCCCTCCAACTGCAATACACTTATGCCAACGTTTTTTTTCAATCCTCGTAACAGTTGTTAAAGTCAATTTCCGGAATAGCCTTCAATGCGCGTAGCGATTCACGTTTAATGTCTTCAATTGACTCAAAACGGTTTCCCCGGAGCGGTCCCTTGAGTTTGCTGAACAGCAAGAAGTCACGCGGAGCTGTCAGGCGAATACGGTGGTTGTGGAACGATATCGATTGAATTTTTGGCGAAAAACTCACGAATCAATGCGGTATGCGACGGTGCATTATCGTGGAGCAAAAAGCAAGAGTTGTCGGCCCATAAACTGGTTTTCACTGATCCATCCGATATTCCAACGACCGATAAGACATTACTGATGTCTTTGACTGAACACCAATTCCTTGATTTTATTGACGTGTTGATCATCAGTTGATGTTGATGGCCGTCTTGGACGTGGTTCGTCGTCAACGCGTTCTCGACCCTCTTTGAATAATTTGTACCAATCAAAAACACTTGCTCGCGACATACAATTATTATCGAAGGTGTTTTGCAACATTCTGAACGTTTCGGCACCAGAAATTTCATTCGGCACACAAAATTTAATGGAACTTCTTTGTTGAATAATTTCACTCATTGTAAAAATCGCCGAAAGCACTTGTTGTACTTCAGAAAGACAAGCGTATACTAACCACTAATGATTACTTTGTTGTGATATTTGGCAGAGATGTCACTGAAAGTCATACCAACTTAAAAGAAAATTTTCGACGAATGGATTTCCGCGCGAAATTTAAAAAGTCTTGCTCTTTTTTGTCCACAGTAGTACATACATTAAACCAGATTAAAAACTACAAGAAAATGTTCATATGCAACTTTTTTACAGCAAATTTAACTGTTATAATCCTGCTACGTGAAAAACGTCTGACTTATATTTCATACAAGCAAATAATACCACAGTGACATTATTCCAGAACACAATGAAATTCCTTCTATATAAAAGCTCACCTCAAAATAAAATTGTGAAAAAGAAAATCTTCCCGAGCGGCGTTGAATTATTTTTCAGAAAACTTTACAGTGACATTCCGTAAAATGCCTTTAACATTTTTCTTTAAAATACAAATAATTTCTCAAACACATCCCACGTATAATTGAGTCCTTCAACAAAATCTTAATTATTTTGCTTGAACGCCTGTCTGAATGAAAGAAGAAATAAATAAGAAACTTTCGAAATGAAATGCTCAATGAACGTATGACTCAATGACTGACTGAATGCGAGTGAATAAATGAAAGTGCATTAGTTGGTTGCTCTACATGACGACTTCAGCATTTAAATTAAAATCTATTGTTTTGTTTTGTACAAGTTTTCATTTTAACTTTTGTTGCAGCATTTATGGAAATTAAAATTGTCATCATACATGTTTTAATATTAATTTATTTATTTGTGAATTAAATGTGTCATATGGAAATTTAAACTGACACACAAGAACAAACGAACACATAAATAGACTTTAAATTATGATATTTGCACTCAAGTAATTAAAAAAAAGTTAATTACTTCAAGTAACTTATTGGTTTATTTTTATACTTTTTAAACTTTTAAAGCAAATTCTTTATTTAATAAATTTTTTATCAAGTTTTATTAATATCAAAAGTTTTCATACCACAAATTGGAAATTTATTGAAGATCATTTTATTTAGAGCTTTGCCATTTGGAAGAGAAGAAAGATTGGGGTATAAATTATTTTCTTCCTCGTAACTCCGTACCAGAATGCAGGCCCTCATCAAGTATTGCCTGAAGTTCCTGATTTTAGAAAGGATTTTTTCTACGCTGAACATCGACTTGAAAATCGACATTCTTGAAAAACATTTTCTATTAAGAACTTAACCTTGAGCATTTGAGTAGTTTTAACAATATCTTCACATTTAAAGATGCTCCCCGTAAACTGACATTTATTTTAAAAATCAGGAACAATTTTATGGTACAGACACAGATTGACTAGTTCTGAGCCATCAGTTAATGCCACCAGAATTGCGTTATATATTACTGCATGTCATTTACAATCGCTGCCGACTTGATGTTTTCGGGCTTTCGGCAATACTTTCGCTTACAGCAACGATGTTTTCAAGACACCGATCAGTATTTCGAAACAAAGGAACTAGATTATTCAAATGTTTAAACCGCTCTTCGAATTGTTCTAAAATTATGTGCAATTTCTCGACCGAAAATCCCGCGAAATTTTGCAAGCGATCTCACCTTAATACTCGAAGCAATCATAAGTGACAGCTGTTAAATATCAGAGTCGCCACTTGCACGAAAATGACACAAAATTTAATTAGTGCATTTTATGAAGACACCTTTATGTATGCGTGATTTTATATTTCGACAGGGTGTTTTAATGTATATTTTTGGAACGAATTTCCGTCATCCCTCCGTCGGCACATAGCCCAAAACCGGTTTGTCTTCAAACCAAACTTGACAAGAGATGACCGAAATTCGTTCCAAAAATCTACACCTTTATGTATATTATAATTCGCTCTGGGGGTATGTTTTCTTGTTAACTCCTACCACTTTGAAAATTCAAGTATTCAAGTCTTAAGCTAGAAGAAGCACACTTCCCATCTCTGATCAGACATTTACACGACTGTTGCCGAATGGCGGGAGCAGGCTGCCACCACTCGATGTAGTTCTACATTGTAACACAAGCAGAAGAGTTAAGAATTAAAATGGTCTACAACTTTTCAAACGGCAGTTCACTCATAATTATCACTTATTCGCTGGAAGTGCAGTAGTAAACGCCTGATTAGACCGTCAATGTCACATCTCTCTATACAAATATTTTCCGATTAATAAATTTATTGTAGTCTTATTTTTTGGACCAGCATTTAGGGGATGTCCCATGCCCATGCAACACATTGTGTTGGAACTAGTAAAAAACTTTATGAGAAGGAAGTCGGCGAGAGTAGTGTTTGCTGATCTTCGATTAAAATTTTCCTACATTAAAGATGACAAGAAAAACTTTTGCAGAGCGTTTAGTAATTCGACAAACGAGCAGTACGACTGAGAGATGAATTTTCCGTGTATAATGTGTTGTGCGGTCCAAACTACCATCATTAAGGGCGAATTTTCCACAAAGTGCACACCACTTTGTGAAGGGGTAAACGTATTTATGAAAAACAATACTAAGAGCGTTTTATTAATAAAAGGGTAAATGTCACATTTTTTTTTAGAAAAGAAAACACCTTAATTACACGTTATGTACACTTTTTACAGATAACTTCATGACTATTACGTCAGTGGTAGAATTTTAGAACACTTTTTCGTCCATAATGTCTGGTATTCCTATGACAATACGTTTTAATTACGGTTTTTAAGACTGCAAGCGACGCTTGTTCACAAAAACAGTAAAGGTAATTCAGGTAATTAAAATGGTATTAAGGCATCCAATCGAGCACACCTCATAAAAAATTAACTGTATCAATTGATGTATAATATGTTTCTGCATCTTGCTAAAAACCACCTAAAGACCAACTTAATTTCGACATTTTAGTAAAAAGATACCATAAATAATTGAACAATGGCGGGCGCTAAATGTGTATCTTACAAGATGCACTGAAAAAAGTTTTCTTCTTCATCAGTCTAAGTTCGATAATTTTGCACATCCAACCAGAAATGCGTATCGTTGTTGCACAATATTATTTG
This sequence comes from Phania funesta, assembly GCA_963932375.1. NCBI lineage: Eukaryota > Metazoa > Arthropoda > Insecta > Diptera > Tachinidae > Phania > Phania funesta. Next base: position 51,013,870 of record OZ010656.1, read on the forward strand.
AAAAAAAAAAACAAATAATTCCTGAAGTTTTCGTAAACAATGTTTTCCAGCTCTGCTTCATAATAAAAAAAAAATATATTAACATGAAATATAAATAAATAGTACTACAGTATATGAGCATTAATCCACTTGTACTTAGTTTTGCTGCGGTATACTACGAGTATTAAAACTAATTACGTGCTATCCAATGGTCAGACATAAACATTATGCTTAGACATTTTAATCACATTATTGGAACTACTACAAATGGAATTAATACAATTTAATGGCACGGAATGGCAAGAACAGTGAGCGAATTAAAGGCAAAACCCCAAGCACGATGGCAGAGAAGAGGAAAATACAATAAGTATGCTCGCAAACTGTGGAAAGAAAGTAGCAGAACCACAAAACTATTACAACAAAAAAGAAACAAGTGTTGAAGGCAGGTACTTCAATTCTTCAATTGACATTGAACAATTTTAAGAGAAACTTTTTGTGCCACAAAATATATTTGACTCCACTGTCTTCAATAATAGTAATTCCCTTTACTTCAAACACCAAACACATCTTATGTCAAAAAGAAAAAATCAACGGCATCAGAGTGTAAAACATAATTGTACTAATCATCCTTCTTTATTCCTCTAATATACATGAACCCGCAATAAGGACGGTAAATTTTTTAAAGTTCATGGCGATTAATGTTGGTTTGTCCTGTCTGTGAGTGTTAACAAACACAAGTAAATCGCTATGACAAGTTATAGCGTTGCCAGTTAGAGCGAGAGCTCTAAATAACAATTTTTTTTTAAGTGGGTGACAAAATACTCGCTGTGATGATTTCGCGGTTTCCACGTTCGACTTTTGCAGTCGAATTTGCAACATTTCAGTTATGACATTCGTGAACCTCGTCAACATATTGGAGAGAGTGCACGAGAACTCAAGCAAATCAATTCGAATGGGCGAATAAGAACTCAGCCTTCCGCGGGCATTATTTTGGCAAATTTTGTATCGATGCATGGGCCTAAATCAGTCAAGGTATCTCAGCAGTTACGTCAGGAAGCGAAATTGGCGGACTTGGGAATATACCAATCTACACAACGTTCACCAAATAACAACGTATATACAGAAGGTCACTATATTAAATGGATTATGGGTCGGGCGTATTAACAGCCTGTAATTCTTTGAGAACTGTGCTAAGACACGATCATATAAACAAAGTAACTTAACACGTTTCTGTGTCAATAGCTAATGAAGCAGTTAGATGAGTTCGACACTTGTCGCATAATCAGAAATTTTACTTTGAAAATGAGTTCGTATAGGTTCATTCCGTTTTAGCTCAACTTGACCATGCAGTCTAATGATTAAGCAGTGCGCATACCTTCCAAATAAAATCAGTAATGCATTGGCATTTCCCCAGGCAATTAGTTTTACCCGCTCCTTTAAAAAACCCCTATGAATTAAAAAACACCGAAAAGAAATGCAGAAAAGAAGAAAAACTGAAAGCATTTTCATTTACAAATTGAGGGCTGCAAAGTCGTCTTAAATAGAGACATTTTAGCACCCTGACTACTCAAGAGCAACAAGGGCTTTAATGATGGGTATTAAAATGTAGAAGAAATACACAACGTCAAGAATCGCAAAAAATGCTAAAGTGTGCCACATAAAAGTCTTTGAATAGAAAAATTTGTTAAAAATAAAACTTAATTCAGTTATGATTAAAGTTAATTTTAATAAAACTAGAAACATTTTATAGCAAATTATATGTGGCAATAATGTAGACATAGTTGCCTCGATCTTAATAAAATTCTCCAACCAAATCGCACAATAAGGACAATTAGAGAAAAACGACAAAGGGGGAAAATGTTAAAGTCGACTTGGAAGGAATTAATTATTTGTAAAGCAGCGCAACGAACATCCTTCGAGATATCTGATTACCCAATGCTAAGCGGAGAACGGTGCTGCAAAAATTACAAATGAACTTAACTCAGGGGAGTTGGACTACACATAGATTAGCTGAAAGGTGTTAACGCACAAATATTTAGTGTAATTTTTTCTACTTTGGTTGATTGTAACATGGGCGGTGATTAGTACAACCACTAATTTCACTTAAAATGAACTTTATTGATCTGCTCTCTCTCCACACGCATTTTCTTTGCCAACTCTCAAATTTTTAAATTGTCCCAGGAAGGACATGTACACGCTTTCTGCTTTCCTGTCTATCTCAACATAAACTGATACGAAATTTTCTTATCTCTCTATTTTTACACTCACCATAAGCCAAAACCCAAAGGAGATTTTGGAATCAAGTGCAATAATAGGGAAAATTAAACTACTCCCTCTGGTTCGTTAATTGCAATCACTGTTGGTAATCAATCATAAGGGCACCCCTTCTTCTTCGCAACACTTAATAATCTCGTTATGGCTTTTTAGAAAACTCCTAATGGGGTTTTAATACGACAGACGGCATGGCACGGTGTGTATGGCTGTGTGATTATTTGATAAGCGAAAAGCAGGTGCGGTTGTGTTGGAGTTGTTACTTGTTATTTAGGTTATGTGAAAGTGGCACTGATGGAGAAATGGTATTATTAGGAGAATATTAAATTTTACAAATGTTCCTTAATAATGTAAAATCAAACCAAAAGCTGTGGTAAATATGTTCCTTCGTATAGACAATAATTTTCTTAAAAATTCAAAAACAAAGCAACCACCATTATTGGCTTCATTATTAATCAGCGAATTCTGTATTCTTAGTCGTCATAGTCATCATAGTTGCCAGATGCAATTTGTCTAAAATCTTCATATCCTGTTGAAAAAATCGTCAAAAATTTGTCAACATAAGATTGTAAAATTCTTCATTTCAGTTGCAAAATAATATTATTTCTGGCCTCCGAACATTTCTTGTTACCAGTAGGCAAATGAACCGAAGCACGTATGCTATACATTATTGATCAATAAGCATAAAAATTCAAAGAAAATTAACAACTCAATTTGCGTTTGTAGTTTCAAAAAATTATATATAGAAGAGCGACTACATCTCCAATATCTTATAAAAACTTATTCAAGAATTTGCAGAAGGAATTTACTACATTAAGGATAATTTGAGTTTTAAAATAAATTAAATTAAATTTTTTATGTAGGAACGTGCATACTTCCCGTACATTTTCACACCTCTTTCTTCTTTCTATTCACTCTCTTTTAATTTATTTTTAACATTTGGCCAATACTTTTGATTTGAGATATTCATTCAAATATAATTCGGACGTCATAATTTCCCAATCACTTCTTACGTAGATTCCATCATCCACAATTTTGCATTCTATAAACATCGTTAAAACTTTAGTGTACAATAGGGGCCTGGACGTATGCGCAGGACATTCTGAAATTTTACCACAAATATTTTAATTTCACCTTGAAGGCAAAATCAGTATTTTATGAAAAATGTGGAAACGTTAAACAAATATGTATACAAAAACACCAAATTCGATAATTAACCATCAAGTAGAAAGGCAGGTAAAAATTGAATTGCTACAAAATCAGAACTAAATTAATAAAAAAAACTAAATTTTATCACAAAAAGAAAAAAAGAAATATCAAAAAGCCAAAACTCACCACATTTTGAAATTTTACTACAAAAGTTTAATTTTCTTTAAATTTTGTAATTTCACCAAAAAAACAGAAAATTCACGAAACACTAATATTTTACAGAATTTTAACAAAATCTATGGTAAACAAATATATAAACTATTAAATTGCACCACAAATGGGTGAATTTTTGGTGAGTTGAAATATTTAAAAATTTTAAATTTTATCAATAATCCCAATCAGTGTGAAAAATGAAAAAACCCGACATTTTTCCATTATTTAAGAATGCACCAAAATTTGATAATTTACCATGACCATACTATAGATCAAAAACTGTGAATTAATCGAAATTAAAAAAATAAATAAAAAAATATTCAAATAATTCGAAATTTTGCCAAAATTTTAAATTTACTACAAAATCGAAAATTCACCATAAAATCGAAATACTGGAATAAAAAGAATTTAATGGCTTAAAATTTATATTTAATTAAAAACCGAAATATTACAAAAAAAAAAAAACAAATTTCACCACAACAAAATTAAAATTTCACCAAATTTCGTGATTTAACCAAAAAGCCAAAAATTCGGGAAAATCAATAGCTTGCAAAATTTTAACAATATCAATATTAAACAAATGTAAATTAAATAAAATTTCGCCACAAATGGGGAATTCACCAAAAAAAGAAAAATTTTAACAAAAATATAAATTTATATAAAAAAGGACCAATTTCTCACCATTATTTGGGAATTCATCACATGATTCACCACAATAAAAGTATAATCCAAAAATTTTAAATTACAAAATTAACAAAAAAAAAAATTCATAAAAATCTACATTAAAAAGATAAAATTAAATTGGACCACAAATTTACGCAAAATACATAATTTAGCCAAATTTGTCCAAAATTTAAAATTCACCAAAAATTCGAAAATATGCCATTAATCGAAAAATTCACATTTTACCAAAAACGCTACAAAACCAAGATTCGCCAATTTAGAATTTCACCATAAAAACTTTAATTTCACCAAAATGTTGCGAATTAAGTAAAAGCCGAAAATAACAAACAAAAAAATAATATTTGGATTCCTGCAAATAAATTAAAAATTCACCAAAAAATATTAAAACTATAAAAATTTAATATTTTACCGAAAATCGAAATTATACTGAAAAATAAAAATAACGAAATTTCAAAACAATTTATCCAAAATTTTAATTTCAAGGAGAGCGAAATTGCACCAAAAAATAACGACAAATTCAACATTTGGCAAAAAAGTGGCGAAAATTCACCATAAAATCGCAAAACTAGAATACAACAAAACAATTGCAAAAATACAACAGAAACCAAATTTAACACCAAATTGTAAAATTTCAAAACTAAATTTTAATTTTGTCAAAATTTTGTAGTTTCGACAAAAATTTGCAAAAAAAAATCAATATTTTATAAAAGAAGTTCGAAAATTAGAAAAATCTTAATATTTAAGCAAAAAATTGTTAAATCGTTGGAAGGTAATTTTTATTAAGAGCAAAAATTATAAAATCTTGCAACATTCTTTCTGGCATTTCATCAAAAACATTATTTACTTAAAGTTAGCATTATTATATTTTCCCTCAAACCTTTTTGTATATTTTTCTTTTGTATTCCTGACATCTGTGTGCTTTGTCTGTTATTCGTTTTAATAAAAATTATCCTGCTCAAAATTCAAGTTAACTGGCCAGAGATTTTGCTTTTATAACATTTATTTATTTGTTAAGATTTTCTTTTTCGCTTCGGTCCTATACGTGTCGCATTATCACGTTTACTACCAGCATCTTCTTGCGTAGTCCTCATTAATATTTTTGTTTTTAAAACCTTTTTATAATTTTTATTTTATTTTCAAAAATTCAGAACTTGTAGCATACAAATGTTTAACATCATTATTATTTATTTATTTTTTATATTTAAATTTATTAAGGCCTTTACTTATTATGGTTTGTGCACGTTGTAGCGATATAAAAAGGAAGCGTTTAAACAAACAACAATTGTGAAAATTTTTAAAACACCGTGATTATTTTTACCCTTTCGAGCCCTAATCGCTAAAATGACGTAACCAGAAAAAATTAAATTTTACAGGAAAAGTTGTAACGCCTCCTTTTTTAGAATTTGTTCGGAACTCTTTCGTCACTTACGTTAATTTTGTCGCCTACATTTTTAGCAGATTAAATTGAAATGCCACGACGAAAATAACGCAACTCACAGAACATTAATTTTACAGGAGAAGTTTTTTGTTAATTTTTTTTTAGTTTCTTTAGAACTTTTAAAGAAATATTAATTGTAGCCCACAAATAATTTTGATCATTCAATATTCTGCTTAAATTTCGAAATACATATTATTGACAAAAGCAATTATAATTAAAGGCCACATTTTCAATGTCACTAAACAATATGCACGTTCAAACAACGAAGAAATAAAAGGAAGAAAAGGTCAAAGTATATATGCTCACTTACGTGATTTGCATGATTTTGCATGGGTAGAATGTTCTGAACAATCAGAAAATCATAAAATATAAATAAAAGGGGTGCATTATTGGTTGTATAAAATATTTGGAGAAGTTTGGGTTTTTCCGTGAGTATCTCGTGACGATGAGTTTTTGTGACCGCGGTTAATTTTTAATATATTCACGCGAGCAAATATCTGTTTTATCAAAAAAAAAAAATAAGGCCGTGCATTAGTAATATTTTTTATCGGGAGCATGCATGATCGTGACAGAAAAGTTATTCACGGTACCATCTTCAGATGAAAAAAAGTTATTGGCATCTGGTACACAAACATTGATTGCCTTTTACAATTAATTCATTTGTTTATTTTACTAATTCTTCGGAATGACTCTCATCAAATTTGTTTTATGTCATTTACGTTTTTTTTCGGTCATACAAAATGATGATGTCGTTTACGTTAAAACTTAAAGCCTTGTAATTCTGTAACTATTATTATTTTCGATTCAATATTTTACTAATCGACGTATAGAAAGCTATAGGACAACTTTGCATCAAAAATTAAATTTCGAAAAATATCTTAGTTACGTTATTCTCATAGTTAGAGCTCGATTTGCAGCATGGAGCCAGGATAAGGATTCAAAAGACGTTGTACGTCCTGCGAAAATGAATAGTTGAGCTAAAAAAGAAAATAAAACAAAGAAAATCAGCAAAAATTCATTGGATGACCGCGGAGGATTAAAAGTGCTCCAGCTTTTTGTACAACTAAATTTTCCTTGTGTGTAGTGCTTTTCGAAATATCGAAATTAGTTGAGCCTGAAATTATGTTCTTCTGACAAAATATCGTAAACGGAAGCGTTTGTTGTATTGGCAGTAGTCTACGAAGGCTATGTCAAAAATAAAAGTCCGCTAGTGTTATACTCGTGAAGTTTAAAGCGGACCGTACTGCCGTCGTTGATGTGCCTCATTCTGGTCATCCCTCAAGCTCTTTTACAAACGAAACCAATTAATTGAAAGTTAAGAAAACTGTACTCGCAATGCGCGTGATATTTTAGGCACTGCTACAGGTACACATGCATGCCTTGGGTAAATATGTTATCGGTGAAAAACAATAAAACTAACTAGCAATGATGAAAATCGCCCTGCTTTGTTGAGCTAAAATACAAATTCAATCCGAACTCAACGCTTTGTTCATTATGTCCTTGAATGTGATGCTGTAGTTCACATCGCATTTCTTCCTCAAGACCAGCCAATAAACAAGGGTTTTATTTTAGCACATTAAAGAGTTTGAGGGAAAAAATTATTTATTGGACCTAAACCAACGTTGAGTTCGCGAGCTACAGAATTCACATGGAATGAAATTTTTTGTTTCCAAAACAGGGCAACTTTTGTTTAAGCCGATTGAGAGGACTTCCCTAAGATATGAAGCAAATGGCGATTCATACAAATTGGTCTCTGTAAGTTATTTGAAAACTAGACAAAGCGTTATAATATTGTGTTTTGATTCCAATGGAGATAACTTAAAGGGAAATAACAGTCTGTTTTGAATAGTGATTAAAATAGTGCTTAAAAGGGTAAGAGCAGCTGGCAGCCACACTTGCTCGCAATGCAAAGAACCCAGCGTCGTAAAGATGTGACAATCGAGTGACTGAAGATGTTTTACAGCCCTCATAAAGCCTAGCTTGCGGGCTGGCTTTGAACTTAAAATTATTTGCTAAAGAAATTGCTGTGGATTAAGAAAGAGACCTTCGAAGACACTACAAAAACCTAACGAATCCTATGAACTGTTAAACGTATTTATTAGTTTTAATGGCTTATAGAAAACAATAGTCTATAGGGAAGGACACGGTGATCTCTATGCGGATAGCAGCTCATCAAAAAAGCTTTACTCATGGTCTCTAACCAAGGGAACATTTGTCGAAACTAAATACAAAAAATATGAAAGCCTTATTAAAACCACCAAAAAAGCACTAAAATGACATTAGTATCAAGCTATACTAGCATATATAGGGTTATCCATTTCGTGGCTTTTTTTTCTTTTCAGTTGAAAGTCTGACATTGATGGATCGCTTAACTATCACACAACGCATAACACTTATCAAAACCTAATACAAAAATGGTGAGTTTGGCAAAGCCACATATCGTGCTTTAAGAGGAGATATTGGTTTACATAATCGTTTTACTGCGCAAGCAATTTTTTTTTTATTTTTATACTGTATTTTATTTTATTGAATCTTTCTATTAAAAGAAATTCACAATAAGTATTCAAATCTTATTTCTAAATTATTATTTACTAGTTAGTACCAACGTAATAACTAATTTTATGTATTCAAATCTTAAAAATCTATATTCTATTGTGTAGAGAGAGCCGCCTTGCCAGGCTTAATGTGTCAGTTCTTTTTAATCTCTGGTGGCCGTCAAATTGCAATAGAGTGTTGGGATGTGCGACTAGTTTGTTCACGTATTTGGACGTGTATGTTTTAACTTCTTCGTAGATAGTGGGAACTTTGAGATCATTTCTTATGTACCAGGGGGCGCATACGATAAGACGTAAAATCCTAGACTGTCTTCTCTGTAACATTTGGATGTTTGATGCACAGGCTTTATGGACGTTATTTTTGCCTCAATGTGACGGGACCAAGTTAGGCGCCGATCTAGGTGGATACCTAAATATTTAACGTGCGTTTCCGCTGGAACCCTGGTATTAGTTATTGTGATTGGTGGACAATTTTACCTTCTAAGGGAAAATGTTACATGAGCACATTTTGATGGATTTACCTTTATTCTCCACTGTTTTAGCCCGTCTTCTAACTTTTGAATATGGGACTGCAGCTTTTCAGATGCATCCTTTGTATAGATGATATATAATAGCGGCCCTAGCACATCACCTTGAGGTGCTCCTGCACTGATTTTCCCACATCTTGAAAGCTGGTCCTTTGACCTTACTTTAAAAGTTCTATCGGACAAATAGCTTTTTATAAGCTTGTGGGTGTTTTCAGGTAGAACCCGAGCTATTTTAGTAAGTAGCCCGTCATGGCAGACTTTATCAAATGCTTGGGAAATGTCTATAAATAAAGCTGATCTAATAATGGTAACGATTCTATGGACTTGTTCAATCGTACTATGCCTTGCTCGAAAACCAAACTGATGATCTGGGATAACGTTTTGTTCATTTAGAAAAGGAGTTACACTCGAGACGAATAATTTTTCAAATATCTTTGACAAAACTGACAGTAGGCTAATAGGCCTGTAGTATGTAATCTGGCTTGAGTCCTTTCCAGGTTTCGGGATCATAACAATTTCAGACATCTTCCAAGAGCATGGGAAGAAGCCGACGCGCAACATGGCATTAAATATGTAAAGTGAAATTCTTACAGCTGAATTAGGTAAGTTTTTTATCATTGATCCTGTTATACGCTCAGGTCCACTTGATTTCTTCATATCCGTATTTTTAATTGTCGATTTTAAAGAAGACAACCGAAATTTCATGGGATCATTCACGATGTCACTAATAATTGGAATAGTGGAATTACTTATATCATGTGGTGCAAAAACCTTCTCTAAGTGATTTGCGAACGCATTTGCCTTTTCACTTGAGTTTTTAGCCCAAGTACGGTCTTCAAGTCTTAGTGGGGATTCGTAAGCAATAGGACATTGTAAGTGCTTTACAGCTTTCCACAGACTATAATCCGTGTTTTTCATTGCATCCAAGTTTTTTAAAAAGTTGTCGATAGCGAATTGGTGTTTCTGTCTCAATTTACTGCGTAAGTTTTTTTGGCATAAGTTCATTTGCATTTTCATGTGTGGAGAACGACTATTTTGCCATTGTCTTCTTAGTCTTCTTTTCTCAATGATTTAAATGATGTAGTGTTTCACACATAATGTCAACGTTCAAACTTTATAATAAAAAAGAAATATCATGAAAAAAAATATTTTATATGTGTTTTATTTACGTTTACTTCTGAAGCCGCAAAATGAATAACCCTGTATATTCTTCAAAATGCCATTGTTTAATTAGTTGCTTAAGTAAGAATATAAAAAATCCTACAAAATTCATTATAAAAAATATATTTTCAATCTTTCAAATAATTTCTCAAGTCAGTGTTTTATTCTCCTCAATCGACTGTAATGAAATTTTGAAATGACACAACAAAATTGCAGGGCGCAAAAACTTTAAATGATAAAAATAACTTTTTTTTAATGATTTTCGACTTTCATAGTATTTCCGGTTTAATCATCTACAACTGAGCAACTTTAGTTTTATTTCTTATTGTCAAGTATTTAGTTTCTCTCCCTTTCTCTCTCTTCTGCACAGGAGGACCGGCAAAAACAAATAAATGAACTTATCTTTAACAATTGCTAAACTTATGTCGTTATAAAATAGTGAAAAAAAGAAATAAAAAATATTTTTATAGCAAAAAAAGAAAACTTATTATCCACGTGCTGTTGTTGTATTTTTTCTACAACAAATATGACCCCTTGGCGTTGATTCAAATAATTTTTTTGCTGCTTTTTTTCTTCATTTTTGCGACAATATAATTTTCGTTGAATAGAATTGAATTTATAGAAGTTGTAAAAAAAGTAGAGGATGAAATTGAGTACAAAAATACGGCAGCGTAGATAGTTGAAATATGAATAAAATACAAAAATATTAGTGTGGACCAGCAAATGGACTGGGAGCTTTGCAATTGATTCGAAGAGATTTGAGGATTTATATATAGTTTTTCAAGCTTGTATTGCAGGGATAGGCGATAAAAAGGATCGTTGATGCATCAGACATTTCTTTGAAGGCGAAGAACTCTGAATTCAAATAAAATATAAAAAAACATTTGTAATCTGCTTAAAAGTGGCTGCTAGTCGCACTAGATCGTGTATGCCCGTAGGTTGGAAATCCAAACTTTTACACACTCTTTTCGCTCTAAGTGCCATGAGGTGAACTTTTTTTGGATGTAAATCAGCTTGGCTTCAAATGCAGCAATTTTGTTCATTGACGCAACTATTCAAACGAAACAGTTTTTCGATATCGCATGTCGTAATTTGCCACCCCCCTCCTTTAACTGGGCACATTATCAGTTTCTGTTGCCCCAGTTTGATGTTATATTATTTTTTAGAACAATTTTACTAATTAATTTTAATGTAGTAAAGGATAATTAATAAAAATAAATAAATAAACCATCAGATAGTATTAAAGTAGAAAATAATTTGCTTGATAATATATAGTGGCGCTGACTATGGTGGATCATAACGCTTTATGCTATTAAAAAAAATTCTGTAAACCTCAAATAGCTCGAATATATAAAAGAAATAAAAAGGGGGAGATCAAATAGCACTCAATAAAATTAAACAACACACTTAAGACAAAAATAGGTTCAAATTGTATAAAATGCTTCACCCTCGCCTTAAATAGACCTCCCATTTCGGTATCCGTATAAGTGAATACTTTATTATGAAAATGAAATATTGTTGGAATAACTTTACCCTCGATTTCAATTCATGTTGTACGATTTTATTGTTGTTGTTGCTTCTACCATATATCTTTACTCAGACATTTTTTATTAACAAATATTGGAACTCTTAGTGGCAATATGACGCCTTCAACGTGCAGCATCATATTTTTTCATTTTTGTTACAACAAAATTCGCACATATGAAAAATGGGAAAATTTTGTGGTAGTACATGACATATAGCAGTGCAAATTGTTAAGCGTAATTGGGGGTTTTTGTTTGTTTGATTTCAGTGGTTTTAATTTCTAGGCAGCGAAGACAACCAAAAACATGCAAAAGTTTTAAATTCAATATCGAATTTTAATCAATAATGGTGTTTTCGTTTCTTAAATAAAATGTTGCCCTGTTACAGAGCACAAGCTTAACACGCCCTTGTTATTTGGGATTTCATACAGATTATAAAGGACATTATTAAGGGAAAAATCTAACAAACAAAAACACCTTTTATGGGAGTCAACATATTTCGAGTATAACAAAAGGACAAAAAATGTTACATTTTTGATATCCACAGGACAGTTAAAGAGTCGGGTCATATGTAAAATATTATAGGCACAGAGCGTCACCGTGTTCCATAATTTGATACAAGATTTTCCAATAAAGGCGGGTCGATGTTGATAGTATGTAGCGGACATATTGTTCAAGCGGCGTCTGGCAATCTGTTGTTTATAATTCAGTCGCTGGCACGCTGCTATCACGAACAAAGATATCTTGCCCTAACTGAGTGCACTTCTGACAAGCCATCGAGAAGTATGCGAGAAGTATGGCTAAATATGTCAAGTTAACGCTTTTATAAAAAAATCCCTAATCCACAAAGGAACAGCATACGCCAGGAACGCGTGGCGTAGAGGGTGCTTGGTCTCTAGCCTAACGCATGCATATGGAGCTCTATGTGAGTGGACAGCCTTCTCCATTACAGAAATTAGTCAAGAAGCCTCGCAAGAGGCGGGGAAGTAAATCTCTGAAGAAACATTGTCAAGGGAGGAATCCGGAAGACATGGACAAGAATGCCTCGCGACGATTGGACGTGTCAATCTTTAAGGGTACTTTTAACGCGTGTGACCGCGAGATTCCGATATGGATGGGCAATGAAGCCTCGCAAGATGTGGATAGGTTAATATCTGTAGGATCTCCGTCGTTTATGCGTCAATGGCGGATTCCTGAAGAGATGGACAAGAAAACTCCACAAGGGGTGGACGGGTCAGTATCCAAACATTCTCCTAGGGAAGAGGTAGCGCACACTGTGTGTGAATGTCCAGCCCCTACATTAATAATAAAAAAAAACTACGGATTCGCTGAATTGGTTGCGGCGCATTTGGAAAAAAAGCCCGATTTTGCTCGACGAGGCGGGCTTGCGATGGATGCCCATTTAAAAAAAATCTTTACATATGGGGCGGCAACAATCTACACGAATTTCACAAGGTGGTAAATTATTTCACAATAATTGTTACAGTTCCTTCGAAAACAACGTTGGTTAGAGCATCTCCATTAAAGGTGATCACTGCAAATCTAAAACAAATTTCGTACGCCGAATTGTACGTTATGGATGCCCCAACAGTGAGCGTTAAGTTGTATGAATGACTTAAGCATATGGTTATATCTCGCGTGGCTGATATGTCTTGGCCACCCCGTTAGGGCACTGCTACACGTTCAATATATATTGTGATATTTGGATCGCGATCCATTTTAATGGATTGATGGATCACGAGCGTATGCTACATGTTCAACATTTATCGCGTCAGTATTTACGTTAGTTTTGTGCAGTGCAGATCGGTTGGTTATAAAAAAAAAAAATTCTCGAGAAAACCAAAAAATCACGCGATCCGCGATCTGGATTCCATAATTTAGGCCATTCTGCGATATGGATCGCTATCCATCAATACTGTATGCTACACGTTCAATAAATATCGCGATATTGGATCGCGTTCAATATATATTGAAAGTGTAGCAGTGCCCTTTGACTTTTTCTTGGGGGCTTGTCTGAAGTCTCAGCTCCTGGCAATAAGCTTCAATAAAAAAAAGGGCAAAAAGCCATTTTTGCGCATCTCTTTACTCCGACTTTACTGGAAACACATCAGCCACATTCACAAGACTTAAGCTACAAAGTGAAATGTTTAGTCTTCGGCTCGAGGTATGATATTCGCCTGCAATGGTATCTCTACCAATTTTTTTTTTTAGTAACTTGCCCTTGTCTTATTGATTGATTGTTAACAGTGAAACTGAAAATGATGCCATATCATTTGAGCTCTTTTATTTATGATAATTTGATTCAGAGTGTTGGCAACCAAGAGATTTTTTCTATTTAAAAATACGAATTTTGTTAGCTAATTTTTTTCATTTTATTATAAAATAATGGAATTCGTTGTTGAGGGTGGATAAGCTAGTCTCTATGCGCATTTCGCTACTAGCTTAGGCCAGCTCATCAGGAAACATTTACCCAACTTTTTAGAACAACTTAAACGTCTTATGATCGAACTTCGGTAGACCAAATGAAAACTCATAAAAATATCAAGACAAAAACATTAAAGTTTTAACAAAAAGCTCCACAACAAAAATTGTTTACGTTATTTTTCTTACTTGCCTAACTACGTTTCGATGGTTGTGTGTCAACTCTAAATGTAGCTGTAAGCAGTAAAAAAGTCTAGTTAGAACAGCCCAGCTTAAGTAATAATACAATGTTTCTCACTAAACGATGACAGCAATAAAGATACAATTAATTTTGAAAGTTGCCAATAATTTCTAAACAAAAATGTGTTTTTTTTTTTAAGTTTCAACAAATAAGTTCTCAGTGAACTGAGACTCCTTGGCGATTCCTTAATCAGCACTAATGAAAATGTTCGTGTTACTTAGAATAAAGAAGATAAAATTAGTACGTAGTTGATAAGTCTTTTTCCACTCTTTCTTTTAAGTTATTTTTTAAAACACTTTAGCATGTCCAAAGACGATCATCTCCTGTAGATAAAGTCTTTGCAACACAATCAAAATGCTAACGAAAGTAAGCCTGGCATTTTACAAATAAGCGGTCATTTTGGCATCACAACACATAAGATCTAAAACTAACCAACGATTTAAAGCAAAGAAAACTCAAAAATAATGTGAAGATGCATTGCAACCCAGCAGCGGTAAATTTAACTGTATCAATGCCAGTCCGAATCAAAGTTTAAAAATTTCTCTCTTGTAACTGACGTGACAACAAACAAACAAAAAAACACAATAAAGAATTTCCGTAAAGAAAACTTATAGACACGAGAACAGAAAACCTAGAACTAAATAAAATCCAAACAGGACATTCGAAAAAAAATGCAAGCCTCTGTTCAGAAAAAAATATGCAAACCAAAAAACTGTGAATATCTTTTGAACCCATTTAATGTCCTTGTAAACTGCAGGCGGTACACAGCAATTATTTAAGGAAAGTTTTGTCATGGCACATAGTTGAAGGAAGATTGAAACAACAAAAACTAGAGGAAAGAAAAAAGAAAGGCAAAAAGTTGAAATATATTTCCTTTTCAGTAGTGTTACCAAAAATGTAGGTTGGAGGAGGCACATTTTTAAGGTTCATTGTAAATAAAATAATAAAAAAAAAACAGAAAACAAACTATTTAAACCAAAGAATATTCAAGAATGCGATACTTGCAATAAGTCCGAAGTGAGTACAACAGTGTTGCAGTTTCAAAATAAATTTATTTAATATGGAATGCAGATGGAGTTAAATGGGATCACTTTTCCATAAAAGCCGAATGGCTGTCGTTTCGCAAACAAACTTTTTTTTATGAGTCCGTGCTACCTTAACTAAACTGCAGTGATGGTTAGTACAAATTATTAGTACGTTTTTATTATATATATTTCCTTGGAAAGGCGCAGTAAGAAATCTATAAGTTCAAACAGAAGTATAAAAGGCATCGCCTGAAGAAATTCTACCATAACCTTCCATCTACTAAACAATGCCCACAATTAATACAATTCACTCACTATACATCTTAAAATGGATATATGTGCTGTTGACAGTTTATCTTTCAGGATTTTCAGCACTTGGCTTGCGTAATACGGGTAAATAAAGTGAATAGTTTAGCAGGGTTTCCAAAAAATTCTTGACTAAAACTTCTACTACTATTGCTATGAAGCTCGTATCAAAAATACAACAGCCATAGCCAAAGTTCATATATTCAGCATGCTAACAGCAAAAAAGCAAACTGCAACATAAGTATCCTCCAAAACTATTTGGGAATATTAGAGGACTACTAGGGGTCGTACTAGAAGGATTTCAGCTCGATAAATCTCATTTTAAAAAGTTGAAGGCAAACAGAATAAAGCAAGTTTTATGTTGATTGTAAGGACATCATTCTCCACGAGTTCGACAGTACGAAACGACAAGTAACAGTAGGTTCGTTGGCCTAAATTTACATACAACGTGAAAATCAAACAAACAATTCTCCAGGCATAGGGACCTTGAAAAATAATAAATATTTTTAAAACACAATCATCAGAAACGGTTCATCCTGTTCTTTAAATAAAGAACTGTGAAATGATGATACAGTATTTCAATCTATATAAAAGGAAAGACTCATAACAAGAATTTCTCCGATACGTGCAATAAAATGGCATTCGCATGTCGAGAAAAGCTTCGTGTGTGCTAAAAAATCCTTTTGATAGGGACCTTTAAAACATATGATGAGAAACATTCTATATTTCAATTCAATATAGCCAATGAGAACAGCTTCGCCCACGAACATTTTTGTTTATTTGAATTTTCAGCTGTTGTGTTTTTTCGCAAATTGTAAAACTTTTTCTAATAATTTAGAATTTACATTTCGGTTTTTGTTATCATTTGCCTTCAGGTTCCTTTCAATGCAGCACTGCAAACAGGATGTGGCCAATGTAAATTATAATAAACGAAATATACTCACCCATAATTTTGTGAAAAAACTCCAATTAAAGATTCTTTAAATTCCTCTGCAGGGGAAGGTTGTGCGTTAACCTACTCCTCATGAAGGATTAAAACCTATTCAGTTCCGTTGTCAGAAATTTAGTACTGAACAGGAACAAAGAAAGCAGGCGATTGTTTTCTTCATATTCCCATTGTGGTCACTTTAGATGTAGTTCTTTATAATGACTTAGTTCAAGTTCATCAACAATTGACTTTCGAGCCAAATAACTATATATCTCGCATGAGATACACAAAGAACTTCTTTCGATTAATCAGCGCTACATATCGACTTCAGTATAAAGTCGGTAGTGTAGAGCAAATCACAAAATGAAAATTTTTTGACCATGAATATCGAACTTTGAATACAGTCTAAATTCATATAGTAGGTGCTAATTAGTACTTCCTACTTGAAATAATTTAATTAGAGTATCATTGATTCCCCATGCGCAAAAGTATAAAGGAATGTCGCATTGAGGGTGAATTTTCATGCAGAAATGTGTATTCCTTTCTTTTCCAGTTTGCCTAAATGTGAGGCCGTATTCATCACCATATCATTCAGAATATTCCTATACATGGAAGCTTGAAGATCTTCCTGATTCCAAATGTATCTATATAGATTCTAGCACCGACTATTGTGCCTTTGTTGAAATCATACGTGTGGGCACAGTGTCTATAGTAAAGCGGATGTTGGAGAGCAGAGGAATATTCCCTCCAGTAGCAAGCCCACATCAGAAGCGGTTTAACATACAAACACCATTCCACCAAACCTCAGGCCATTACAAAACAGTTAAGTGTCTTGCTCTAGATATATTTGATAACCGCGATTAATAACAATTTGCAGTCCAATATTTCTCGCTGTTCTACATGACTAACATGTAGGTTTTGGTCGAACAAAGTTAAGACTTTAGAATTTTTAAAGAAACCGTTTTTTGTTGCCCACACCCTGTTTCAATTCAACACGACATCACGACCAAAAAGTATAGAAAATAAACATGGATACATTTCAACCCACACATTTTATGGCCTCGTTAGTTAGGAACTATTAGCGTTAGTAGTCGTATACATGGATGTACTACAAGCATTTTTTTCCTTCAGTTCACGTTGATATGAAATTTTTTCTTTCTTCCCTGGTTTTTCTTTTGGCAATAGTTTGTTCAAATAAGAGCGAAAAAAAAACAGCAGAGAAAAGCAAATGGGTTTCGTTTCAATAACATATGGTCCAAAAAAGAAGCGAACACTGAACAAGAGCTAAAGGCTGCAGGTAAAAGGGGCGTTGTGTCGTTTTTTATTCTTCCTATTTTGTTTTTGTTCTCAAATTGTATGTGCTTAACAAGCTTTAAGAGAATATACTCGTATACGAGTATGTATGTAGATACGTTATTTTTTTAGTTGTTAATCTACAGCATTTTAATAAACCTCGAGATGCAAACAGCAAACGAACACAATATGATGATGGCCTTGCTTCGTAACAAATGCAACAAAGAAATGAAAGAAAAAACTTACTGAAGACTCGAATAGTTATCGAAAAGTTATCTATGGGATTCATCAACTATCACTTGTTTTTGAGGGGAGATAAAACTATATTTTGTGTGCTTTCTTTAGAGGTGGAAGAAACTTTTAGTAATTCGATATGCAAATAATCGCATGATTATATTGAATATTTGCTATGACGGCATAAACAATGATACTTTAAACTATTTGAGAAATTTTATTAACAGATTAGTCCCCAGACTCGTATTTTGACATATGAAATTGAGTTTCGATGTGATATCTAGTGCCCTCCCTAACTGGGCAAATATTTATGAATAATTTCGAACACCATGGAATTCCCGCGTTCTGATTGTATACTAGAATACAGATGCGGCACACCGCATGTATTCGTTTTATAACTCTCAATTGGTTGAGTATTTAGTTTTTTCATCAGCACCGTTTACACGAGACGATAATTTGTCAATCTTTTATACAACTGACACGACATGCACATAGGACGATGTCGATGGTGTGTTTTGGGCGCAACTGAAGTAGACTTTAGACCAATTAACTTTAAATTCTAGACAAATAACAGAAAAAATTAAATTTTTTGGCATTAACATTTGAAAATGATTTCCGGCATATGGTCAACGCGGCAGTTCTAAGCGAAGCGCATTCTGGACAATTTTGGGCAACTTTTTCAAGTATTGCTGACCGTATGTCACTAATAACAGGATATTGGCCTCCTATGCGTCAATTGATTGCTGGTTTATCAGCATAAGCCAGTGAGTTCACGTGGACCCACAGGAAATAATCGTGAGGTAGCGAAACGAACGAGACCTTCGAGGCCAATTTCTCGAAATCAACTTATCGCCATAAACCAGTGAATTCACGTGGGCCCACATGAAATAATCTTGAGGTATTAAAACGACTTATCGCCAATTTTTTATTGCAATAAGTCGCGTATTGCGGTCACCGTATGGCACCTAACGCCATTTTGTTAAAACCACGACTCGCCCGGATCAATGTCACTTATATTTTCAAACAAAAAACCTTTGATAATGGTGCGGTAACGATCTTCATTGTCCGTAACGCGAGCCCCGGCTTCATTTTTGAATAACAAAGGTGCATTCCTTCGACCTGCATAGAGAGTATGTGGTATGAAATATATCCACCAATGGCTTGCTCAAGCTAAAAGTTGCACAAACTGATGACTGATTTTCGAAGTAAATCTAAATTATTCGGTATCGTTGTTTAAGCATCAATGGCTTCATAAGGATTTGCCACAATATGCTCATCATAAATGTCGAAAAAGGAGATACTGCGCTCCAGTTCGTTTATAATTTAACACCTTCGTAAGTTCTCTCGGCCTTAAAAAACCACCTTCTACAACTTTTTATTTTTTTTTTAAAGAAAATTAGAGAAGCTAAATTTTAATAAACTATTCTTAAGCCGATGAACCGTAGTGTAAGGAAATTAATTCAGCTTCCTTTTTGTAAATTATATTTTCTCGTTGGCCTTCATATCCATTGCCAACATGTTACTGCTGCTTGTTAATTTAGCAAACATTCTATTTTAGGCTTTTGTTGTTAAACAATAATCAGGGTTGTTTATTGTTTATTTTTCATACATTTGAGATGAATTTTAATGCAAATTTGTTGGCTCTAGTTCTATCTGATACAAGCTGTTTCTATTATGTGTAACTATAACTTTCATTATTCCCTCTCTAGCATTTATTATGATCATTTTTCACAAAAATAGCAAAAATATAATAGCAACTATGTATATTTTAATTCCTATAGGAGTACATTCTTGATTAGTATTTGAAAGCTGCAAAAAAAAAATTCAAAATAATAATAATAAACAAGTTTCTAATCATGTAGCCAGCAGACAATAATGATGACGATGATGATGAGTGTTGAACATTAATTAAGGAAAAAACAAAAACTTACCAAATTATTTTTGCTGTAGGATATTGATTATAAATTTTTAGAAATTTTCTTTTTGTATAAATAATTTCTGCAATGAAACAAGAGAGAAAAATATTTGATTATTTTCTGTTTGTATAAAAGAGCAAAAAAGTATTAACAAATAATCAAAATAAAGCAAAAGGGAAAATGATGTGTATTACAATACCATGGTTGCCAGACTTGCATGTGTTATAATTTTGGCGATTTTCTTCAAATAAGTTAGCAAAATCATGAAATGACGCATTTTCTTTGCTTCTTGCTATATTCAAGAGATAGATGGCGGTTGTAAATGTTTTAGAATTAAAGTGGGCATGAACTCGCCACGAAATTAAATACCCAAAATTTCTTCCGTTCCCACTGGCAGAAAATAAACTGCGTTAAACATAGTTGGGTGATCTGTGCCGACACACAGGTGGTCAATATTATATCATGTCCACAAAACATGTACTCTTGTTTTTTTTTTTGTGAAACAGTCAAAGATATCCCGGATTAAGCGCTAAAAAGCTATAAAAAGAAGACATTTTTGATTGGCTCCAAATAAATTACTAATTAAAGACACGACTCTACGAAATTTTCAGACATCTCTGAATGAAATCGAACGACTTGCGTTGTTCAAAATTTGCTCGAAAATAATAAGGCTAAAATGGAACTAGTTAAAGAAATGCTCGTGAACTTTGAAAACTGAGGGATGTAACGTGAACATAAAAGGACACTATATTTTTTTGCGAAGAATTCAATTTATTTACTTTCCGAATGATAACTTCTGATTTCAAACGAGGTAGAATTACGTCAAAAGGTTACGTGAAAAGGTTTTTTAAATATATTGACTCATTTCTCTGCTTACGAAGAATTCAGGTGGATTTCAATAAAATTATAATTTTCTAGAAAATGCGACTACTGAAAGTGAAAAAACGATTTAAAGTTTATGCAAATTGTTATGTCTGTTTAATTCAGATTTTTTGGAAAGCTTGAGAATTTCGTTTCATTTTATCTGGCAACCATGCTGTGTTATATAAATAAAAAATACTTATAAATATTTGATTGTCTGTTGAACAATACAAATTATTCCCAATTGCAAAAAACTTGAGATTGTAATAGAAATAAAAAGTATTATTTATTTTTTTTTTTCTCTAGATTATTTTTCTTATTATTTTTCTTCATAAAACTTAAAAGTTAATAGCATGTAAGAGTAAAGTAGGTTGGATAATGTTACTAAAACATTTTTTAATCTCCACCCTCGAACTGATTTGATTTGCAGAACCCTTCACAAAGGAACAAACATTTAACTTTAAACTGTGAGGCTAGCTAACTCAATTAGCTTTTGACAGTCACTCTGGCCACAAATCACGAAGAGCTTCTTCACTACCCTCATTCCAGCCCAGCCTCTTCGTTTTTTGGTCTTAGCGCTATTCGTGACTGTATTTAAAAAAAAACATTATTACTTAAAATGCATTAAAACTTTTGTTTAAAATTTTCCAGCCCTCAATTTTACCACCCATTTCTTTCTAGTATTTTTCGTTTCCATTTTCCTTACATTTAATTTTACCATAGTACAGAATTTTCTCGCCTAACTGAAAACACTTCACAAGCATTGCATGAGGAATTTTACCGAATTTTTAATTAAGTGATAATTGTTCCATTCTTTAATAATAATTGAGCTCAATTGTGGTCTTAATTGTGTTATCCTAATTTCGCAATTAAGGTGTATTTTCTTGTCTTGTCTAGTCCATTTAACATTGCGAAACTGCCGAACCTGATAAGTTTTACCACAAGATGAACTGAGAGGAACAAAGAAGTATAATTCAGGTGAAAGAAAATCCATACGATTTATTTCGTTATATCTAACGTTCTTCCCGTCTTATTATGAGCTTGGATTTTTCTCTGTTTAAGTCTTTAGTAACCATTTTTAAAGTGTTAACGATATTGCCTCCTTATTTTTGGGGGTTTTAAAGTCTGGATTGCATTAATAAATTGTTTACATTTGATATGAAAAGCTTTGATCAATCGCTACGACAATGTGACTGAGCTAAACGCAAAAGCCCTCCATTTTTGCAATGATTTTCTTCATAATTTCTTTAAGTATCAGCAGCAGCAAAATCTTCATTTTCTCATTATCTAAATATTTACATATTATGTGAAAATAAATCCTTGCGGTCTAATGGTTCAAACTAAGCCATAACCACAGAAAAGAAAACGTGAGATAACCACAAACCCTTAAAGCGTTCATCCACAACAACAAAGTTGTAATCATAAAATACAACACCACTAAAAAGATACTCGTATCATCAGCCACAACAACAGCGACAATATAAAAGAAATAAGTAAATGAAAATCTAACAATCTATCAGTCACCAGTGTAATAAAATCGAAAGACATTAGGTTTTTTTTGAAGTGTAGTGCGTAAACTGGAAATAGTTTTAAAGAAGAGTTATTGAAAACCAACGAAATTTTTCCAATATTACATTTTTGTAGGCAAATAGAGGAAGATGAACTAAACCACAAATAATCCTTTGCTTGGTTGAAGGAGATCCTCACACGTTGTGACTGGTTGTACAACTTGCTGAAGCTGCACATGCTGTTGTTACGTGCGAAGGCTGGTTATAATTTAATTCGTAAGACAACCAATAGTTATGTCTGAAGGCTTTATCGCTAAGGATTTACGCTGGTCAACCAGGTACGTTCTCAACGTAAACAATGTTCTAATCATTGCTTGCTAAATGTATAAAAACTATTTGAACATAAAATTAAAAAAATAGAAGTTAAGAAAAATATAAAAAACATTGAAAAGCAATAAAAAATGCTTTCGAACGGGAGAAAGCGTTACAGAGATCAATCTTAAGTAAATTTAAATAATAATTGTAACGTGTACAGAGAGAGACCAACTTGTTTATTCAAATAGGAAATATATACAGTATCAAAAGGAACAAAGATTGAAAGTTTTTCATGCACAGAGAAAATAGTTTAATTGCAACAACCAAATTTGTTTACAAAATGTATATGTATATAGGGTAATTTTTTAACAGTTTGGGTTTTGCAAATTTAAAAAGCACAGAAAGTTTTCAAAAGTTGATGAAATATTTATTTTGCCCGATAAATAAATGATGGCCACGGCAACATAGGTAGTTCATCCCTGTAGTAGTAGTTCATCTGTACACGAGAGACTTCACGTATTCCCACAAAAAATATTATAGTGAGGTGAAATCGCAGAGCTTGGCGGCCAATGAACTGCTCCAAAACGTGAGATTAATTGCCTACCAAGCTCCGCTCTCACAAGCTTCATGGTATCGCGTGACGTGTGGTATGTGGCACCGTCTTGTTGAAACCACATGCCAACCAAGTCCAATTATTCCATTTCAGTAAACATCGCACGGTATCTTGCTCCATTTAATTTAACGTTGCGATTTTCATGGTTCTGTTGTTGACGTACCCATTGAGCCGAAAATGAGTTTCGTCGCTGAAGACAATTTTTCGATAGCAACACATTTCACACCCAGCACGAATTTTGATCATAAAATTCAATGATTTGCCATCGGTATTCGGTTGTTAGTCTATTCCGTGCTGAGTATTTTTGGGTTTGCACCAACAAAAACCAAATAGTAAAAACATTACTAGATACAAAAATATTCAATTATCTTTATCCTTGTTTGGCAAAATGTTTAAGAAATCTTTAATCTCACGCTGTAATTGAGAAGCGCTTCGCAAACAAACTTAGTACAGTTTTTTGATACCCAAAATTCTTTAAATCCAAGAAATCCCAGTAATTGGAATGAGGAAACACAATCAGATGGGTTAAAGAAATAAACCAAAATTTCTAATCTCAAAAAAGGATTTTAAGTCCGTAATACAAAAAAACATCACTACCACAAAAATTGCTTAAATTAGAAAATATCAACTGTTTCTATTTTATGATCGACACAACTAAACGTTTATGTTTGTTTTAGTAACACATTTCATTATCCATATCGGAATTAATTACGTATAAAACTTAACTCTTCTTCGGTAATAAAATAAAGGGGAAAAAACTTTCACTCAAGCACCAACACCAAACACATATAACCAACGTGAAACCGGCAAGCAACCAACAAGAACTTCTGTTCTTCGGCCAGAACCGAATGATAAATGTCCTTTTAACAAACACTCATAAAAAACATCGCTAAAGTCGTTGAACTGTTTATTGCTTACATTTATATTTCTGGTGGATGGTTGTATTGAATTGGATTTTTAAGCAGATACAAAATTAAGCGAAATGAATTAAAAATAAATAAAACTACGCAAACTCACTCGCACATAAAGTCGTTTAAATCTATTAATTATTAATTAAAGGACTTGGTGCAGTTGACAATTCAAATTAAATACATTGCTTCGAACAGTTTCAAAAGTGTCAGTAATATTTTGCAGTTTTTCCAAAGCTTAATTTTTATAACAATTGGAATTTAACTGATCGCACTCCTTAGTAATGAGGTGTTTGCTGTTATAAAACAATGCATTGTTATCGTTATAAAGTGCATTCAATTAATATGTATTTAAAACATATTAATAATCGTAGTCACCTGTACCTATGCGAAGGGTCTAGTAAAACACTCGCTTAGTTGGTAACATGAAATCATATTTAGAGAAAGCAAAAATATTTTTTCAGAGTATTGCAATATTTTAAATATCGCGAAGCTACTGAAAAACAGTCGATAAAAATTCTGCCATTTACGGCTTGCGAGGATATGCAACGCCATATCCACGAAGCTACAGAATACTAATACGACTTAGGTCTAAGCCACAGCCACACTGTGCACCTCCGAAGGAGCATCACCTGCCCGGGAATTTACATCCTACTTCCCGGCCTTGGGGACTGGCGGTTCACAAGGAGATATGCCCGGGTGAGTCCACAGTGACAGATATGCCATGACTTATGTCGGCACCAGTAACGCCTCTATATGTACTTGTATAGGTAGCAGTTCATGATCACGCCTGCCTCAAGCTTGCACCCACCTCTTGCTGCTGTCAAATAGCTTTTTTATCGACAGTCTGCGTTCCAATGCAACGCAACATTGAGCAATTTAGGTATACACTACTGCCGAAGGAGCCTCATCACCATCCAGTGTGTGACTTGTGCCTCAACGGCTAATGTTTGCCGTTACCCTCTTCCGATTTCAGGCCCCAGACAAGCCAAAATAAGGCGATATGCCTCCGGGGACAGGTACACAGCGCCAAATGATTACAGGCCCACCTGCAAGAGTAAAGGCAAAATCCAAATTTGGCTGATGATATGGAACTTAACAGGAGTTAATCCACTAAGCTAAACAGTTGAAGTCAATTTATTGAAGAGATATTTTGACAGGTCTTAAATTAAGATTCTCTTCGTAGCCAACTAAGCTATTTTTTTAATCTCCTCGTATAGTTCGTTACCTATACATATACCTACAAATTAATATATTTTATGGTTGTTAAGGCAACACACATGTTCACCATAATCTATATTTATTCATTTAAACGCACAAATCCATTCTGTTATTTGCTACCACAACGCAAATAACCAGACGCTTGTAAACACACAACGATGAACATTTATACACTAAGTGTTACAACAACCGCATATACACACATTCCCATACACATTGGTTCGTACGTTAACTCGCACCAACACCAACTTAAAACCCTCAACCAACCTATTAGCATTACGTTGAGACATGCTCCTTCTTGTAACGCTGCATTCCACACTGGATACTGTTCTAAGGACAACAATGAAGAAAATAAATATACACTGATTCATTAATGCACATGCACACAGCTCCTATTCACACATACAAATGCACACACACGCAGAAAGTTTTCTAGTTAGTTGTCTATAATTGTTGACTTTTAACTTTAACTACTTCTAGCAAAGTGAAGTTGCGTGACCACAAGCACTCAAATAAACTTAAGTTTCTTTATATCTTTTGAGTTTATCTTTATGTTCGTTTCCCTTCCTCCTTCTTTTTTTAATAAAAGAAAATCTTAACAGATTATTTAGATATTCCTTGGAATGAAAAATCAATGTTAGGAAAATAAAAAAAATGGACAAAAGTAGCAACTTCGGAGTAGAACTGGGAAAGAAAGTTTTCTGAAAGCGGATCTAGAGAGTCATAGGTCATAAAACTATGACGAACTTCGAAGAGAAGAATCTGTAAAGGTTGTATTTTTTTCTTCAAAATGTCCTTAAGTCAATAGTGAAATTTTTTGGTGTAAAACCTTAAAATCCTCGCTTAACCAGCAAAATGCCGATTCACCATTACCAACGACTCAATAAATGATCTATTGCGCATTATCTGGGTGCCAGACGAGCAAACAATCTACTGATCTAAGCTAGAGGATTACAAGAACTAAACTTAGATAATGCGAAGCCATTTGAAGCTATTAGGACTGAGTTAAAACCTTGGGCAAGTAATCGCACTGTGGAAGAACGAAAGGGTGGGAAACAGACAGAACTGCTTGACCTGAACAAGTCCGAAATTAGCAAGATGATAAGTATTATAAAACGACAGGCAGGCTTGCAAGCTCATCTACTTTGAACAGGAAGAGCAAATAATAGCGTCTGCAGGGCACGCAATAAGGACATCGATACAATAGAACATTTTCTCTACCACTGCACTGCAAATATTGGATTTTTCAGTTGGCACAGTCCCAGATACAGCGCATTTAAGATTGTAAAATTCTAAGGAGTTCCTATAAAATGCAAAGGTCTTTTTCTTAATTCATAATAGAGACCGCACAGCAATCCTAACCACTGGATTAAGTGCACGTCTACCAGGACAATAATTCGAACTTCTTCTCCACCTAATCTAACCCAAGATAGATCGCTAAAAACTAAACACACATTCCTTCTTCAATTTTAGTTTTAAGCATTATTCGGTTACTTTACAATATATCTATGGTTTTCATAATCAACCGCATAGAACTTAAAAGCAAATGTTTCCGTGTAACCAAACAAAGTGTTCATTTGAAACCACGGGCTCTTCTTGTATTATTCGCGTAGATATAAGCACAGAAATTTTAGAGTAACATGGAATATAAGAAGAAAACAAAAACATTAGAGACTCTAAAGGTGCGTGCAGCTATAACAACTTATGTCAACCGCCCATGAAGATTAAAAAAACACACACACGCAAGTAGGTACTGTTTCTTGTGAACTGAAACATAATCAAACAATTATGTAGAAATGTACTCAGAAATAACAATGTATGTGCTAGTGGCTGGTTCTATGCGAAAATATAGGTAATTTGTCAGAACACAAATGAATGTCGTCGACATAGTTCTTTTGTGCTGATAATCATTCGCATAAGAGCAGATGTTACACTGGTTTTTAGTCAAAAAAATCGGAATTGGTCCATATTTCTGGAAACATTTTTAGACTTTTGTCTAAAACTGTATAACTGCGTTAAATGGTTATAGGCGAAAACCCCTTTTGTTTTAAAAGCTTTGGATGGAGCCGCGTCTGCTGTGATAGATTACGATTTACTCGTATAATTTGACGTGCGCTCAGGGCACCGTGGAGTCCATATGATAAAATCAAGTGGATGTAGAAGTAGTAACAAAAAAAAACATTATGACAGGGCCTACTGCCTTTAGGTATTGTGCACAAGCAAAGGCGTTTTCAAAGGAAACCGCTACATATTTAAATAGATTATGATGATTAAATAGATTATGATCGATGCAGTACCCTGCAAAGGTAGTTTATCTTTATTTATTACTTAGTTTATTATTGTGGTAATACTACCAAAATCTAAAGTAACACAACTGCCAGGAACCTGGAAATCTATGCTATGACCCCTTGGAGAACACTTTCCACATAACCTAGAAAATCGTTGCAAAGGCCAACAAAACCTCTTCCACCAGGCTATAAAAATCAAGAAGAGCACGAACGGGGGCAGTTTGGCCGTTCAGACAACAGCAGCCTATTGCTGGCAAAGTAATCACTGCTTCATAACAAAATGTCAAATAATTCTTGAAAGAAAAATTTAAGGAAAACATCATGTAGTAATTTCTTTTATTGCACATCTAAACCTTCAAATAAAAAGCCAATTCTTTTTAATTTTAAAACAGGTAATAATAAATTTTATGAAGCAAATACCGCAACTTTTAATTATTGTATAAGTTACCGCTGCAAGCACTCATGGCAATGGGTCTGTAATGTCCTAGAAAATGTTAATCATCAACTTATGCAGGCTCTTAAAAAAAAGATTAGACTTTGTATTTAAAATTAATTGATTTTTATTAATGGTAATTTAACTATTTTTTGATGATTGTTTAATGGAATTTTTTATAGAATTGTCTGGTTTAGAGAAATGGTAAGTAGTATTAGAAAAAAATAATAATATTTCATAGAACGTTTTAGAAAATGTTTTCTGTAATTTCCGACCCCTTTAAATTTTTGTTCGCTGATCTATTCATACATTTTCTGAACTTTTCCTACTTCCATGAAAATGTATTCTTTCCAATGCAATGTTCAAAATTTACTTTGAGAAAAAAGTGTTTTCCTTCTACAAAAATTACAGGTGAATTCCAAAAAATGCCCTGTGTGAGTGACTGGCAGGCGGCTGGAAATCAATTAGAAGACACATTTTTTACAATGGTTTCAGTCTCAGATTAATGGTTTTAGTTTTCTTTTTTTCCCCGTTAATTTTTAATGCTAGAAATAGCATACTAGCTTTTGTTTGAGAATTATTTTTACTTTTTTTTATTTATTTATTCTGTTCTATTTTTAATTACAAGTTTTTCATTTTTAGAGATTCAGTTTCTTGTTTGAGAGCGGATAACATATCGCGAATTTAATGTGTTTAAGAACAGAAGAATATTGACCTTTTTTTAAGTCCACACTCGATAAGATAAATACATATATTTTAAAATTTGTTGATATGAATACAAGAGGCATTCGGGGTATTTCAAAAGGTTACAATCATTTTATATTGAAATAAAACACAGAATAAAATCGGATAATGAGCTGAAAAGTGCGCTGTTTAGATTTAACTGTCGCTCATTTAAACACCGCGAGGACATTCCCTAAAATCTATTGCTCACTCACATTCTCGACTGTATATTGGCAATTTTGCATTTAATATAGTCGCTGATCTCTTTCAATGCTGCTGACTTGTTGGCATAAACCCTCGAAGTCCAGTGAAATTAAAACACATAAGTGAGGTAGCCATTCGACTGAAATATGGCATTTGGAACCATCTTGTCAAATCCATGGGACAATATCGAATGCCCTTGAACATGCCATGGCAATATTTATTTTTATCGATAATAAAATATCTTAAAGCCAATATGGGTTTGTTGCCATTTAACAATTTATATCTAACTCAAAATTTCGCTATTAATTTTTCTATACTTTCCAAATATTCGAACTCGCGAACTTTTTGATGTTGCCAGATAGAAAAAATAAGTGCGTGCAAACCCAAAAATTCGAAATTGTTATGTCTCGCCATTGATAAAACATTATACCTGTAAAAAAGTATTATTTCGAAAAGTTTCTGCTACAAAACATTATAACTTATTAAACAAAACTTTTTTGAGCAGCTTTAATTTTATCGTTTTAACATGTCGGGAAGAAATTCAAACTATTGGAGCCATTTCGCAGCAGTTTCTTTATAATCGTTGTCACTGTTTAGTTTCTTGAAAACAATTAGATCTTTGATACAAGAATTAGGAGAAAATTATTCCCGCAATCTTAAAAAACAAGACAGAAGGCCATTTCCAATAAATGTTTGGGCGGTTGGTGTGAAATATTTTGTAAATAAAACTCTTTTTAAATCTTTTATTCTCTAGGCTCTGGATGATATTTAGATCGAGAACGAAATTACAAGTTATTTTCAAAAGAAAATATTGAGAACTTTATACATTGCATTTTGTTTTCACGCACACATAACTAATTCTCTGCCCTTAGGTTTACTATATGTGAATATTGAACGTGCTTCTTTATGAGGTTTACGACTCATCAAAGAGCACCTATTTTTAGGTTCACAGAGGGGTTTTCTTAAATTGTATTTAAAGGAAACATTTTTAGAACCTTGAAGCTTGGACAATTAACTGAAAAATTAAAGAAAATAGTAATAATAAAATTTAATTATGAAAACCAAACGTACATAAATTCATTCTTAAGCCATTTTACTTAACTACTTATGAAAATTCAAAAAAAATCTATTATACTTAAATATTTCTTTAGAAACGAACACAAGATCAATATTGTTTGTTTGTTTATTTTACTTATAGTCCTTTAGAAAAATAAGCAAACAAAATACGCAATAACCCAATAATAAATAAAATCTTTTCTGCATTGAGTGGCAGTAAAAATTAAAGTTCTTTTATTTATTTAGAAATCCTTTAATAAGAAAATAAAATATTATTTGAAATCAATTGACGAAGAGATAATAAGCCATGCATGACAAGGGATACCAATACAAATACACGACGTCTCCAACGCTCATACAATTATGTATTTGTGCGTAGTATATGTGTTATATAAGGTGGCCAGATAAGAACGATAGGAACAGCATATCACGGATATTCGAGCAACATTTCAAGCGACCAATTAACGAACTCAGGGCTTTGTATGTAGTCTTGAGACTTTAGTCCTTGCGTCAGCACAATCTTATATTCAACCACAAAATTGAGCCATTTTGACTAACTGGCGGTGCCCTATTTACTTGATCGGTGCACCACTGGTTTGAGGTTTAAAATTCATAAGAGTACATCCACTCAAACTTTTCCATGGGCCGATGAATTGACTGTTCACTGAAGCGTTGATGGATATCGGAACTTCGATATTTTTTATAATTTCTAATTGTTCGGTGCGATAAACCCTTTGGTAACTCTGTGCATCTATTTTATTTTAATGTGGATGTTCGCATACGCATGTTGTTGCTTTTTGTATTTTAAAAGGACTCTATAATTTAATATTAAATTGATTTTCTTTACCTCCTTCTTTATGCTTCCATGGTTGTAAGATAACAATATAGGCGTGAATAAAAAGGGGAAAACAGAGGAAACAGCAAATCCCAAATGGTATAGGTAATGTGGACATGGCCCTATGTTCCTTATAGGAATTTTAGAAATGAATTTAATATATAGACAACGTGTTAAGTCTTTTGTTTAAGCGATTTCAGGATTATTCAAAATTTATCTATGAATATTTGCATGATCGGCATAAGTATTGCTCACAAAAAAAATTATTATGAAGAAATTGAGAAGAACATCAATGAATAATGCGACCGGTTTTATGAAATTGAAGAGTTTCGTGTACCTCCATAGCAGAATTTATATTACCAGACTTCGATTTTGAAAGAGTAACTCTCTTTAAGTATAAAGGATACTAAATAATATAAACATATTTAATTGGTATTCTAAAATGCGGTTTGTTGCTTTTGCGTTCATAAACTTTGATTACTCACTTGAACCAGGCGCGGATCTAGAAAGCGAACATGAGTTATTTCATTCCCAAAAACGATAAGACTGAAAGTTTTTCCAAATAAAAATTTCAAAGTTGCCTTGCGTGGCAGATGTTTGACCGAATTATCACACTTCATCTAAACCGAAGCCGATGTCGCTTTGTTATTAAATTCGAAAACAAATGTCCCCGATTCGGTATCATATTTGTCAAGTTTGGAATTCATACACTGATATAATTGAAATGCTTGTCATATCGCCTGAAATATTCAATGTAAGCTCAAAAAACACTCTTAGTACGATTACGAAATTATTAATTTCTTCTCAGTCTTGCACCGAAAGAAATCTATCTCGTATTTGTGTCTTTTATTTGTAGCAATATCAAAAATGCCAATAAGAATTTTATCCTTGATACTGAATTTTGTTTTCGGAATATCAATTCTTCAGCCTGGTCATGAAATCCAACACGGATTAGATTAGAACCAGAATTCAAATCCAATTCCTATTCGGAATGCAAAAAAAAATAAAACTCTGTCAAACGTTTGTGTAATTTCGGTTAAAAATACTTTTTTCAACAATGTATTATTTTTGCTTTTTCAACGAAGTCCAACAAATAGGAATTGGATTTGAATACCGTTTCCTATTTGATCTGTGTCGGATTTCATAACTAGGCTGCTTTTCCGAGGGCCTCTTTTTTCCAAATCTAAGACCGGTTAATCGGTAAAGCACTATTTATCATATAAAAAAATGCTGAACATTTCCATGTTACAAAGCCTTGGAGCCCAACCTGTAATACTCTCAACTAAATATAGCGCGTGTAAATGACGCTGAGGTTTATGCGAATAACATATGAATAAAATAAATGTTGAGTTGAATATGAACGAGCTGACAGTAGCAAGAGCAAGTTTGTACGCATCAGCGTCTAAGAATTTTCAATTGAGATTTGATAGAAAGATGAATTTATGTCAGTGAGAGCTTATATGCATACGAGTATTTTCTTGTTATAAATAAAGGCAACTTTTGGAGTTGTATAATATATTTTGTTTTTTTTTTATATCTCCGTGGCAGCTTTAGTTTATTCGAGATGGCATCTTACATATAGGAAATATAAATTGTTACTCTATGTGTGAAATGGTTATAAGTTTTACGTAAAAAAGAAGGAATTTTATATGAATAAATAATATTAAATAAACTTAGGACAAATTTAAAGCTTCAGGCCAGGAAGCATAAAATATTCCGCGGAGGTTTCAATGTTGTCTAAAGTAGTTTTTGTAGCATATGGGGAATTTCGGCAATAATCCGCACAATGTTTTTCGTCCCAAGTTTCTGGTTTGCTCCCATAAGCAAATGACTTCACATAACCCCAAAGAAATTTATCCAAAAGCGTCAAATCGCATAAACTTCGTAGCTACGTTTTACACGCTATATGGCACGTCGTTTCATCCCGTTGGAAAAACAAACTTTCAACAAACATTCCATCTAATTGGGTCTCTATACCGTACGCCATTAACGGTGACATTAACGCTAGCCCCAAATCTGAAGAAGGTGCCAAGGATTCCAACCGGTACATAAAGTATAACGGTGATTTTTTTATGAACCGGTGACTGGAGAAGCTCATTCCAAATGCGGCAATTTGAATTAATTATTGGCATGCACATTCATGCGGCAAAAATGAGCTCTTCACCGAACAGTATAATGCGATTAAACAGTGGTGTAGAATCCGAACTGAACCAAGACTAAATTTGTGCAATTTTCAGGCCTGACAACTGCATGATACCTTTATCCTTGGATCCTTACAAAAAAAACACCACTTCCTATTTGTTGTAATGCATGGAAACCTTCCTTTGAGCGTTATTGTGTCACTCACAAACATACTCTTGATTACGATGCAGAATTCACTTCATGCAAAAAAGCAAAAGGGACCGTTTGTGCATAGAAAAACTACATTTTTGTGCCCTTTAACAATTAAACTTCAGTTCTGGTTTATTTAAAATGCCTTTAATGATTTCTTTTCAAAGTTCAACTGTAATAAATTATATTATATTGTTAATTTATAAGTCAGTGTCAAATAAATATAACAACTGCAGTTGTCACCAACTATCTCCCCCGGTGCCATATCCTAAGTTTTTTAACAAAAGTTTTTGATTCCGAAGTAAACAAATTATAAGAATGATTGACAAGATAAACAAACTCAATACGAAAAAAGAAAAATTAAATCACAAAGAAGCAGAAAAAAATGAGAATTATTAAGAACCTACAATGCTAATCTTTGGGGAATAGTTTCAATATCTTTTCATATACAACTTGGAACTTGGAAACTACTAACACACTCGCACCGCACCTACTTAGATATAAAGCCAAACAAACATTTAAAATAGTTATATTATTTCTGTTATTTCATTGGCACGAGCAAGAAGAACAACAAATATTTATTCATTCATACGTTATGTTTAGCCGCATTCCGGGCATCAGCTAGAAAAACATTTTCAATTCCCACCATTCCAATTCAATAAATTTATATTCTTATTCGTACAAAAGCCAGTCTGACTGCCTGCCTGCCTGCTTGCCATCCTGTCTGCCTATCAGTGTGTTTGTAGGCATTATCTTTCCTCTATAGAGCTTTCAATTTATGTTTGAGTGGCAGTGTGCTGAAGTGCACGTATTATTTTGGTTATAGATTTTTCTTTCGCTGAAGAGACATAGATACATACACTCACAGGAAAAATGGCTTAGAGCATTATGCTCAAAATAATCTTATATTGGGTATTAGATTGGCTTTCTTTAGAGGGTGTTGTGGATATTTGCGATTTGTAAATATCTTTATGGTTTTGTACTCTTTGAAATTTACACTGGTATTTTATTTTTCTTTTCGGTTTGTTTGATAGAAAATCTATTCAATAAATAACAAACATTTTTTTATATAAGAAATCCTTAATGCGAATTGTAGAATGAGTATTAAATAATATTCCGGCAATTTTGCGCTTATTCCCCTTAGTACAGCGTAGATATATTGCTACGAAATGATTAAATTAAAGTATGTTAAAATAAAAATCATTTTAATATTAAGCATTTCAAAAATGAACATTAGCAAAGCAGTTTTTTTATTAGAAAAAAGTTTGGGTAAATAATATCATAGACAAGTCATGATAGAATCAAAGTTATAGGAAATTATAGTAAGATCAAAATGAGGTTCCATCCAAGTCATATACAAGTTATAATCAAATAGTAAAGTTGGAGACTATTTACAGTCAATTCATAATCAATTAAAAACATAGCCTAGTCGTAGTGAATTCGTAGTCAAGGGATAGTCAGGTAATTTTCGAATCTTACCCAAGTGAAATCGTAGTCAAATCATAATCACATCATAGGCAAGTCAGCATCCAATCACAGTCATATTATAGTCAAAGTTTAGTTAAGTTCTGGTCAGGTTAGAGTAAACTTGAAGCTAAGAGTTATATTCAAGAGAATTTTTCTAATTATATTCAAAACTTAGTATAGTCGAACTGAAGTCTAAGACTTTGCTATGCCTTGTTTAAGACTACTTTTTGACTTCACTACGTATTGACTACACAGTGAATATCATTTCAAACAATTGAATGACTATAACTCGACAACAAGTCTTATCCAAGTCGAAATCAAAACATATATAAAGCCATATTCAATTTCCAATCGCCTGTAGCCGACTCGTAATATTATTACATAGAGCCGAAGTGTCAGTCCATTATACCGATGTCTCTAGATTATGCTAAACTCACGCGTAAAATGTGGCAATCCAGCTGTACTTTGAATTCTTTAATTAATATAAATGGAGTTAATATTCTACATATGGTTTAATGGACACCTAGCCCTAGTAGTTCAATGACATAGAGTGACCAGATAAGAACTATAGGAAAATAAATTTAAATAAAAACAAACAAATATTAATAGAGGTTTTACTCTGAAGCTTCATTTATGATTTCATTCAAATGGTCGCCTCGGCTCCGCTGGCAGCGCCAGAATTCGGAACTCTGGCTAACATTTCCAGCGCCTAATTAGCTAATTCACCGCGTCGTATATGGTCGTACGGTTTCAGTTCTTGCGTCAGCACAATCTACTACAGATGTAGGCACAAATCCAACCGCGACATAAGCTGTGCTTTCGCACTGAAGCCATGATGACGACCGACGAAATTCACGTTACGTATTTAAACTTCAATCTGAATTTGGATAATTTGTTTAATAATTTCCACAAGTTCGGCAGGCGTGAAACGATGCATGACGCTATGGCAAACCTAGCCGTATATTTTGACCGCTGGCTATCTAACATTGGTCACTTTGAAAACTGGAAAAACTCTCACTACGATCTTGGCCCCCTGTACAATATTAGACTAAACGCTAAACATCTGAATCGTTAATATTTTCTCCAACTTTTTTACTTTAACTCTAATCTTTCCTAATAGCTTTCAGTTTCCGAAAGTCATCTACATTTTAATTTACTTTTGTGGCCTTTTAAAAACAACAAATGACGGAACAACAAAAAGCGACAAAACCATGTTGAACAAACGCTAATGCGCTTTTTCGCCAAAATACAAAAACCAAAGAAAAATTGTACAGTATTGGAAATGAACAGAGGAAATAGAACGAAAAGAAATGTGTACAAAATAGCATTTAATGAGGGTAATTTAACCACAAATTATGGTTTATTTCCTTTATTTTATTTCATTTAAATTTCTTATTTGTTTTATATAAGTCACGCACAGTGGAGAGAATATATTTAAAAATAATGCATGTCAAGAGTGGAATAAAATTTGAAAACCTATTAAGAACTTAAAAGAATCCTTTCTTTTAAATTCGGCGCAATAGAATGTAGTTGTGTCATCATTTTGATTTGCGAGATATTCTGCGTCTTGGGAAAGGGCATATGGCAGAATGAGATTGCATCACCTTGAACGCAGTGCTACTGCTAGGGTACGGAGAATTGATGAAGCTCCGCGTGCGTGAAACGCTTTCTGGAGACAGGTTTGACATTTAAACCACATATTAGGGACCACCCAAGAGCATCAATGAGAAAGAGCAAAGATGCCAACATAAGCAAGAATACTAAAATGGCTTAGTTAATGAACTAAAAGTAGACTATGAAGCAAGATTGGCGTTTTCTGAAATGCTTTTTCGATTTTCCAATTTTTGCAATAGCTCTTTCTTGGATAAACCATACCCCCACATAATTGCCTCGAAAACCCATAAAACTGTTGTTATTGGAGCAACTGAAAACCAAAGACAAATTACCAAGGTCACTATGCTGCTATCTACATTGGAGGGAATGGAAAGACTCGAGCTCAAAGTGTGACTGGCAACAGAAAGTTTTTTCACTTCTAAAATTGAGAGAATAGTGATTTCATGCTTTCGACAATTTGAAGCCACCAGCCGTGAATTGATACTATTTATGTATACCACCCATATCCGGGGAAAAATAGAATACAACTCGCATGAATAGGCCGACGCTTAGGGTTTTGAGTGGACGAAGCTGCTTATCGGCGATAGCAGGATATTAAAGTCTATTGACTCACTATAGCATCGACGCAATATTGATAGCATGCTAATGTTTTATCGTTACTAGGG
Organism: Phania funesta; assembly: GCA_963932375.1. Lineage (NCBI taxonomy): Eukaryota > Metazoa > Arthropoda > Insecta > Diptera > Tachinidae > Phania > Phania funesta. The sequence continues at coordinate 51,050,776 of OZ010656.1, forward strand.
CTCATCTATTGTCCAGCGAACGGTAGAAAACATTACAGGGGAAACTTGTTCTTTAGCCATACAGATCGTATATGGAATAAAATCCTTGCAGAAGTATTTTCTGATTCTTTTACTGTATGAACATATAAATGGAATGACTACAAAGACTACTTCCGCTATCGTCCTTACTATAACACTAGTTCGTACTTCCAACTCTACGCTTTACATTAGTACAAATAATACTTTCATTACATCGCCTTGCAGGAGTGCTCTATTATATAAGGGTTTGATGCTGTGTAACTGTTACACCTAAAAACAACAATTATGTTTTTTTTACATTTTGAATATTACCGCTCCCACTGTCCATCACTAAAAGTATTAAAAAAATTTTAAAGTAGTTTCGACTGTAAAATTGGTTTGCTAGAAGTTTGAAAACCGAACAATATTTTTTTTCTTGTTCTTTTACCACCGCGTAAATGAAAAACTGTTTAAAATTTTTTCTTGTTGTAATATTTAGCAAATCTTCTGAAAGAAAAGCAACAATAAGAACAAATTTAAAAAGACTAGTCGAGGATTTAATAGAAAGAAAATAGAAATTAACATTCAGCATGAATGAAGTACAAAATTTGCCATTTCTGACACTCACAAACTCAAGTATAGAACGCTGTTTTATGTGCAACTAATTTTAAAGAGAAAGCAAATTAAAAAAAATTCGTAAAGAAAATAAGAAATTAATACAGAGGCGGATTCAGTGTAAGCTTGTAGGGGGACACATTTTATCGAAAACAGACAAGTTTTAAAGTTGTTAGTATGGGAAAACGTCAATTTTAGGGCGATGGACCGGTGGTGTGGAGGGTGTATGCCCTTTTCCTCCCCCTGTATCCACACCTGTTTAATAATAATTAATTAATTCTGCTACGAATAGCGCATTTAAATTATTGAATTCTTATGAGAAAAGCGATTATTTAATGCCCGTCATAATTGACTACGCACAGTGGTGTAAAATAAAACAAAAGTGGAAACAAATATTAAACTTCTAAAGTTCTGAATAGATTTGTATGAAAATTGAAATGAGTGTAGAGAAGCCAGATTTTAAGAATCATGTCTTGTGAAGTCTATAGCTGAATCATGGTCCTTGGGTAGTCCATTTGGATTAAATTAGTATCAAACACGCAACTCTTTTTAATTTGGTCTGAATAGCAATCAAAGTGCGTGGTTTATAAGGCAGCGCTCTGTGGGAGGCGTGCAAATCTTAAAAAAAATGTTTTTGTAAGCCACCTATTTTAATAATTTTTTTTTTACAAAAGTAAACACCGAAAGAAGCCTAAGTAATTATTTAAATTTTTTCTCTGCAAACAGGGTGATATAAAATGCGCTTTTTTCTTATCTTTGATTAAAATTTTTGGAGAAAATTGTTTGAATTTTAAGTAAGCATAACTTTTTGTTTTAAATATTTTTTTTAAGGAGTTTGTTTTTTCTAAAATATATTGGCTTCTTAGCTCTTAATTAAAAAAAAAAAAAAAAAAACATTTTTGCGAATTTTTATGTCATTGTTACTGCTTTTGGAAGAAGTCTAAAATATACCCAAAATTCAATATTAAGGGGAACGCAACTTTTTTATTCGCAAAACTTCGTAAAACTGCGTAAATCTTCTTACGTGTTCTCCATTTTCATTCGGTATCAGTTTTGTTTATATTTACGTGACATGGATATCAAATCAAGGATTTGTTACGAAAAATACGGAATATATATTAACGTCATTCCAAATCCAATAGGGCGGATGCCCCAAGATGGCTGACCAATTATTTTTAAAGCAACCTCACGATATGCGTATCACATGAATGGGAGTGTGAAGAAAAATTCGGAAGCCACCAGGAAAATAGGGTCTACAAAAAAGGCGGTCTGTGGCAGCACAATTGTAAAAGCAATGTATTTATACAAGAAATTTTCGGGGATTTTAATATATTTTCGGATATGGGTCTTGATCTATTATAAACATATGTTGAAAATATTATGTTGGGTAATTTACAATAATAGTTAATTTTTCTAAATTTTATTATTTATAGTAATATTTGTTAGTGAATTGTGACCACTAAAGCTATGCTCGGACATTGGAGTTGTATGGGACCTGTGACTATCCATGGACCTATTACATTAAAATCGTATAGGGCAATTTGTGTTTAAATTATATTTACTTTTCTTAACAATTTTTTTTTTTCAAAACATCAATATATTTAGAACATTTATAGGATTTAAAGCCCTTTTCCGGGGGAGGCTCTTTACCGGAACTAATATAAATCGTTAACCGATTTTCCTAAATTGCTGCATGTATGGTCCTTGGTATAAAAATACATTTTGTGCAGATTTTATGACATTATTTTAAGAACTGCGGTCTCTAGATCAGTCTCCATATTTATACAAAAAACTCGGAAGGATGACCTGATTCAATTAATGAACACATATCTAACTTAACGTTATTTGTTTTATAGAATCTAATACACCATATACGCAAATTACTATTCCTACTGATAAAACCACTTTCAGCTCCTTACAACTGTACTTTGCTACGACTGACAGAGTCAGCCTATTTTTCTTTCAAATTTCCCCTCAAAGGCAAAGCCTATCAATAATTATTTTTATGCGCCCAAATTGTTGCAGCATTGCCACTTAAGAGGTGAGTGAGAGAGGTAAGTAATTCACCCCACCTAGATGGTGAAACTTAACGTCTCTAAGGCGAAACCCAGAGTCCAGTCATTATTGCAATAGCTAGAATCATTTACAGCAGCAACTAATTAAAGAAACAACTGCTTCGCCACTCAGCACTCCGAAAGAAGTGAAACGACCTGAGTCTTAACATAAAGAGCTTTATCGCTAATCGAAAAAAGTATTATATAGACAACTTATGTACGTGGTAGTCACGATCATAACCTAAAATTATCTCATGACAAAAGTTCCTTTATCGACCTAAAAATAATTTCTTAAACTCTTAAAAGTGTAATTTTAATTTATAAGCCAAATTTTAAAAAAGTCGCTCTACGTATTATTTTCGGTTTTTAGTTCTTTTAATAGACTTTTTATTCTTCTAATAGACTGCTTCGTTTGCAAACGAAAAAAAAACAAATTTTTTTTAAATAAATACAACAACAAAGATAAACAAAGAATATAAAAACGTGTGGCAAGGTTGGTGGGAGTTAATGAATGTTCGAGGCCAATGGAGAGGAGCAGCTAAAAACAACAACAAATAAATGTAGAGAAGTAAAACTTTTGAGACAACTTAACACAATACAATCAAATACACATGTTGCCACAAAATAAAAAAAGTATGAATAATGAAGAAGAGAAACACATTTATGAATTGTTGTTGTTAAACATAGCGCACGCAATTAAAATAGGGATATTAAAATAATAAGACTGTCAAGAGCTGTGCTAAAAAATAAGAAAAATTAAGTATGAACAAAAATTGTTAAGGGTGAATGTAAAAATTAGAGTCTTAGAACAAAATGAAAACATCGTAATTCTAATATAAAAACAAAGGATTAAGGGTTAGGAGTAACTTTAAATTGTCGATACAAATACAAAGAATAAAACTGGTCAGGTTAGTAGTTCTACTGCTTACGATTATACAAGAAATATTGATAAATTTTTGAACTTTGGAATTTATTTAAAAGAAAACATAAAATAATCGGGGTCTCATAATTGAATGAAAAATATTACAATTCTATCCAGTTTATGTGGCTTTGGTTGCCTCTTACGGTGATTTTTCAAACCTAATTATCAACTGCACGAACTGAATATATTTTATATGTTTATTTATTAAATTATCCGATTACTGTGAAATTTTGCATGTAAGATTACGTTTTCCAAAAGCATATTTGCGCCCAATAGAAATGAAATCTAATGATATATTAAAAATTATGGATTTTTTGAACTCCTTTTAATTAAATTTATTAAATTATTCAAGCTTGAAGATTTTATTTTTATATAAAAACTTTTTTATTCTTCTCGATATTTCGCTACTCCATTGTTTCGATTTTATTCCTATTAGACGCAAATATGCTTTTGCGATATGTAAGCTAAGATGCAAAATTTCACAGTAATCAGATCATTTTTGTAAGTAATATCATTTTTACCATAAGGGAGATATTATAGCAGCAGGATATAGAATCCTTGCTGCGATTACATTGAAAATTAGAGCAGGTAGTTGCTGCTGTTATTTTTATCACAAGTATAGATTTTCAAAACTTTGCGTTCAAACATGTAGCTAAAAACATTTTTAATTTTAAGTACGAGTACATATGGGGATGTGGGCGTGTTCTTTGCCTGATTTTTCCAAAAACCAGTACTTTCGTTAATTAAGGCATGCTAGTGTGCCAAACTGGAAACCCCTATGACAACTCCTTCTATTTTTGTCCCATCGTTATATCGGATCCAGCACTGTGAGTGGTGTTAAAAAATATATTAAAATTTTGAACGAAATCAGCCTAAGCGATATAGCTTATTTTCAACTAGACGATCACATTTGGCGTTTTGACACTTACACGGTAAAGCAGTGACTGCTCGATATCGTGACATGATACCAATGTTTATTCTGCCTGAATCGGATCGTATTATTGTCTTAACAGGCATTTTCTGATCGTGAATTCCTTCGTTCCAGTGATTAGAACTAAGGGATTACTTGAAGGCAAAAGTGTATGCCAACAATCCTACAACCTATATACTTTATGCTTCGATATAAACTACACAGGTGAAAAAAAAAACTATGTTGTATATTTAACTCGTTTATATTCGTCCCTGTTCTCTATTCCCACTGAAATGTAAAATCACTCGCTCCGTGTGAAATTGTAAAATTACTCGGATTTGAATAATTGCATTTTGAAATTTATTGAGAAAAAATAAAGGAAAATTTAACGAAGACCTTTCATATTTTAATACGAAATTGTCTTTTTTACATTAAAATAACGTTTCATTTGAAGAAAGCCTGATTCTAATTAATTCCGCCAAATTAATTAAAACGAAAGAAATTATTCGAAAGTGGAATACAGAACAGCTAAAACATTCGGAAATTCCACTTTAGAATGAAATATTGCGGATTTGGAATATAGAACAGCACTGATTAAAGTCGAATTATTTTTTAAACCAACCTGGGTTATAACTTCGAGTCATCAAGGGCCGTAAATAAACCTAAAATTAAATATACAAAAATTATTAGTGGGAACAAACAATTAGATTTATAATGAAATATTTTGTGAAGTATATTTTTGAGCAGTTTTCAAAAAGTTTGAGTTATTACCCAAAAAATAAAAAAAAATTAAAATTGAAATTTTTTAAAAACAGGCATAAATAATTTTGGAAATTTTAATTACATGCTACTTAATTTCGCATTTCCTCTTTTCACATTTCTTAATTTTAAAAACTACCATCGGAATAACTTTATATGTTATAATAAAAAATAAGTAAAAGGTTTTTTATGCTTTTACAAAAAGGAATTTATGAATACAAGTGTTTTGGTTTTCTATTTTTTTTTTTTTGCTCAAACATTTCACCTGTTGTAAACCGAAATACAAAGCTCATGGCAAAGCAAACTTTTGGTTTATGTGTGCAAGTATGAATCCTTTTTTCACAGTTGAGTTTCGTCCTTTCGTAAATAAGAGAGAAGAATAAATGACTTGGCAGGCAATTCATGTATAAATACAAATATTTTGAGGTTATTTTTTGCGTTCTTTTTTATCGCAAAGAAGTCGCCTTTTATTTTTTGTTATCTGTGTGTTTCAGAGTCTTTGTTTGCTACTTCAGAAACATCAAAGAGAATGTCAAAGGAATGTAACGTACACATGTGTTCCACGTGAATGGTGATGGCAAAGGAAAAGGAGTAGGTGTAGGAGAATGAGAGCGACGATGACGAATAATGTGTAGAAATAAACGTTTCATACACACGTTTCAAGTGAATTGAAATACAATTCTAAATCATTTGTGTCAGTGATACGTACGTAATATCAAAATGGGTTCTAGATCTACATACGTGAGTGGTCCCGACTGCACGTATGGTGAAGATAATGGCAACATTAATAATTTACTTTTACATTAAAGTCTAAGAACGTTGTTTAGAATAATGTTGATGGCCATCAAAAGTGATCCCTGAAGTTAAAATTTTGAATAAGGAAGAAAGTAGTACAGAATGATTATTTCTTAAGGTTTCCGTCCAAGACATTGGAAGAGCAGAATATAAAAGGGACCGTTAGAGTTGTAAAGTTGAGCGAAGCAAAGTTGGACCAATTACGGTTAGAAAGTAAAAAAAAATCGCTGACTAAAGAGTAGCGATCAGCAGACATAAAAGCCATTCAAACATAAAGATTTATCGTATATTAATTCCAACTCTAGGGAAAACATTTTTCCAGAAAATAATTTGGGAAATGTTTCACTGCAATCAAGTGAACTTATTCCGCAATAATTAACCGTGGATTACAGATGCGACCATCACTGTACTTTTGAAGAGAAAAATCAATGGAATCGTTGGTCTAAAAATAATTTTAAAAAAGCGAAAGGAGTTTGTAATATTTTGTGGAGGTCATGTTAAAGTGTTTATGAAATTTATATCACAAAGCTGTATTTGGCGAAAGGAAGCAAAAGGTTTCATACCACATCCGCAAAACAGTTAAAATCGATTATTTATAGATCGATTATGGACAGCCACAAAACTTGAGTAACGTTGCCAATTCCCCGATAATATATAACAGATGGCAACTCTCATCTGTTAATTTCAGTTGCCAATTCCTACTATTTCTGCCAACCGAACTTTTTTGGTTTGCCAGTAGCCAACTCAAGTTAGATTGCTATACTTAGCCCATTACTGTCACAATTTTTCCCCTTTTTGGTCTCCATATTTTCGGCCTTTCCAAACAAAAAAAAACTTACTTAAAACCAAACAAATTTCCAGCTATAGAGTGGCCAGATAGTAACGATTTTTTCCAATTGTTATATTTGATATGCTGGCAAAATAGTCAGTAAGGTTTGTTAGTTCATCAAGAATCGTTTCACGCCTGCTGAAATTGTAGAAATTATAGACAAATTTTATCGAATTTACGGCTAAGTTTGTAACAAGGTTATGCCTAAGGCTGAGGTAGCGCAATTGCACTCAGGGTCGACAGGATTCCCCCACTCTCGCGCTAAAATTTGTGTCTCTTTCTTCACTTATTCAATTAAAATTACAATATTTGTTAATGTTCACTGTCGGCAGCGGGATCCATTGTGGCACCAAAGCAGTCAGCCGAAAACCACTGTGTAAAAATAGTTAGCGGATTTTTCGGATTTTTATAAAAAAAAATTAACTTGAACCACTGCCGACGCGGTCATTTGAATATTCTTTGCTTGGTCAGAGAGGGTTAGAACTACCCACGCTTATATTAGGGAAAATTTACGTAAAACTTTAATCCGGTTTATAATTTAAAGATGACGACTACTTAAAATTGTTATAATTTAGAGATTTTCATTAAAAATGCGAGAACTTACAACATTCATTGAGTTTTTCATTTTAAAAGAGCCCATTATCTTGAAAACTTTCTTAATATCCTATCATATTTAATTGTACAATTATTTTAATCCCAGTTAAATTGAGAAATTCAACAAAAATATCATAGAAAAAACGCTTACAATTAAATGCAATGTTTTCATTGCTAATTACATAAAAAAGAAGATTGTGTAATTAAACCTTTGGGTTGAAAAAAAAATCCTTTTCATCTTTTTTTTTATATAAAGCTATTTGAGGGTTGTCTATAGTCATCAGGATTTTTGTTAATGTTTCTTTAACCTTCTTATGTACGTCGGCAAAGAATGAGTTTGAATAATTGCAAATAAGACATTCTTTTGATGATAATAGCGCCCAGGTCTTTGTGGATGTCACTATGACAAATAAGTTTATAGCCAAGAGCGATAAAAATACTTAAGTTGAAGATTAACGTAAAGTTTTATGCTGAAGTTCAAAGCTATAGAAAAAGTACAAGAAAAACATTAGTGAAGAGGTATAGACACTTCTACATATTGTCAGAAAGTAAAATATTGCTCTGATAATAAGACAGATTTATACAGATGTTATAATGATAGTTAAAATCAAACAGGGAGGTTTGGGTCATCTATTTGAATGCTATAAATACTTCAGCTCAAGATTATTGAAATCAATCAATCAATCTTCACCGTTTACAGGAATTTAAAAACTCTTTGTGGGAATTTTGTATTGAGGCGAAATATACGTAAAGATCTTTGCCTACGCCCTTAGAAGATAGAATTTAACTCAAGAACAGAAGTCTTTTGAGAATTTTAACAGCCGATTAGGCGCTGCTTAAATTTAGTATACTGCCAGATTCGATCTAAAATCTATCTTCGGCTTAATGACAACATCAATAAGTAAAATATCTACGTGCTGCAAACTACTTCATTTAACAATAAAAAATGACCGTGTGCAAGGTATATTGAAAGTGTGAGACGGTAGTCGGAACTGAATGAAGTTGACCTCAGTGATATGTGGTTCGAAGAAAATTGTGTTACACGACATAGAGCTGGTCAACCAATTGAGATATTGAAGACAAAGTTGAGTGTTCGCATATTCACGAGAAATTATTCTGCCAAACGGTCGCCTCGTTCAGTCTATTTATCGCTATAGTGGTTTTATATTTTGAACATACTTCCGCTTTCCAAAAGTATTAGAAAAGCGTTTTGCAGGTAAAATAATTCGTCATTTCGACAAAGGAAATATTTAACGTGCCGTTCTTTAACACGGTGACTTTTTTAGATGAAAATGCAATCAATTTAAAACGAAAACTAGATTCGGCCTTTGGGAAGGCTACACCTTTACAACAAAATGTACTACTGTGGGCTAAAAATAGTAAGACTTTGTTCATAATTTTAAATTTCTTTATTTATTCTGCCAAATCTATTTCGTCCCCCTCCAGTTGCAATACACTTATGCTAACGTTTTTTTCCAATCCTCGTAACAGTTGTTAAAGTCAATTTCCGGAATAGCCTTCAATGCGCGTAGCGATTCACATTTAATGTCTTCAATTGACTCAAAACGGTTTCCCCGGAGCGGTCGCTTAAGTTTACTGAACAGCCAGAAGTCACACGGAGCTAAATCTGGCGAATACGGTGGTTGTGGAACGATATTGATTGAATTTTTGGCGAAAAACCCACGAAGAATTAGTGAGGTATGCGACGGTGCATTATCATGGTGCAAAAACCAAGACTTGTCGGCCCATAATTCCGGCCTATTTTTACGAATAGCGTCGCGGAAACGACGCATAACACTCAAATAGTATTCCTTGTTGACAGTTTGGCCTGTCGGAGGGACTTCGGAGTGCACCACACTTCGTTGATCGAAGAAAACTGTCAACAAGACCTTGATTTTGGACTTGCTTTGACGAGGTTTTTTCGGCTTCGGCTTACCTTTGGCACGATATTTGGCCGATTGATCGTCTGTTTCCGGGTCGTAAGCGTAGATCCAAGACTCGTCGCCAGTTATAATACGTTTAATGACATCCTGGTAGTCGGAAAGCATTGTTTGACAAACGTCAACGCGACGCTGTTTTCTAAGAAAATTGAGTGAATTTGGAACCAATCGTGATTTCACCGCGCGAAATTTAAATTCAAAAGTCTTACTATTTTTTGCCCATAGTAGTATTAGGCAAGAATTGGGCGACTGCCAACTAAAGCCAGTAGTACTAAAAAATTAAAACTATAATAAAAAGATCCCCCATTCGAAAAGTCGGATAAAGGAAAAGCTTGCAGAATTTTACTTAATTGAAAGTATAAATCCATTTAATATTTCTAGAAGAAGCGTATCGTGATAAAAAGGTGATTTGAACACTGTCTCTCACTTGTCCTTTCCCTTTAGCTAGCCAAGCAATAAGTAGGCGTAAACACATTGTTTAAAACTGATAACACAAACGGGGAGAATTTCAGAGTCTTGCAAATAACGATTTGTAAACAACGACTTCCAAGTTCTCATAATAATTGGGCAGTTACTACGATCCTTAAGACGGTTTTAAATAAGAAAGCTAAAATGATACAAGCATTGTCTTAGAAGGACCCCACTGTTCAGCAAATTATATTAAGCAATGGTAATTAAAAAAATCTTTAGGATACCAGATGTAAAGATTTATACGGCCAGTGCAACAAAGAGTTCAATGTCTGCCAGCCGAATGGTCTCTGAGTAATATTTGAAGTAACTAACTCAGCGTTTACACATGCAACTAACGGTTCGAAACCCATAATACATTCACACTTTTTATGGTAGTTTTATCTCCACTGGCATGCAATTTTTGACGACAGTAATGTTTTTACACTTTTATGCAATAAAATGTCGAAGAGATAAACGTTGTTGCCTAGTAAACAGGTTTGTACAAATATTGTGGATTGTGATAAAACAATTATTATAATTTTATATTATTTTATGTCTATTTAAAGAGAATTGTGTTTTTTTTTCTAAATAAAAATGATAAATGTCTACTGTTTCCCTAGAAATGCATCCAGGTGTTGCTATTGATAACTCTGTAATTATAAAATCAACAATGCATTAAAAACTGAGCCAAAATTAAAATGAGAAATTTAATAAAATACATCTTTCTCATCTAATTATTTATCACAGAGGAGACCAGGGATGTAAGCTTTGACGTTTGAAAATGGCTAGAATCAGCTTTTTCGGCACGGTCAGTCCCTAAAGAAAGAGACAAATATAACATTTAAAACTAATGCAAAAAATGAGCAAAACAAAAGCAAAAAACCAGACAAATTAATAGCTTTTAATATTTACAGCATAAATAAAGAAGAAAAGTGTAACAAAAGAGAATTGGAGCGGTCAATCATTTAAGAAAAAGACAGAGATCAATACATTCTCGTGTCATCTCTATTTACTTTGTGTTCTGTATGAACAGCCGGTTGTACGTTTCCAATTTCCAACTAAAGAATTCTCGCCAGAAGTTTACGCTCCGACGAAAATTTTAAAATTGACTTTTACTTAACTGTATAAATACTCATACAACTTGTATGACCTACGATCAATTCTGCGACATTTTCGTCGATAATACGTTTACACAACCTTCATGATATTATTTTTCATGTCACACTTGATTCACATATAATAGTAAAATACCAATCAAACGTATTTAAATGACGTTACATAAATATGTTTGCACTCGCTAATTTATGAGACCTCTTTGCCAAAGATTTCGTTCATGAGCGAGTTCAAAACACTCGTATCCAATTCAAGATTTTTAATAATTAATTTGTGGTTTTTTTGTGTCACTCAAAGAGGAAACTGCTGCTATTTTGGTTCTTAGATTTGTATTTTGGTTTTAAAATAAACATCTCAAATTTCCTTCTCAATTACAGTTATCAGTAAAATTTAACAATTGCCAGAGCTTAAAAATAGACTTTAATACCATAAATGCAATTAATTTATTTTAAGCCGGTGGTTGCCAAATCGTTTACCGATTGAGCTATGAAAGGGGAAAATAGTTTATTACTGCCGCCGGTCCAACCAAGCCCAAAGTTAACCTTAGTTAACTACAAATTATACATTGTAATTAATTTCGTATCTGAAAATTTCGAACATATCTCATAGAATAAGCCCTTTTACTGTTTTATTTTTGAATTAGTTTCTTTGGTCAATTATTTTATATGTACCAGGTTTGTTCAATCTTGGCTTCGCGATTTAGTTATTTGACCATTTTTTCTGTTTAACTCTCTATGTTAAATATCAAACCAAGAGATTTTCACGAATCGTTACGTTTTTTAATCTGACGGATGCATTTCTCAAGGATTTTTTTATTAGTAAAAAACATTAAGTTACATTATATTACATTTTATTTTCAGCACATTTTATACAAATGTTTTTCCCAAAAAAAATTGCGTTTTTTATGCTTACCAGCATAGAAGTGTGTTTAAAAGTATATTCCTGCTACACCAGGGTTTAGGTAAAAGCTTTTTTTAATAGCTTAGGTTAAATAGGCAAGAAAACAACAAAACGGAAGGGAGGGAAAGGCTTTGCGACATGGGATTAGGTTGTTATTCCTGCTACTGCTGTTAAAGATTTTTATCCTGACACTTAACTAAAACAGCTTAAACTTTTAAAAACAACACAAATTCGTAAGGGGAAGAGGTGAAAAGCGATAGGAAAAGAGAGATAGAGAGCAGTAGGAATAGAAAATAAAGGCAAAATAATACTCTACAATAAAATAGTTTAAAGTGTTGTGGGAGCATAAAAAAGGATATTTTGTTGATTACAAGTGAAATGGTTTTTAATTTACGCACAAATCTATTTATAAATGGTATTTTTTCGAAAGTTTGCCATTTATAATACACCAACATTAAATAAATCAGGGATAAATTTAAAATTTCTTTTAAACAGTGGAATGACCTCAAACCTTTTAAGATTTGTGCGGATGACAGAGAATATTGATAACTTGCGAAAAAAAATCACGGCGCTATTGCAGCTATACAGCTCCATATACTGCACAAAGTGATTAAAAAATTGTAACTCCCAACCGGCCGCGAACACAGCGAAGAAAATTCTTCTTTAAATAAAGCTCTCCTATTTCATTGTAGCAATCGATTGCTTGGTAGTAATTTGCAACTACTCTTTCACATATAACGCACTAAACGCTACCAATTTCGCGTTAATACTGTACACAGATAGCAAAAGAGTTCTTAGTTTGTAGACATAAAGCAACGATTTAAGGTAACTTCATAGGAAATTTAAATGCGTTATGAAGGAAGAATAAAAATCTAGAGAACAATTGTTGGATCAACAGTGTCGTATGCCACAAAATCTTGTCAAGTCTATCCAATTCGGGCTAACATGACACAATACCGCCTAATTTGCTGATGAGCAATATCGCTTATTTAATGGTTTAAAATGCTCATACCCAAGACACGCTATATTGGTGATCGGCTTGAAATTTCCTTCAATTTCAGTTGTAGCGTGTACGGCTGCGGATTTCAATATTTCAAGCATTTCGCATACATGCACGCGATTAGCCAATCGTTAACGCAAATTTTGCAGAGTATGCGCTCTTGAAGTTACAAATTTTGGTAGTAATTTTTAGTGTGAACACTACGGATGTGGCTTTTGAGAAAGAATAAAGTGGTGGAAAATAACATGATCTAGTGGCCAATTTACCGAAACGTGAGAGAGCACAAAACGCTTCATGACGACGCAATTTAGTTTTTTCACGAGCGGCGACTGAGGCACAAACCCAGTCGCTTAAATCTATCGAACATATAGTAGTCAATTAGTAATTCGCTTTCTAATTTTTTAATTCGCTATAGAATAGTTTTTGGATAATTCAGTAGACGATAAAATTTACCGTCGCCGTTTGAAAACGACAAGATGGCATTACCGATATTTGTCGAAAATATATCGGTTTTCTCCACTTTGAATTGAAAAAGATAGTAACGCCAACGGAGCATTCGTTCTCTGTCAGCGTCCCCGTGATTATTGAAATTGAAACGACTTTAAGCAAAAAAATACAAATTAATATAACAACATTATGACAATTTGACTTTTTAGTTTCTGATATGGGAACATAAATCGCATATGCCAAGGGATTAAATCTCAAAATTTCGAAACTTCTGACAACGAGATTGGTTTGCGTTTATGCTAAAAAATAATGCTGTTGTATACTTATGATGAGTTCCTGCAAAATAACTCAAATATTTTGATACGTGTTCCGTCTACACAACCAGGTCATTTATGAAAAAAATCGTTTAAGCTGTTTCTTCTTCCGATATTTGAAATTTAACCCGATTATTTATCGCGTCCAAAACATCGAATAAACTTTTGCTAAGAAGGGGTTGAGTCAAGACCAACTGAAAGTCATTCCCAATGCTTAGTTTATATGTTATCCTTGCGCAAGAAACAGCAGAGCAGTTGACAGTTTTATTGTTGGCGTAATTTGTTCCAGGACGTATTGAAAGAAAGCTTTATAGACTCTGAATATGCTTACAAAAGTTGTATGTTCAAGTGAGTATTTATCATACTCCCTTGCACTTGAAAAAATAGATTTCAGTGCACGGCATTCGTTGATATCTCTTTGAATACCGACAAAACTATATCGACAAAACTATACAAGAATTTGCAGCGCCCCATTTTATTAATTTATATTATGGTTTTTAATAAATTCTTTCCCCCATTTCAATATTTTTCAAGCAACCGAATTAAGAAGCGTAGGAACGATAAAAATCGACATAGAAACAAAAATTTAAACGACAAAAAAAAGGAGACAAAATTACACGAAAAGGAAATTTTAATAATTTCTGGATCATTTTTAATTCAATTTTTTCGTAAAAAAATTGCACGAGCTTGTCCTCCAATTGATAAATTTAAATTTAATTAGAAAGGAATCTTAAAAATTAGATTTTTTAATTAAACGGGATCCCTAGCATTTTTTTATGAAAAAAAAGCAGTTGTGAATAATTTCCAGCTTCTAAAGCAAGCGCGAGGGAAGTTATGACTTTGGCAATATAATATAATAACACAAAATGTACTCAATATTTTTGCTGGACAGATAACCAGCGGCGTAGCGACGATGATAGACCCCTTCGGCAAAAATAACTTTCAAATGAGCCGAATGCCTTTTTTTATTAATTGTATGAATTATTACCTGTACTGCGAAACATATTATTTGTTTTTTTTTTTTTTTTTTTAATTTTAGATTACTTTTATTTCAATCAACAAATTTTTAAATTTCAATATTTAAGAAAACAGACTAATTTGCAATAGTTCATCAAACAGCTAAGTAACTGACGTTTTAATGCCAACAACGTTTTAATGCCAACATTTTCCCTATTTTTCAAATATTTTCCCCGCAATAAAAACTCGTTGTTAAATCTTTTTTATAAAGCTTTACTGCTGGAAAATAAAATCTTACGTGAATTTTGCTGAAATAGTCATAACTATTTCTAAGAACATTTTTCTCTATTAACTACTGAATCCTATTTCATGCTCTAAAATAAAAGTAAAATAAACATAATAAAATCTACATTAATTAAACATGAAAAATGTTTACGAACTGCTGTTCCAAATAAAAAATATCAAATTGAAAAATTTTATTGTACTTGTATGTGCTTGCAGCGTTTATAATAAACATTGATGAATGCAAGCTTTCGAAATACGAGCATTGATAGAATAATTTGTTTATTTAACACAGATTCCTAAGAAAACAATGAAATAGCAAAATATTTTTGTAGCGATTTTTGTAGATATCAGACACGAACTGATGAATATGAACATTTGCGGTTAATTAGACATTTTTCTATTTATTTACAATAACAGAATTTAGTATGTTCACACCTGCACCTTAATTGACTCAAATTTTAAATTTTTGTTTAAATTTGGTGTTCACACAAATGCAATTTAGTTTGCTCAATTAGCATTTGGTAGCTGCAAATGTTTTCATGACCCGGCAATGATGTTTGAAAAAGCGTGCATGCATCTTTTAGACGTTTACAATATTAAAAAATCCAAAATGTATATTTATTTTGTATATATCAAAATTTACAATTGCCACCATCATATTAAAAAGATACTAGTAATGTTGTTGCAAGTTGTCGGGTCTATTCAGTAGCCTATTACATTTAATGTGTTCATTTTGCAAAATTTTCGGCTTACTAAATTTCAATTTATTAATTAAATTCTTGAATGGTACAATAAGCGCAATTAAGGCATTAATTGCGTAATTTCACAATTGCGCTATTCAGGCGCTTGCGTGCACATACTATTAGTGTGGTGGAATCAAATGCAAATCATTAGACGAGATAGCACTCCTGTTACATAAACAAACAAACAAAAATTGAGCTAACTATAATTTAAGAGCAATATATTACCATTGAGTTATATGGTTGCAAACAGATCATATTATTATGGTAGACAATAATAATATGGTCCTCTTAGAACTATAGAAAAGTAAAAAATTGACGTTATTAATTGGTAGCGGATGAGGTACAAAGGCAGGCGACTAAAGGCATCGATTGTCTCATAGTCGACGCGCTTATCACATAAGCCACAGCACCCTCATGCTTTGCTTAAACACCAAACAATTTTTGTATATTATGCCTTTTTATGGTTACAGCTATTTTATTATTTTTTTATAGTTAAAATACTTTCTTTAAGGTTCGATTTTTTTTAATTTAACTCAGCCATGTTGCAACTTTTATGTATGAAAATCATTTAATAATTAAATGTAAAGAATAACTTGTTTATCACTACCAAACTAATGTTTAACATATTTTCAAATAACCATTATATGTTTGCCACAACAATATATTGCTTGTCCTCACCCCCATTGTGGAGTCCTAGCGCCTTAATCTTTGGTATCGCAACATTGAAGGAGACAAATTAAATTGGATTTTCGATATTAAACTCGAGCAGACTAGTTGCCAACATGTGTAAATTTTTCCTGATCGCTTCCTTTCAAATTGAATTGTTTATATCAAAAGAACTTGTTCTTTTATTATGTGTTCATATGAATTTTAATTCTGAGCTAAACTTGCTACCTTAAATATAGGTTGTCTTAATAAGAATGTTAACTCTGATATTTAACAGCTGCACCCTATTATTGTTCATTTTATTAAAAACGAAACGTTACAGAAAATAAGAATTCATTACGCTGAGACCGCTGGTACGCGAAAGTGCTATTAATCCTTGTGGCCTCAACACTACGGCATGGATCTGGACATGTCGTTTCAGCAAAACGTCGTCAATTAATTGCAGCAAGGATTTTTAAAGTACACTCCTTTTGAGACACCCTATAAATCTACAGCTTTTAATTTAACTACATATTAAAAAACAACAATAAATATTGAAATAGAATATGTCACAGAATCCAATTTAATTTATTCCATTCAGAAATTCCTTTCTTCTCGTTGTGTCTTTTTGAGTTTAATTTATTTAAAACAAATTTATTTGCAACAAATTTATATATATATATTTCTTTGGAAGTATCAAGTTGTCTGTATTGATCGGCTCATCTACACTCATTATTTTTAAGGTCACATTAAATTACTTGACATGGCATATTCGAACTTGTTGAAAAAAGTCAAAAATCGATCGAAAACATTTTGTTAATTTAAGTTGGTAGAAAACTAAATACGTTGGTTGTATTTTACATGCAGCAGTGCTCAAATAATTAGTAACGACAGGAAAATATGGTGCGATTTAAAATTTATCGAGCCAACAAAATTGGGCATGTAAAGATACCAGGGAGGATATCAGGAATAAGCGCTTCTTCTTCCATTCTCATGCTCTCTCTTGAGTGAAAGACATTATTATGTATAGAACCATTTCTTCTAGCACCACTGTTCCTCAGTGCAAGTGCTCTCTTTCTTCGTAAAAATATTATTATAAAACTTGTTAGAATATAACTTTGCCCTTTATTGTTGTTCGTTGATAGTTGTTGTTAGTTTAAGATGTTGTTTGTATTGTTGCTTTCGATACTTTATATAGTAAAATGTTTTTACTAACCCAACATGAACCGAATCCTTTGAGAGCCAATAACAACAAAGGAAAAAAGGAAAATAGATAGATGAACAACAAAACGGGCTGAACACAAATTACTACAACGTCAACGACAACAAGGACAAAAAGCAAAAGAAAAAACTACGATTATTGAATAAGAAAATAGTTTAGCACACGACTCATGTTCCAAGGATTTTTCGTTTTAACATGTCAAAAAATACTAAAGATTATAATAATGGAATATGAGGTTAAATTTCACGAGATGTATGGTTATATGTGTTATAGGAAACATGTTCAATATTCACACATCAATATTTAATTTTTTCTATTGGAAATAATGGGTTTCGGATATAACGGAGCTGTGCCAGAGCCTTTGCAATCATTAAATCAATTCCAAAGTTCAATTATCCGAACCTCGTCTTTTTAAGGCTCTTTCGAACTTCGCAAACAGTTGGAATTAAATGTTGCAACCTTTGGCCAAGACGCTGGAAGCGCCAATATATATATATATTTTTTTTTGTTTTGACTGACTAAAATTAATTAAACGTTCTTAACAGATGTAAAATTCAATTTGGGATATTAAAAAAAACGTCCTTCCTTTTTGAACATACCTCGTATGTGCAATAGTAAGTGCCCTCTTAAAAGCAAGCTTAATATGTGAGATTATGTAGGCAGGTATTTGCCGGTACAAAAACTAAAGAGTTGAAAAATTGGGAAAGAATTTATCAAGATTAACGTCAGCATCATCATCATCATCAGCGCCATTACCAAAAGTTTCATAGACAACAGCAAGAAACTTGCAAAATTAATTCATTTGGAATATATTTTTTAGTTCATCAACAATTCCGGCAGCAGTGCCTGGCAGTGTTGGTGAGAATCAAAATCAACCTACACGAAAAAGCTCATTTTGAACTTGATGGATTAATTAATCCTCGAAATTGACCACGTTGGGGTTTAGATACTCCACACGACTTGATAATCTAATTTTTTCTACCCATGGAAAAGTTATTGCTAGATGGCGATGAGACCTGGTTGCGTGCTTCATCGTTTCGGCCATCAGATTTAACACCATTTGGTTTGATTTTATTTGATGGGGTTTTTGAATCAAAAGTCTTTACCAACAAGCATAAATCCACGGATGCACTGCAGAAGGAGATTCAGCGGTGCAGCAATAAAATTCAGCCACTTTTATACAACACAGTCTTGCAAAAATTCGAAAAAAATGCAAACTTTTGGGAATTGCTTCACACTGCTTTTAATTAGTTGAAGAACACTTCTTCACCCATATTCCGCCAGAAAAGAATATATTATACTGCAAAGCAAATTTTTGCAAAAGTTATTGCTTTCAAGTGGAAATTTCGCATTCAAAGATCATGCCTCTTGTAAACAGGTTTGTAAACCGCAGTCTGCTTACACGTAAGCTTCGCTTTTGACTGGAGTCTCTACATTACATAACATAGATAGAACTTGGGAATAAAAGAATTTACTTGCTATCTAGTCTTAGAAACTACGAGCACACAAATCCCCATTAAGAGCGTTTTAGCAGAATTTGAAGAGCATTGTTTTATGGTAATTATCATTCCATTGCAATAAAATACTTTGTATCCCGCAAAATGCATACAGATGTCTAGAATAAAAGTAGGGGAAAAAGCAAAATCAAATACTCGACCCAAATCGACACAAGTACCTCTTTAGTTGGTAAAACTGTAAGTAGCAGGTTGAAGACATACACACGATTACAAACAT
This sequence comes from Phania funesta, assembly GCA_963932375.1. Classification (NCBI taxonomy): domain Eukaryota; kingdom Metazoa; phylum Arthropoda; class Insecta; order Diptera; family Tachinidae; genus Phania; species Phania funesta. The sequence goes on from OZ010656.1 coordinate 51,070,001, forward strand.
AAACATTTATTTGTATGCATATGAAAATGAAATGCTCTTAGCCCACACTAGAGCAGAGCTCTAAAGGTATTACTTAAATAGGGAATAAAATATATATTAATAGTTTTTTTTAATTATGGAACACGAGTCATGTAATTTTAGAAAGGTAAGATGAATGTATATGCTCTAGACTCTTATCTCCATGTTAAAAATTATGTTCTTGTTTACACCCTTAGGATATTGTTTGCCGGATTTTGCATTATCTTTAACTTTGAAATTGGTAATGTTGTACATGTGTACGAACAACCCACTAGAACACGCAACAAAAAACACCGGAACAAATTAAAATAAGCGCACCTTATTACTACAAACAACCAATAGTACAATAATACTATTTATTATTTTAAAATTAAAAGAAAAAAAAGATGTATAACAATCGAAAAAGCTCCATAAGATCTCGTGGCAGATTGGTTATCTTAACTGGAAAGAAGCAAAAAGAATTCACGGATTCCAGTTCTACTTTATTGTTTGGCATTTCCAGATAAAAGACCATGGTAGTCATACACATTTGTATGCGATATTTAATACGTGTTTTACGCTGTTTTTAAAGGGTATTTCATTAGGCACTTTCTATGTTAAAATTTAAATAAAACAAAGTGCGTGTGAGATAAGGCCTATCGATGCCAATATGTATGGAATATGACAACGTGCAACTGTTCACCGCGTCTTCGATGGTTGGCGCGCATCAGAAGTGTCAAATTTTCCATAATTCTGGCCATCTCACGGATTAAATGGGTTATGTTAGCTTTGAGGGCCGCTGTGGTGTGTGGCTTATTCGCATAGAACAGCGACTTAAGAAACCCCGATAATAACGTCTAATTGAGTCAAATCTAACGATCTCGGTAACGAGTTCACATCACCTCCAGGTGCAATGACCATGTCCTTAAATCGCTAATGCAGAATGTAAAGTGTGGCCAGCGCCATTGACGGTGATGGCCTGGTAACGTTGTTCTCAAAGAAATATGAACCGATGATGCCACCAGACCGAAATCCACACCAAACAGTGTCTTTTTCGGGAAACATTGGACGTTCTTGGATCTTATGTGAATTGGTATCGTCTTAAATTCGACACTTTTGTTTGTTATCCAGATAGGAGTCTCATTTCTGAAGATGATTTGTTTTATCAAAGTTAGAGTCAGTTTTCAAGTGCTCCAGCGAACGATGAAAAATTCGCCAAGTGATTGTGTGCTTAAAGCAGAGTCTTTGTGAGCGACGCGGAATCGACTGCCTCGAATTCTCCTGGATACTCTCATGAACAGCGGTAATGTGTTAGGGTGTTCTTTCATTGCATCGCCGTACTCGTGTTGGTTCACTTTTTATTCAAACTTATCCACCAAACTTCGAATAGACCTCTCAGTAGCACGATTACGGCGACTGTAGAATAGGTAGAAGCGAAATGTTGCCTAAGCAGAACACCCATTTTGATATAAACAATTTTATCATTTGCACATGTTGATAAGCGCTTTATCCTGATTTGTCAAAACAGACTGAATAAATGACAGCCCGTTTGACAGATATTGCGACTATCAACTGTCTAAGTTTCGAATTCCATGAAATATTATAACCGCTGAAATAGGCATCAACTAAGAAATTTCATGGGTGCATGACGAAACATTTGCAACTTAACGAATTCATTTTTGGTTTTGCAATAGCAAGATGAAACGACACTTTCTTTTCCGCAAGATCAATAAAAATTGTGCAACATGAAAGCTACGAGTTAACGGGAATAATATGTTCCCCGTACACCATTCAGATTAAAACATTTGCTGATATGCAATGATCAGTAACTTTAAAGAACTCGATTAAGGTTGCGGTCGCTCAATACGTTTGCGGTATCTTCACTACTTATGGCGAGACCACCTTTAAGTAGTCAATCTCGACTTTTCTGAAATATTAGCTAGTTCAGCTTTTATATTGATTGGACTCAGAAATTTCACTTTTATGGACACTTTATATATTGAATTTTGATTCTGACAGGGTGACTATGATTGGTAGATATTTGGACCGGATTTCCATCATCCCTTGTCATGTTTGGTTTGGGACAAACCGGTTTCTGCTATGTGCTACCTAACAAGGGATGACCGAAATTCTGTCAAAATATCTATACTAAAAATATACTTAACTAAGGTGGTCCTTTAACAGAAAGAGACCGCTTTAGCGGATTCACCTGGAGAGACCGAAAGAGAAGGCAATGAAGCCTCGCAAGGTGAGGAGATTTTAATATTTGAGGCAACTCCAGTGAAATAGACGAGAATAGTAAAGGAATGAAACAATCTGACTGAGTAAGTTAGGAGACGTCAGTGTAGGGATTTATAAAAATAAACATTACATCAGTGAGAAAGACACTCCAAAGTAGCAATAAACACCAAACTCATACAAGGAAAATAAATAAAAATTTAAATACACCGATTGGAAAAGGACATCCACTTGCCAGCAAGCTCGAACGAAGTTATGAGCGCTTTAGACATGAAAGCGAAGGATTAAATTCGGACCACCCTCAGCTTGATATAGATTGGTGACTGTGCTTGAAAAGACAGCGTGAACTAGGGACAGACAGATTATGCCGATTGCGTTCTGAGAGTTGAGGGAGACAACTTCCATTAATAAAAAGGTAACATAGTACCAGTCGACACTCAGAGATCACTGAGCAACGATTGTAGTTGACGAGGAATCCAATAGATTAGTGGTCTAATTTAGTAGCGCCCACTTCACAATTGTTTATTCTATAATTTAAAATAAATTTAAGGAAAATTTCCTCCGCCATGAAGTAAAATGTAAAGAAATTTGTGGAAAAAAATGTAACCATAACAAAAGCCTTTCAACTGTAGTTTCATACACGTATAATAAAAGGAACTAATTTAGTGTTACAAGAATATAAAATAGTACAATAAAAATAGCACAACTACGATAATGACGAAAACAACAACAACAAAAACAATAATTTCAGTACAATTCATTTCAATTATTTTTCCCCCGTAAAAATTGCATTCAATGGTTGCAGCTGTGGGGTTGATTTGGACAAGGATTTCTTATTTTAAAAATGAAAAGAAAACTAAAGGAAGGATCATAAACACGGAAACAAACAAAAAAATAAGATAGAAATATAAAAAAGTTATTTTTCTGCATTTCCTTGTGTTCTTCCTATAGCACAGTGCCCCATTTCATTTTGATTGGTTGGTCGTTGTGGGTTGCTTTGTAGCGGGGGCTGTTATCTGCCTCTGCTAACAATTGACTCCAACTCTTAGTCGTGTATTGTGATGATTGTCATTCAAGCATATAATTTCCTTCTCTTATGCAAGCAGCAGAGCTTTTGTGGTAGCTATAAATGTTTTTGTATGTATTTCAAAAAGATTGCATGAGATTCTGTGAAGAGAATTTTTTTTACTATGTAATGTTTTAAAAATCTTAACAATTTTCCATTCGTCATTAGCAAAACGGGTTCTAGATCTCATTAGTTCGTCCACAATGCCCTTTCTGTGCCATCTCTTAGAAAGTTTTTTTTAAATTTCTCTTTTCTTCGTTTAAACGCTAAACCTTAAATTTCAATAAACATCGTTTTAAACCAGCGCAGTATAATGCGTTCTATGCTTTCCAAAGCTGCCGGTAACGTTCGTTTATCAGGCGTATGCAGCGGACACCACAAATAAAAATTACCATTTTCCACACACAGAATTTTTAAAAATTTTTAAAAAATGTTTGGTTTTTTACTACTTCCCCTTCATACACGTTAGATCAATTGCTTACCGAACTCACCTACCAATTGTGCTGTATGACTTTCATATATTCCGTACTGTCGATAGCACGTATCGACCAAATGGTAACCTTAAAGTTCGCAATAATCGAGTATTAGCCTTCGCTATTGACGCTAACGTTGTGAAATACGTACCCACGACTGCATTTGACCGAACTTATTTTACTTAGTAATATGATCGTTCAACTAAAAAAATGTAGCTGTCTAAAATTTGTTAGGGAAAAGAAATTTGTTTTGGCGAGTTGTAAAATCCTTTTAAAAATCTTCCACATTAACCCGGAGTACAGACGATGAAGGGTGTTTTAAGATTCAAATGTGAAATATTTGTGTAATGAAATTGAAATTCGAACTGTTAAAAAAATACCACATTTTGTTTCGATATTTCAATTTAGCCGAAAAAATGTTGCAGTTTGTAAAACGAATTCGATTAAAATTTCCCAGTTTTCAAGGCCTTCAATTATAATTTTTGTACTAAAATTTCAAAAACTTGGTTGGTTTTTATTTGTGAATTTGAAAAATCTTTTAAACTCCCATAAGGGCCGAACATAATGTAAAACTTTTTCGGCTACTGCCTGTTTTTATTTATATTTTTAAATAACATCGCATTCCATCTGACATGACTTGCTTCTTTCATTATGCAGTGTGTGAGTGTTCTGCATCATAGCACAAATATGTGTGCGCGTACAGACTTTCTCACATCCGTCGACACCCTTTGAAACGTAATAACGAAGATCATTGTAATCGTAATCATAATGAAACGCATACAATGTGTGTGAAGATAAATTTTAAAATTTATAACCCTAGACACAAACCATACCAATTAACAGAGCTCTGGTAGCGTACTAACATAACTATGTTAGACATTGAAAATTTGGTGTATGCCTTCAAAATGGAATAAAAGACCCATTTTTTGACAAAATGGATCAGAAAAAATATACTAGCTTGCCTAGGTCATACTATTTCCAAATATAAAGTCATTATAAAAAAAAATTATATACAAAGACTTTTATAGGCTTCGAAAAAAAAACTAATTTCCAAAAAGAAATGTGCCCTTTATTAAAAGAACAAGGCAACGTGGGCGAAAAAAATGATTAGGATTTGTGGACAAGGTGCTCCTTCATTATTATCCACAATCAGAATCTTTGACAGAGCGAGTTGAAGCGAGATTTTGGCAATTTTCCAAATATTAAAATTTAAAATTCTCTGAGGGATGAGAAGCCCATGGAAACGAGGTAACGTGGGCGGACAAAAATGAATGGGATTTGTGGACAAGGTGCTCCTTCATTATTATCCACAATCAGAATCTTTGACAGAGCGAGATAAAGCGAGATTTTGGCAAGTTTCTAAATTTTAAAATTTAAAATTCTCTGAGGGATGATCCCATGGAACCAAGGTAACGTGGGCGGACAAAAATGAATGGGATTTGTGGACAAGGTGCTCCTTCATTATTATGCACAATCAGAACCTTTACAGGAGCGAGTTGAAGCGAGATTTTAGAAATTTTCCAACTTTTAAAATTTGAAATTCTCTGAGGGATGAGAAGCCCATGGAAACGAGGTAACGTGGGCGAACAAAAATGAATAGGATTTGTGGACAGGGTACTCCTTCATTATTATCCACAATCAGAACCTTTAACAGAGCGAGTTGAAGCGAGATTTTGGCAAGTTTCTAAATTTTCAAATTTAAAATTCTCAGAGGGATGAGAAGCCCATGGAAACGAGGTAACGTCGGCGAACAAAAATGAATGGGATTTGTGGACAAGGTGCTCCTTCATTATTCTCCACAATCAGAACCTTTAACAGAGCGAGATAAAGCGATATTTTGGCAATTTTCCAAATTTTAAAATTTAAAATTCTCTGAGGGATGAGAAGCCCATGGAAACGAGGTAACGTGGGCGGACAAAAATGAATGGGATTTGTGCACAAGGTGCTCTTTCATTATTATCCACAATCAGAACCTTTAACAGAGCGAGTTGAAGCGAGATTTTGGAAATTTTCCAAATTTTAAAATTTAAAATTTTCTGAGGGATGATCCCATGGAACCAAGGTAACGTGGGCGGACAAAAATGAATAGGATGTGTGGACAAGGTGCTCCTTCATTATTATCCACAATCAGAACCTTTAACAGAGCGAGTTGAAGCGATATTTTGGCAATTTTCCAAATTTTAAAATTTAAAATTCTCTGAGGGATGAGAAGCCCATGGAAACGAGGTAACGTGGGCGGACAAAAATGAATAGGATGTGTGGACAAGGTGCTCCTTCATTATTATCCACAATCAGAACCTTTAACAAAGCGAGTTGAAGCGAGATTTTGGCAATTTTCCAAATTTTAAAATTTAAAATTCTCTGAGGGATGAGAAGCCCATGGAAACGAGGTAACGTGGGCGGACAAAAATGAATAGGATTTGTGGGCAAGGTCCTCCTTCATTATTATCCACAATGAGAACCTTTAACAGAGCGAATTGAAGCGAGATTTTGGAAATTTTCCAAATTTTAAAATTTAAAATTCTCTGAGGGATGATCCCATGGAACCAAGGTAACGTGGGCGGACAAAAATGAATAGGATGTGTGGACAAGGTGCTCCTTCATTATTATCCACAATCAGAACCTTTAACAGAGCGAGTTGAAGCGAGATTTTGGCAATTTTCCAAATTTTAAAATTTAAAATTCTCTGAGGGATGAGAAGCCCATGGAAACGAGGTAACGTGGGCGGACAAAAATGAATAGGATTTGTGGGCAAGGTCCTCCTTCATTATTATCCACAATGAGAACCTTTAACAGAGCGAATTGAAGCGAGATTTTGGAAATTTTCCAAATTTTAAAATTTAAAATTCTCTGAGGGATGATCCCATGGAACCAAGGTAACGTGGGCGGACAAAAATGAATAGGATGTGTGGACAAGGTGCTCCTTCATTATTATCCACAATCAGAACCTTTAACAGAGCGAGTTGAAGCGAGATTTTGGCAATTTTCCAAATTTTAAAATTTAAAATTCTCTGAGGGATGAGAAGCCCATGGAAACGAGGTAACGTGGGCGAACAAAAATGAATAGGATTTGTGGACGAGGTGCTCCTTCATTATTATCCACAATCAGAACCTTTAACAGAGCGAGTTGAAGCGAGATTTTGGAAATTTTCCAAATTTTAAAATTTAAAATTCTCTGAGGGATGATCCCATGGAACGAAGGTAACGTGGGCGGACAAAAATGAATGGGATTTGTGGACAAGGTGCTCGTTCATTATTATTCACAATCAGAACCTTTAACAGAGCGAGTTGAAGCGAGATTTTGGAAATTTTCCAAATTTTAAAATTTAAAATTCTCTGAGGGATGATCCCATGGAACCAAGGTAACGTGGGCGGACAAAAATGAATAGGATGTGTGGACAAGGTGCTCCTTCATTATTATCCACAATCAGAACCTTTAACACAGCGAGTTGAAGCGAGATTTTGGCAATTTTCCAAATTTTAAAATTTAAAATTCTCTGAGGGATGATCCCATGGAACCAAGGTATCGTGGGCGGACAAAAATGAATGGGATTTGTGGACAAGGTGCTCCTTCATTATTATCCATAATCAGAACCTTTAACAGAGCGAGTTGAAACGAGATTTTGGAAATTTTCCAAATTTTAAAATTTAAAATTCTCTGAGGGATGATCCCATGGAACGAAGGTAACGTGGGCGGACAAAAATGAATGGGATTTGTGGACAAGGTGCTCCTTCATTATTATCCACAATCAGAACCTTTAACAGAGCGAGTTGAAGCGAGATTTTGGCAATTTTCCAAATTTTAAAATTTAAAATTCTCTGAGGGATGAGAAGCCCATGGAAACGAGGTAACGTGGGCGGACAAAAATGAATGGGATTTGTGGACAAGGTGCTCCTTCATTATTATCCACAATCAGAACCTTTAACAGAGCGAGTTGAAGCGAGATTTTGACAATTTTCCAAATTTTAAAATTTAAAATTCTCTGAGGGATGAGAAGCCCATGGAAACGAGGTAACGTGGGCGGACAAAAATGAATAGGATTTGTGGACAAGGTGCTCCTTCATTATTATCCACAATCAGAACCTTTAACAGAGCGAGTTTAAGCGAGATTTTGGAAATGTTCCAAATTTTAAAATTTAAAATTCTCTGAGGGATGATCCCATGGAACCAAGGTAACGTGGGCGGACAAAAATGAATAGGATTTGTGGACAAGGTGCTCCATTATTATCCACAATCAGAACCCTTAACAGAGCGAGTTGAAGCGAGATTTTGGCAATTTTCCAAATTTTAAAATTTAAAATTCTCTGAGGGATGAGAAGCCCATGGAAACGAGGTAACGTGGGCGGACAAAAATGAATAGGATTTGTGGGCAAGGTCGTCCTTCATTATTATCCACAATGAGAACCTTTAACAGAGCGAATTGAAGCGAGATTTTGGAAATTTTCCAAATTTTAAAATTTAAAATTCTCTGAGGGATGATCCCATGGAACCAAGGTAACGTGGGCGGACAAAAATGAATAGGATGTGTGGACAAGGTGCTCCTTCATTATTATCCACAATCAGAACCTTTAACAGAGCGAGTTGAAGCGAGATTTTGGCAATTTTCCAAATTTTAAAATTTAAAATTCTCTGAGGGATGAGAAGCCCATGGAAACGAGGTAACGTGGGCGAACAAAAATGAATAGGATTTGTGGACGAGGTGCTCCTTCATTATTATCCACAATCAGAACCTTTAACAGAGCGAGTTGAAGCGAGATTTTGGAAATTTTCCAAATTTTAAAATTTAAAATTCTCTGAGGGATGATCCCATGGAACGAAGGTAACGTGGGCGGACAAAAATGAATGGGATTTGTGGACAAGGTGCTCCTTCATTATTATCCACAATCAGAACCTTTAACAGAGCGAGTTGAAGCGAGATTTTGGCAATTTTCCAAATTTTAAAATTTAAAATTCTCTGAGGGATGATCCCATGGAACCAAGGTATCGTGGGCGGACAAAAATGAATGGGATTTGTGGACAAGGTGCTCCTTCATTATTATCCATAATCAGAACCTTTAACAGAGCGAGTTGAAACGAGATTTTGGAAATTTTCCAAATTTTAAAATTTAAAATTCTCTGAGGGATGATCCCATGGAACGAAGGTAACGTGGGCGGACAAAAATGAATGGGATTTGTGGACAAGGTGCTCCTTCATTATTATCCACAATCAGAACCTTTAACAGAGCGAGTTGAAGCGAGATTTTGGCAATTTTCCAAATTTTAAAATTTAAAATTCTCTGAGGGATGAGAAGCCCATGGAAACGAGGTAACGTGGGCGGACAAAAATGAATAGGATTTGTGGACAAGGTGCTCCTTCATTATTATCCACAATCAGAACCTTTAACAGAGCGAGTTGAAGCGAGATTTTGGCAATTTTCCAAATTTTAAAATTTAAAATTCTCTGAGGGATGAGAAGCCCATGGAACCAAGGTAACGTGGGCGGACAAAAATGAATAGGATGTGTGGACAAGGTGCTCCTTCATTATTATCCACAATCAGAACCTTTAACAGAGCGAGTTGAAGCGAGATTTTGGCAATTTTCCAAATTTTAAAATTTAAAATTCTCTGAGGGATGAGAAGCCCATGGAACCAAGGTAACGTGGGCGGACAAAAATGAATAGGATTTGTGGACGAGGTGCTCCTTCATTATTATCCACAATCAGAACCTTTAACAGAGCGAGTTGAAGCGAGATTTTGGAAATTTTCCAAATTTTAAAATTTAAAATTCTCTGAGGGATGATCCCATGGAACCAAGGTAACGTGGGCGGACAAAAATGAATAGGATTTGTGGACAAGGTGCTCCTTCATTATTATCCACAATCAGAACCTTTAACAGAGCGAGTTGATGCGAGATTTTGGCAATTTTCCAAATTTTAAAATTTAAAATTCTCTGAGGGATGAGAAGCCCATGGAAACGAGGTAACGTGGGCGGACAAAAATGAATAGGATGTGTGGACAAGGTGCTCCTTCATTATTATCCACAATCAGAACCTTTAACAGAGCGAGTTGAAGCGAGATTTTGGCAATTTTCCAAATTTTAAAATTTAAAATTCTCTGAGGGATGAGAAGCCCATGGAACCAAGGTAACGTGGGCGGACAAAAATGAATAGGATTTGTGGACGAGGTGCTCCTTCATTATTATCCACAATCAGAACCTTTAACAGAGCGAGTTGAAGCGAGATTTTGGAAATTTTCCAAATTTTAAAATTTAAAATTCTCTGAGGGATGATCCCATGGAACCAAGGTAACGTGGGCGGACAAAAATGAATAGGATTTGTGGACAAGGTGCTCCTTCATTATTATCCACAATCAGAACCTTTAACAGAGCGAGTTGATGTGAGATTTTGGCAATTTTCCAAATTTTAAAATTTAAAATTCTCTGAGGGATGAGAAGCCCATGGAAACGAGGTAACGTGGGCGGACAAAAATGAATGGGATTTGTGCACAAGGTGCTCTTTCATTATTATCCACAATCAGAACCTTTAACAGAGCGAGTTGAAGCGAGATTTTGGCAATTTTCCAAATTTTAAAATTTAAAATTTTCTGAGGGATGAGAAGCCCATGGAAACGAGGTAACGTGGGCGAACAAAAATGAATGGGATTTGTGGACAAGGTGCTCGTTCATTATTATTCACAATCAGAACCTTTAACAGAGCGAGTTGAAGCGAGATTTTGGAAATTTTCCAAATTTTAAAATTTAAAATTTTCTGAGGGATGAGAAGCCCATGGAAACGAGGTAACGTGGGCGAACAAAAATGAATAGGATTTGTGGACGAGGTGCTCCTTCATTATTATCCACAATCAGAACCTTTAACAGAGCGAGTTGATGCGAGATTTTGGCAATTTTCCAAATTTTAAAATTTAAAATTCTCTGAGGGATGAGAAGCCCATGGAAACGAGGTAACGTGGGCGGACAAAAATGAATAGGATTTGTGGGCAAGGTGCTCCTTCATTATTATCCACAATGAGAACCTTTAACAGAGCGAATTGAAGCGAGATTTTGGAAATTTTCCAAATTTTAAAATTTAAAATTCTCTGTGGGATGATCCCATGGAACGAAGGTAACGTGGGCGAACAAAAATGAATGGGATTTGTGGACAAGGTGCTCGTTCATTATTATTCACAATCAGAACCTTTAACAGAGCGAGTTGAAGCGAGATTTTGGAAATTTTCCAAATTTTAAAATTTAAAATTCTCTGAGGGATGATCCCATGGAACCAAGGTAACGTGGGCGGACAAAAATGAATAGGATGTGGGACAAGGTGCTCCTTCATTATTATCCACAATCAGAACCTTTAACAGAGCGAGTTGAAGCGAGATTTTGGCAATTTTCCAAATTTTAAAATTTAAAATTCTCTGAGGGATGAGAAGCCCATGGAAACGAGGTAACGTGGGCGGACAAAAATGAATGGGATTTGTGCACAAGGTGCTCTTTCATTATTATCCACAATCAGAACCTTTAACAGAGCGAGTTGAAGCGAGATTTTGCAAATTTTCCAAATTTTAAAATTTAAAATTTTCTGAGGGATGATCCCATGGAACCAAGGTAACGTGGGCGGACAAAAATGAATAGGATGTGTGGACAAGGTGCTCCTTCATTATTATCCACAATCAGAACCTTTAACAGAGCGAGTTGAAGCGAGATTTTGGAAATTTTCCAAATTTTAAAATTTAAAATTCTCTGAGGGATGATCCCATGGAACCAAGGTAACGTGGGCGGACAAAAATGAATAGGATTTGTGGACAAGGTGCTCCTTCATTATTATCCACAATCAGAACCTTTAACAGAGCGAGTTGATACGAGATTTTGGCAATTTTCCAAATTTTAAAATTTAAAATTCTCTGAGGGATGAGAAGCCCATGGAAACGAGGTAACGTGGGCGGACAAAAATGAATAGGATTTGTGGGCAAGGTGCTCCTTCATTATTATCCACAATGAGAACCTTTAACAGAGCGAATTGAAGCGAGATTTTGGAAATTTTCCAAATTTTAAAATTTAAAATTCTCTGAGGGATGATCCCATGGAACGAAGGTAACGTGGGCGGACAAAAATGAATGGGATTTGTGGACAAGGTGCTCGTTCATTATTATTCACAATCAGAACCTTTAACAGAGCGAGTTGAAGCGAGATTTTGGAAATTTTCCAAATTTTAAAATTTAAAATTCTCTGAGGGATGATCCCATGGAACCAAGGTAACGTGGGCGGACAAAAATGAATAGGATTTGTGGACAAGGTGCTCCTTCATTATTATTCACAATCAGAACCTTTAACAGAGCGAATTGAAGCGAGATTTTGGAAATTTTCCAAATTTTAAAATTTAAAATTCTCTGAGGGATGAGAAGCCCATGGAAACGAGGTAACGTGGGCGAACAAAAATGAATAGGATTTGTGGACGAGGTGCTCCTTCATTATTATCCACAATCAGAACCTTTATCAGAGCGAATTGAAGCGAGATTTTGGAAATGTTCCAAATTTTAAAATTTAAAATTCTCTGAGGGATGATCCCATGGAACGAAGGTAACGTGGGCGGACAAAAATGAATAGGATTTGTGGACAAGGTGCTCCTTCATTATTATTCACAATCAGAACCTTTAACAGAGCGAATTGAAGCGAGATTTTGGAAATTTTCCAAATTTTAAAATTTAAAATTCTCTGAGGGATGAGAAGCCCATGGAAACGAGGTAACGTGGGCGAACAAAAATGAATAGGATTAACCTCTTTGTCCGCCCACGTTACCTCGTTTCCATGGTCTTCTCATCCCTCAGAGAATTTTAAATTTTAAAATTTGGAAAATTGCCAAAATCCCGCTTCAACTCGCTCTGTTAAAGGTCCTGATTGTGGATAATAATGAAGGAGCACCTTGTCCACAAATCCTATTCATTTTTGTCCGCCCACGTTACCTCGTTTCCATGGGCTTCTCATCCCTCAGAGAATTTTAAATTTTAAAATTTGGAAAATTTCCAAAATCTCGCTTCAACTCGCTCTGTTAAAGGTTCTGATTATGGATAATAATGAAGGAGCACCTTGTCCACAAATCCCATTCATTTTTCTCCGCCCACGTTACCTCGTTTCCATGGGCTTCTCATCCCTCAGAGAATTTAAAATTTTAAAATTTGGAAACTTGCCAAAATCTCGCTTCAACTCGCTCTGTTAAAGGTTCTGATTGTGGATAATAATGAAGGAGCACCTTGTCCACAAATCCTATTCATTTTTGTCCGCCCACGTTACCTCGTTTCCATGGGCTTCTCATCCCTCAGAGAATTTAAAATTTTAAAAGTTGGAAAATTGCCAAAATCTCGCTTCAACTCGCTCTGTTAAAGGTTCTCATTGTGGATAATAATGAAGGAGCACCTTGCCCACAAATCCTATTCATTTTTGTTCGCCCACGTTACCTCGTTTCCATGGGCTTCTCATCCCTCAGAGAATTTTAAATTTTAAAATTTGGAAAATTTCCAAAATCTCGCTTCAACTCGCTCTGTTAAAGGTTCTGATTATGGATAATAATGAAGGAGCACCTTGTCCACAAATCCCATTCATTTTCTCCGCCCACGTTACCTCGTTTCCATGGGCTTCTCATCCCTCAGAGAATTTAAAATTTTAAAATTTGGAAACTTGCCAAAATCTCGCTTCAACTCGCTCTGTTAAAGGTTCTGATTGTGGATAATAATGAAGGAGCACCTTGCCCACAAATCCTATTCATTTTTGTTCGCCCACGTTACCTCGTTTCCATGGGCTTCTCATCCCTCAGAGAATTTTAAATTTTAAAATTTGGAAAATTTCCAAAATCTCGCTTCAATTCGCTCTGTTAAAGGTTCTCATTGTGGATAATAATGAAGGAGCACCTTGCCCACAAATCCTATTCATTTTTGTTCGCCCACGTTACCTCGTTTCCATGGGCTTCTCATCCCTCAGAGAATTTAAAATTTTAAAAGTTGGAAAATTGCCAAAATCTCGCTTCAACTCGCTCTGTTAAAGGTTCTGATTGTGGATAATAATGAAGGAGCACCTCGTCCACAAATCCTATTCATTTTTGTCCGCCCACGTTACCTCGTTTCCATGGGCTTCTCATCCCTCAGAGAATTTAAAATTTTAAAATTTGGAAAATTTCCAAAATCTCGCTTCAACTCGCTCTGTTAAAGGTTCTGATTGTGAATAATAATGAACGAGCACCTCCTCCACAAATCCTATTCATTTTTGTCCGCCCACGTTACCTCGTTTCCATGGGCTTCTCATCCCTCAGAGAATTTTAAATTTTAAAAGTTGGAAAATTGCCAAAATCTCGCTTCAACTCGCTCTGTTAAAGGTTCTGATTGTGGGTAATAATGAAGGAGCACCTTGTCCACAAATCCTATTCATTTTTGTTCGCCCACGTTACCTCGTTTCCATGGGCTTCTCATCCCTCAGAGAATTTTAAATTTTAAAATTTGGAAAATTGCCAAAATCTCGCTTCAACTCGCTCTGTTAAAGGTTCTGATTGTGGATAATAATGAAGGAGAACCTTGTCCACACATCCTATTCATTTTTGTCCGCCCACGTTACCTTGGTTCCATGGGATCATCCCTCAGAAAATTTTAAATTTTAAAATTTGGAAAATTGCCAAAATCTCGCTTCAACTCGCTCTGTTAAAGGTTCTGATTGTGGATAATAATGAAGGAGCACCTTGTCCACAAATCCTATTCATTTTTGTCCGCCCACGTTACCTTGGTTCCATGGGATCATCCCTCAGAGAATTTTAAATTTTAAAATTTGGAACATTTCCAAAATCCCGCTTCAATTCGCTCTGATAAAGGTTCTGATTGTGTATAATAATGAAGGAGCACCTCGTCCACAAATCCTATTCATTTTTGTTCGCCCACGTTACCTCGTTTCCATGGGCTTCTCATCCCTCAGAGAATTTAAAATTTTAAAAGTTGGAAAATTGCCAAAATCTCGCTTCAACTCGCTCTGTTAAAGGTTCTGATTGTGGATAATAATGAAGGAGAACCTTGTCCACACATCCTATTCATTTTTGTCCGCCCACGTTACCTTGGTTCCATGGGATCATCCCTCAGAGAATTTTAAATTTTAAAATTTGGAAAATTGCCAAAATCTCGCTTCAACTCGCTCTGTTAAAGGTTCTGATTGTGGATAATAATGAAGGAGCACCTTGTCCACAAATCCTATTCATTTTTGTCCGCCCACGTTACCTTGGTTCCATGGGATCATCCCTCAGAGAATTTTAAATTTTAAAATTTGGAAAATTTCCAAAATCTCGCTTCAACTCGCTCTGTTAAGGGTTCTGATTGTGGATAATAATGGAGCACCTTGTCCACAAATCCTATTCATTTTTGTCCGCCCACGTTACCTTGGTTCCATGGGATCATCCCTCAGAGAATTTTAAATTTTAAAATTTGGAAAATTGCCAAAATCTCGCTTCAACTCGCTCTGTTAAAGGTTCTGATTGTGGATAATAATGAAGGAGCACCTTGTCCACAAATCCTATTCATTTTTGTCCGCCCACGTTACCTTGGTTCCATGGGATCATCCCTCAGAGAATTTTAAATTTTAAAATTTGGAACATTTCCAAAATCTCGCTTCAATTCGCTCTGATAAAGGTTCTGATTGTGGATAATAATGAAGGAGCACCTCGTCCACAAATCCTATTCATTTTTGTTCGCCCACGTTACCTCGTTTCCATGGGCTTCTCATCCCTCAGAGAATTTTAAAATTTGGAAAATTGCCAAAATCTCGCTTCAACTCGCTCTGTTAAAGGTTCTGATTGTGGATAATAATGAACGAGCACCTTGTCCACAAATCCTATTCATTTTTGTCCGCCCACGTTACCTCGTTTCCATGGGCTTCTCATCCCTCAGAGAATTTTAAATTTTAAAATTTGGAAAATTGCCAAAATCTCGCTTCAACTCGCTCTGTTAAAGGTTCTGATTGTGGATAATAATGAACGAGCACCTTGTCCACAAATCCTATTCATTTTTGTCCGCCCACGTTACCTCGTTTCCATGGGCTTCTCATCCCTCAGAGAATTTTAAATTTTAAAATTTGGAAAATTGCCAAAATCTCGCTTCAACTCGCTCTGTTAAAAGTTCTGATTGTGGATAATAATGAAGGAGCACCTTGTCCACAAATCCCATTCATTTTTGTCCGCCCACGTTACCTTGGTTCCATGGGATCATCCCTCAGAGAATTTTAAATTTTAAAATTTGGAAAATTGCCAAAATCTCGCTTCAACTCGCTCTGTTAAAGGTTCTGATTGTGGATAATAATGAACGAGCACCTTGTCCACAAATCCTATTCATTTTTGTCCGCCCACGTTACCTCGTTTCCATGGGCTTCTCATCCCTCAGAGAATTTAAAATTTTAAAAGTTGGAAAATTGCCAAAATCTCGCTTCAACTCGCTCTGTTAAAGGTTCTGATTGTGGATAATAATGAAGGAGCACCTTGTCCACAAATCCTATTCATTTTTGTCCGCCCACGTTACCTCGTTTCCATGGGCTTCTCATCCCTCAGAGAATTTTAAATTTTAAAATTTGGAAAATTGCCAAAATCTCGCATCAACTCGCTTTGTTAAAGGTTCTGATTGTGGATAATAATGAAGGAGCACCTTGTCCACAAATCCTATTCATTTTTGTCCGCCCACGTTACCTTGGTTCCATGGGATCATCCCTCAGAGAATTTTAAATTTTAAAATTTGGAAAATTTCCAAAATCTCGCTTCAACTCGCTCTGTTAAAGGTTCTGATTGTGGATAATAATGAAGGAGCACCTTGTCCACAAATCCTATTCATTTTTGTCCGCCCACGTTACCTTGGTTCCATGGGATCATCCCTCAGAGAATTTTAAATTTTAAAATTTGGAACATTTCCAAAATCTCGCTTCAATTCGCTCTGATAAAGGTTCTGATTGTGGATAATAATGAAGGAGCACCTCGTCCACAAATCCTATTCATTTTTGTTCGCCCACGTTACCTCGTTTCCATGGGCTTCTCATCCCTCAGAGAATTTTAAATTTTAAAATTTGGAAAATTGCCCAAATCTCGCTTCAACTCGCTCTGTTAAAGGTTCTGATTGTGGATAATAATGAAGGAGCACCTTGTCCACAAATCCTATTCATTTTTGTCCGCCCACGTTACCTTGGTTCCATGGGATCATCCCTCAGAGAATTTTAAATTTTAAAATTTGGAACATTTCCAAAATCCCGCTTCAATTCGCTCTGATAAAGGTTCTGATTGTGTATAATAATGAAGGAGCACCTCGTCCACAAATCCTATTCATTTTTGTTCGCCCACGTTACCTCGTTTCCATGGGCTTCTCATCCCTCAGAGAATTTTAAATTTTAAAATTTGGAAAATTGCCAAAATCTCGCTTCAACTCGCTCTGTTAAAGGTTCTGATTGTGGATAATAATGAAGGAGCACCTTGTCCACAAATCCTATTCATTTTTGTCCGCCCACGTTACCTTGGTTCCATGGGATCATCCCTCAGAGAATTTTAAATTTTAAAATTTGGAAAATTTCCAAAATCTCGCTTCAACTCGCTCTGTTAAGGGTTCTGATTGTGGATAATAATGGAGCACCTTGTCCACAAATCCTATTCATTTTTGTCCGCCCACGTTACCTTGGTTCCATGGGATCATCCCTCAGAGAATTTTAAATTTTAAAATTTGGAACATTTCCAAAATCTCGCTTCAACTCGCTCTGTTAAAGGTTCTGATTGTGGATAATAATGAAGGAGCACCTTGTCCACAAATCCTATTCATTTTTGTCCGCCCACGTTACCTCGTTTCCATGGGCTTCTCATCCCTCAGAGAATTTTAAATTTTAAAATTTGGAAAATTGCCAAAATCTCGCTTCAACTCGCTCTGTTAAAGGTTCTGATTGTGGATAATAATGAAGGAGCACCTTGTCCACAAATCCCATTCATTTTTGTCCGCCCACGTTACCTTCGTTCCATGGGATCATCCCTCAGAGAATTTTAAATTTTAAAATTTGGAAAATTTCCAAAATCTCGTTTCAACTCGCTCTGTTAAAGGTTCTGATTGTGGATAATAATGAAGGAGCACCTTGTCCACAAATCCTAATCATTTTTTTTCGCCCACGTTGCCTTGTTCTTTTAATAAAGGGCACATTTCCTTTTGGAAATTAGTTTTTTTTCGAAGCCTATAAAAGTCTTTGTATATAATTTTTTTTTATAATGACTTTATATTTGGAAATAGTATGACCTAGGCAAGCTAGTATATTTTTTCTGATCCATTTTGTCAAAAAATGGGTCTTTTATTCCATTTTGAAGGCATACACCAAATTTTCAATGTCTAACATAGTTATGTTAGTACGCTACCAGAGCTCTGTTAATTGGTATGGTTTGTGTCTAGGGTTATAAATTTTAAAATTTATCTTCACACACATACGCGTACAAAGTATCGAAACATGTGTTGGGCAAAACAAACAAACAATCCAGGAAAAAATATAATTTGATGGTAGTTCCTTTTAATTTATTTTAATTTTTTTATTATTTTTACATTCGTTTCTTACTTTGCATCACTCGCATTTTCTGTTTATTAAAGACAATGTCTTCTTGTAGGGCTGTTCAAAAGTCTAAACGTGTGTGTGGTATTCTGTGAATTTGTTCTGCGGTTCTGGTTTTTGGTGTTTTTGGTTTGTGGTTATTGTACTTATGTGCATTTTGTTAAACGAATTATGTTTCTTTATCGATCATATAATTATAAAACTTTAAATATCTGATATCAAACTTTTGCAATTAAGTGACAGTTTCACCAGATGTTAAATTATATAATTTTAAAAACATCTTTTAAGAAAAACATGAAAACAATTGAAAAACTGGTTAAAGGCAAACACCAAGTCATTAGACCCATTTTATTTTTCTATAATAATATGTACAAAATTTAAGTAAAAACCTAATCTTTTAAAATCTGGCACATAGAAAAATTAGGCATAAATTAATTGTAAATCGCAGATGGTTCGGTGTAAATATGATTGCAAATTGATCTCACCATGTCGTACAAATATAAGACACATTGAGTATGAAAAGAATAGGGCAAAAGCTTAAAGGCTAATTAGTTTTTTAATTTGTGAAGTATTTTTTAATTATTTTATCATATTTCTGAAAAATGATGCACAATTATCTAATGCTAACAGTGAGCGAAATGTCAGTCCGCGCGTAAACACTCTTATGCCCGCATTTTAAAAGAGGGTCCTCAGATACCGTTTACAAGCAATTTGAATTCAATCGATAACTTAGTACAAACAATGAATAATTTCATGACAACTATGCAGGGTATGTTTCAGAAAATGATGAGAACTCAAAAGATGCTTCTGCAAGTTTTGCTAAGCAAAAAATTGAACCAGTTAAAAATATCCTTCTGGAACGCAAACGGGCTATCCCAACATAAATATGAAGTTGAACATTTTCTGCATACACAGAAAATAGACATACTCTTGGTCTCTGAAACACATCTCCGAGTGAAAAGGCATGTGGTGGTACTGTCGTCATAGTGCGCAAAGACGTAAGGCACATTCCAATGCCAGAATTCAGCGAAGATTTTATGCCCGCTAAGGCACAAACTCGAACATTACCAATTCGTCACGTTTTTTGCAACACTAGGACAAAAGTTCATTGCAGCTGGCGATTACAATGCAAAGCACAACTTTTGCGGATCCAGACTTCTTAGTCCAATAGGGAGACAGCTTCTAAAAAGCTATTTGTCAGACAGAACGCTTAAAGTAAGGTCAAAGGATCAGCATTCAAGAAATGCGAAAATCAGTGCAGGAGCGGATAGGGCCGCTATTATACCTCATCTATACACCGGATATTCCAACAAGCGCAAATACATATACTACGTCAACGTTTGCAGATGACACAGCATTTATAAGTGTTAATAATGATCCGAAAGTTACGTCTCAAAAACTTTACTTGCACATTTATGAGCTAAAAGGCTGGTTAAAACAGTGGACAAGAAAGGTTAGTCCATCGAAATGTACTCATGTAACGTTTGTTCTAAGAAGACAAAAGTGCCCACCATTAACAAATATCACGATTCCAGCGGAAACACACGTTAAATATTTGGGTATCCACCTAGATCTACGCCTAACTTGGTCCCGTCACATTGAGGCAAAAATAACGGCCATAAAGCTTCGAACAATTCAACTACATTGGCTAATAAGTTCTAACTCAACCCTGGCTTTGGATTACAAAGCGCTTTTATACAAATCCATAATAAAACCAATATGGCATCCAGCTGTGGGGTACTGCTTGCGCATCTAATATTCAGAAGTTACGAAGAAGTTACAAATACGATTTATCGTCTGCACCCCTTGGTATACAAGAAATAAATCATACACAGAGATCTAGAAGTCCCCTCTATTCAGGAAGAAGCAAAAATATACACGTCCAAGTTCGCAAGCAATAGACTGAAAAAACTGACACATTGAGCTTGGCGAGACAGCTCTCTCTACGCAATATTGAATAGTTTATTAAGATTATAATACAATAGTTTACTTATTACATTGGTAATATCTAATAAATTATAATTTAGAGATAAGATTTGAAAACATATTGTAAACTTCTTTAAATAGAAAGGTTCAATTAAACAAGATGAGCGTTAAAAAAAGAATATTTCTTTAAGGAGTTAACAAACCGAATAAAAAGACCTCAAGACATTATTGAATAATAAAATTATTTTCAAAATAATTATATTAAAATTATAGCTGTTCTTGACCTTTTTTTAAATTTAATTTATTTAAAATTGTCCAAGCTTGAAGGTCTTTTTTTAAAAAATTATATTTTTATTATTTCGATATTTCGCTACTCCATTGTGTAGCATCATCAGGAAATAAAAATAACGAACCAATTATATATTAATGAAAAAAATATTGTCACAAAAATTCAAAAATTTTTCCAAGTTAACATAAAACAAAAATAACATGAGGTTTTTTTAAATATTTTAAAAAATGTAAATACAGTTAACGAAACTTAACATTAATTCAAAAACGCCTAAAAACATACTTATATTAACTATCTTATTCTATGAACTAAGTGTCTATAAATCTGTGCAACATTATCCGTGTCCGCCTTAAAATTAATTCTTTGTGTACTAGGTGTATTAACAATTTGTAACATTTCTAATATAAAACGACGCTTATAATTAATTTCTGTATTTAAAACCGATGCGTTTTCAAAGTTAGGATAATGATTTGATTCAAAACAATGAGAAGATAATGCTGTATTAAGGGAATGTCTGCAATAAGATTTGATTTATGTCCAGCTATCCTAGTCTTCAGTTTATTTTTTGTTGTCCCTACATAAACCTTATCACAAGTCTCCTGATCATTTCCCTTACAAGGAATTTTAAACTATATTTGCCTTATCCAATTTATGAATCCTATCTTTGGTTTTACCAAGCAATCTATTCAAAGTATTATAAACTCTGAAAGTCATTTTGTATTTCTCCTTATCAAAAAATTCAGCCTTATTTAACCGCTCTGATATTCCTGGTATATATGTAAATGTCTTGTATATCTTTGGCTCCAATACGTTGCTTATATTACGTTCTCTCCTAACATTATACTGATTAATTAATTTATAAATCAGCTCCTTTGGAAAACTATTCTCGTCTAATATATTCCTAATCTTATCTTTATTCTTTCTATGAAATTCTCTATCACTTATAGTAAGCACTCTATTTATAAAATTCTTAGCTGTGTTTATAATAATAGCTTTATTGTGCTTTGAATAATAGTTAATAATTCTTCCCGAAGCTGTTGGCTTCTGGTACCAATCCATTACCTCGCCTTATTATCCAAGTATCTAAATAAGAAAGTCTTGAATCCTGCTCTTTTTCTATTGTAAATTTAATATTATTATTAAACGAATTAAAAGTATCCAACTTTGTATTAATTGCACCCTCAGAAATAATACAGAATAAATCGTCAACATATTTCGTCATCATTCGAGGCTTTTCATCCAATTTTTCTATACACGAATCTAATAACTCCTCCATAACTATATCTGCTACAATTGGAGAAGCGGGAGAACCCATTGGAAGTGCTTCCTTTTGTACATAAAATCTTCCCTTATACTGAAAATATCTATTGTCCTCTATACAAAATTTAACCATACCTAGAAACAAACTTTTTTCTATTTTCGTGTGTTCTTTGATAATATTCCATTTTTCTTTAATTATGTCCATTGCTAAGTCCACCGGTATACTAGGAAATAAAGACACTACGTCAAATGAAACTAACTTTTCGTTATTTTCAATTCTCTGATGTCTTATTTTATTTTGAAATTCTAGAGAGTCCTTTACATTATACTTGGAAAACTTAGTAATATTTTTCAGTATAACAGAAACATATTTGCACAATTCATAAGAAGGCGAATTAATGAAAGAACAAATTGGTCTTAGCGGAAAATCTTCCTTATGAATTTTTGGAAGCCCATACAACCTAGGTGCAATAGAAATACTTGTTTTCATCTTATTTCTCTCCATCCCATAAATAATTTTTAACTTAAAAAGCTTCTCAACTATTTCATTATTCCTCTTCTGTAACCTATTTGTAGGATCCTTATTCACCAAATTATATTTTGTAATATCCCCTACAATATTATTAATTCTAGTATCATAATCCTCTCGTTTCAAGGCCACAGTAGTGTTCCCTTTATCGGCTTTTAAAATAAGTATATCCCTATTTCTTTTTAAGAACCTTTCCGCTGATTCAACCTTACCTAAAATAAATCTATCTCTTTCTGTTAGTTTCATTTTATTTAAATGACTATCCACTACTACAGTTAATCTTGTTCTAGCTACCTCCTGTTCCTCTTTTCCCTTAATCGTCTGAATAAAGTCCTCTCCGTCAGCAATCACCTTTAAAATTGGGAATTGCTCCTTTTTAATAGGCAAGGCATGTTTATGTCCTAGTGAAAGTACCCCTTGAACCTCACTTGGTATATCTATGGCTGTCTTATTTACGAACCACTTCTTATTTAATTTCATACCTAGTTCCTTGTTTTGAAGATCCAAAAGGCAATCAAACTTCTTTTTGTGTATCCTTTTAACTTTCTCTCGAAAATTAGCTGCCACTCTTTCTTCATAAATCAAAAATTCTTGCATCTCCCTTTCTGTGAAATACTGCCTACTGTTATGGAGGAGTTATTAGATTCGTGTATAGAAAAATTGGATGAAAAGCCTCGAATGATGACGAAATATGTTGACGATTTATTCTGTATTATTTCTGAGGGTGCAATTAATACAATGTTGGATACTTTTAATTCGTTTAATAATAATATTAAATTTACAATAGAAAAAGAGCAGGATTCAAGACTTTCTTATTTAGATACTTGGATAATAAGGCGAGGTAATGAATTGATAATGGATTGGTACCAGAAGCCAACAGCTTCGGGAAGAATTATTAACTATTATTCAAAGCACAATAAAGCTATTATTATAAACACAGCTAAGAATTTTATAAATAGAGTGCTTACTATAAGTGATAGAGAATTTCATAGAAAGAATAAAGATAAGATTAGGAATATATTAGACGAGAATAGTTTTCCAAAGGAGCTGATTTATAAATTAATTAATCAGTATAATGTTAGGAGAGAACGTAATATAAGCAACGTATTGGAGCCAAAGATATACAAGACATTTACATATATACCAGGAATATCAGAGCGGTTAAATAAGGCTGAATTTTTTGATAAGGAGAAATACAAAATGACTTTCAGAGTTTATAATACTTTGAATAGATTGCTTGGTAAAACCAAAGATAGGATTCATAAATTGGATAAGGCAAATATAGTTTAAAATTCCTTGTAAGGGAAATGATCAGGAGACTTGTGATAAGGTTTATGTAGGGACAACAAAAAATAAACTGAAGACTAGGATAGCTGGACATAAATCAAATCTTATTGCAGACATTCCCTTAATACAGCATTATCTTCTCATTGTTTTGAATCAAATCATTATCCTAACTTTGAAAACGCATCGGTTTTAAATACAGAAATTAATTATAAGCGTCGTTTTATATTAGAAATGTTACAAATTGTTAATACACCTAGTACACAAAGAATTAATTTTAAGGCGGACACGGATAATGTTGCACAGATTTATAGACACTTAGTTCATAGAATAAGATAGTTAATATAAGTATGTTTTTAGGCGTTTTTGAATTAATGTTAAGTTTCGTTAACTGTATTTACATTTTTTAAAATATTTAAAAAAACCTCATGTTATTTTTGTTTTATGTTAACTTGGAAAAATTTTTGAATTTTTGTGACAATATTTTTTTCATTAATATATAATTGGTTCGTTATTTTTATTTCCTGATGATGCTACACAATGGAGTAGCGAAATATCGAAATAATAAAAATATAATTTTTTAAAAAAAGACCTTCAAGCTTGGACAATTTTAAATAAATTAAAATAATTATATGCGACAACTAATTAGAATGATATTATATTACCAGGAAAAAATTATGGTATTAACCTTATGTTCATACTTTTTCTCGATATTTTATGGAAAATCGTTTAGCTTCATAACTGCGTCGCATGGAATGCTTCTTGCTATCTATACTTCCTCTAAGTTACCGTACTTTGACATTTTGTTGAAAGATTAATGGTTGTTTTCACGTCGCTCTACAGTTGTTCGATGGAGTTTAATTCACGACTGCGTGATGCCCACCCCAAAGCATTAAAGGCGTTATCTGCAAAACAAATTTATTGTGAACCATGAGCTTCGGGCCGCTCTCTTGTTGGAACTGCCATTTAACAGGTCAATTTTGCTCAACCACCGGCAACATGGCAATATATCATATTTTAAGAAAATTTTCTTCATTTGAAATATCACCATCAGAGGTATACCCATGCTATAGTTAACCCCTCCACCATGTGTAAAACATAACGATGATTGCCCTAGACCAAGTCGATTTATCTTTGTTTCATCAGTCCAAACCGCAAATCTCAATGATTTGCATTCAAATTACAAAAAGTTTAGGCAAAGTGTATAACATTTTTGGATCAGCTTTTGAGATACGCCTTATCATTCGGTTGGTGTGCGCTGTTGTTTTTCTGGACGTCTTATTATGCAGAACTTTAAATAGAGTGTCATACATATTTGGTGCAATGCGTTCAAGAAGCGTTCCATTAAATGCTTGATTTTCTAAAGAAGGTCAGTACTGACATGGAGAAGTGTATTAGACACACATCATGTATTAGAACACAAGAGCTCTGATGTAAAACACTAATTGAAATATATACATTTGAATGTTCGTCGTTGTTTCATTCTGCTCAATGCATAACCGTCATATAGGAAATCTAAAATGATTTCTTCGCTCAGAGGACTAACTGCTCAGTCTAAAATTACCGCTCAGATGACCAATATAAGATGAGGAAACAGATTATGGTTATTTAATTCCTGAATTTTGTTGTATGCGAGATTTTATCAAGGATTCAGCCTGTCATGCCCTGACAAAAATTCAGAGCCCGCTTAGCGGCCAACAATAACTCACTTCTTAGCAGTGAGATAACTGTTGATATATTAACGCCTAAATATGGCCCTGGACCAAGGAGCAAAGTGTCCGAAACTCACCAGGCCAACTCATTCGCTAAATCGTTGTGTATATGGCCCCAGTGGAGAGGTATCCAATACAAGGAAACCTTATTGCCAGTTTATGAAGTATTTTCAAAACACTAAAAAATAAGCCTGGGTTGAAATTCTCACGAAAGGAGAGATTTCAAGGCAGTTTGACTATCCAAGCAAAAAAAGAAATACTTCTTCACAGTTGACGCAAACACACGTGGAGATTGCCTGCATTCCCTCTTGAAATACAGTCGGTCAATTTCCCATGGACTGCGACAGTCTCGTGTTTGGTCCAAATATGCCAATACCAACCACGTACTCGTTTTTGGATCGATCAGTAACCCATCTCAGACTTCTGGAATCCACACAAGGACCACTTTCCACCCAAGTGACCACATCCGGAATAGTGACATGGACATGACATCCTACCAAACCTTAGTTCTCAGGTTAGTCAGTCCCGTGGCAGACTCAGTAGGACTCTACATGATATATTTTCCAGAATTCCAGTGTGCTCGTTGCCATTGTACAACACAGAATAAGTTAGACCCAAACTGCTGCAGTTTAATTAGAGACAAAAAAGGTTGAAATAATTATACTGCTGAGCTTAAAAAATGTTTATAGAGTTTAATTGGGAACTTAATAATGCTAAATTGAAGTAATTTTTTAACGATTTTCCTGTTTCTGCGGTTAAAAACCTCTGACATTGTGACTAGATATTTGTGTAACCTAAAATGCGCAGTCAGCAAATGTATCTTTTTCAACGTTTCGAAAAACATTTTTGACAGAATTCGCTGGAAACTAAAAAAAATAATAATAAAGATAGGACATATAAAATAAAGGCAAAAATATTGAAAACCACAGAAATTATCTGCAGAGATTTAGAAGAAACAAATGGAGATTTCTTCGAGCTCAATTTTCCAACATAAACTGAAAAACAACAACAATACAAAGGAACAGCAAATTCCCAGCAAACATATCAGTTTGATTACAAGTCAAGAATGGTAAATGATGTCAAACGATTAGTGATGGAAAAAATAAATAATTAAACGATTAATAAATCATATAATTAATTAAAGAGCATTTATTAATTGCGATTACTAGCACAAAATTTGCGAATTAATCGAATAACTGACGGAAACAAAAAGTAAATTATTTACTGAGTAAATTGCAATCAAATCAGTTTTATAGTTTTTGTAGTGAATTATTATGAACTATTTATTAATTACTTCCTATCATGACTTTATAATACAAAAACCATTTCGCATTAATTGAGAAATATTATGGGGCATCCACGAAGCAACAGACGCGATATTTTTTATTTTTTATTATAACCTATTTGCGACTTAGTACTCTCAAAATGAAGTATTCATTTTACCGGCAACTTACGAATTTTCCTAGTCTTTGCATTTTTTTTCTGTTTTTAATATTAATTCGAAAATAATCGATTAAGTTGCCAATTAATCGCAAGAGAATATACGTTAGCTTAGACAAGATATAATTAGATTATAAAAAATCTTCTTTTTATTTCAAAACCTGGAAGGTTTTTCGAATAAAGATTTCATATGTACATATAAGGAACACAAATAGTTTCAGGGTTACTTAAAAATGTATTTCTATATTAGAATAATGAACTATCGCACTCTATATTATTTTAACTTTAGAAATTCCTACAAATAACAAAAATTTTCGCTGAAAACACAGACTGATTATTAAAATCTACTGCAACGGTATAAGAATCAACATTTTTAAACGTTTTCTGTTTGTTGGGTAAACAAGTTATTTCTTTCTATGTTTTGTCTTTGTTAACCCTCATAATATCAACAGAAAAGAAAAATTTTGAAAATCAAAACAACTTTAAACCATGAATTAACATAATTAAGAGTTTTTTGGACAAATATATTAAAATAAAATATCTTACAGATATATTTATTAATGGGTATCAACTTAGCTTTAACCTTGAAGCATTTTTTCTAGCATTGAAAGTTTTGGCTATAGTTTCAAAAAGACCATGTCAGGCAGTAACAATTGATTTATAGAAGAAACTTTTGGTGACTACATAATTTCCCGTTGGGATCTGAGCATCCGAGACAGATGTATCTGTGTTTTGTAAACTCCGTAAAATATAATAAAAAAATAATTAAGCTGATCGATTCAAATAACTATTTCTATCCACAACTTTTTTTTAGAAAAAGTGAATTTTCTCATAACCAAGTTTCAAATTTGTTTAAATGTAAATAGAGCTATAGTCAAATGGAGAAAATAGTTCAAGTAAAAGGCGTAATACTTTTTTTTTTTGGTAAATGTATATTTAATTTTAAGGACAATTATCGATTTGTAAAACTGTACCTAAATCGATCCAGCAAAGGAAAAAACAATTGCCATTGACAATAATGCGTGTATTTAATATTTGAGTTAAAAATAAAGCTCTCCTCTCAAATATTTCTTAGTCAATTAGTCATTGACAATTCTCTTAATCACCTATAGAACTCCATTGCAAACTAGGAAGCGAACGGATTCACAAGTGACAATGGATCTGCTGTGATTCCAACTATCTCCCAGCATAATACGTATCAGAATCATAGCAAGATAGACGAATATTAAGCTATTATGCCAAACGAATTGAAATAAAAGGTAATACGGGTGCTAAAACCGCTCTAACTTTACACCATACTTAATATTTACTGAGTAGTATTAAAAAAAATCAAAAAAGTGCTTGCCTGGACTCAATTACATTACACACTGACATATGAAAATTGTATAGCATCGGTTGCTTTAATCCCATTAGCATCAAACAATAATTCCAAGCCTGCGCACACAGTATTACTGTCAGTGACAGTATTCTTTATATAAAAGATCTTTTAAAGCAATTACCAACGATAATAATAATCTCGAGACGTATTTTAATATACCGTTGTATCGGCAATAAAAAATAAATAAATAACATACAAGAAAGTCTGCCATGAATGTCTACGCACTAAAATAGCTCGGGTTCTTCCTTACAACACCTACAAGCTTCTAAAGTGCTATTTGACAGATAGAACGTTTAAAGTAAGGTAAAAGGATCAGCTTTCAACAAACGGGAAAATCAGCGCAGTAGTACTTCAAGGAAGTGTACGGGGTCCGCTATTATATATAATCTATACAGCGAATATGCCGACAAGCCCACATACATATACGTCAAAGTTTGCAGACGACACTGAAATTATAAGTGTTGATAAAGATCCGGCGGTAGCATCTGCACAACTTCAGTCCCATATTCATTAGCTAGAAGACTGGTAAAAATCAGAAGACTGGTAAAAACAGTGGAGAATAAAGGTAAATCCATTGAAATGTGCTCATGCAATGTTTTGCCTAAGGCAAACCTGTCCATCAATAGCTATAACAAATATCACGGTTACAGCACGTTAAATATATGGGTATCCACCTAGATCGACGCCTAACTTGGTACCGACACATTGAAGCGAAAATAACGTCCAGAAAGCTTCGAACAAATTTAGTTACATTGGCTAATAATTCCTAACTCAACATTGGCTTCTTTATAAAAACAATATGATCATATGGCATTCAGCTGTGGGATACGGCTTCTGCATGAAACATCCAGCAGTTACAAAGAAGACAGAAGGATTTTACGTTTTATCGTGTGCGCATCCTGATATATAAGAAAGGAAAATATTCATAGGGATCTAAATCTTTCCACTATCCAGGAAGAAGTTAAAACAAACACATTCAAATACGTAATCAAGCTAATCGTTCATGATAACACTCTCGTACGCAATTTGTTGTAATTTTACGGGCACCAGAGAACTGAAACATTTACCCTGCTAAGGCGGATCTCTCTACACGAAAGTAAAGTAAAAAAATTAGTTAGTTAGTTAGTTAGTTATAGTAATAACTAGTAAATAATAATTTAGAAATAAGATTTGAATTCTTATTGTAAAGTTCTTTTAGTAGAAAGATTCAATAAATTAAAATTAAGTAAAAAAAAATACAAGAAACTTAGAGCTCTCCCAGACTAAAAAGATATTAGCAAAGTTGAAGTTAATAGTAACTCTAAAATTTTCTTTATTTTCTTCAACTAAATCTCTATGACGTTCATCGTGAATAATACAGTGAGCAATTTTCGATTGTTAGTTAAAACCCACTTCCCTGTGTTTTCGAATCAAACTTGAAAATTTGTCTCACAGGTCCAACATGTCATTATTTGGGTTAAAATGGGTGGGCGAAAAAAGAAGAGGCAATACAGATAAACGTTTTTGTAAACAAGTACATAAACAATGACTTGAATGCCGAAAAGCTTAAAAAAGAAAACAACAAAGAAAAATAAATTAAACATACAGAAAAACAATATTAACACAATACCCTGAATGAAAAATAAAAAAGTACAAGTAGGAACCGTTTACCTGCACTCTCACTCACAAACAAATACAAATTGGACAACTGTATTAAAAAGAAACAATAAAAAGAAAAACCGGAAAGTACACAACGATATTAAATAACTAAAGTTATAAATAAATAAACAAAAGATAAAATCAAGATGTTGGCAAAACAAATGCAAAACCAACACAAACATTTGCGTTTTGGTTTTGAAAGTAATGAAATCATAGGGTTGCCAGACAATAACAAGTGACAGTTGAAAAAGTCGAAAAAACGGGATTTTTTAAGATTAAAAAAATCAGTTAAAAACAAGACAAATTTAAAAAGTTTTATATCATCTTTAGAATAAAAGATAATATATGTAATGAGGTTATCATTATAAAAAAAAATATTTCATATAAGAAAATTATAAGGATATCAGTCTTCGTCATGTGAATTTATCCATTATTTTAATATAACAATGCGCCAAATTACTTTTACAAAAACATATAGAGATGGAAAAGGCGGCCTATTTATTTTGCTTTAGACTTTCTCGCGGTTGACGAAGTTTACCACATGATATAAGTTTAAATTTTCTTAACTTATAGCTGGCTATGTAACCAGCGAAATGCACATGGCAACTAGTTATTTCTCCAAAAGATAATTTTCAATGAATTTTAATGCATTTATATGATTTTATACTAAGTAATTAATTGTCAGCCTTAAGTTCCTTTTTTATTCTTTCTGTCAAGGAAATGTATGTTTTATATGATAACTTTTTATTCCATTAAAAGTTAAAATTTTTATTAGACAACGAGCAGAATGGATTAAATTTTCTTGTCCCTCTCTACTACTTTTGTTACCACTGTAAACATATTCTATTTAACCAAATAATTAGAAAAATAAAAAGCTAACTTTCGCCTGACAAATAAATATAATTATTTTAGTTCAACATATTTCCGTCAATTGATTTTCATTTAAATCTTTGGAGTGCCAATTTTTAGATACACAGGAAAATAATACTAAATCGAAATTTAAAAAATTCAGAATACTGTAGCATTGAAACCTAAATTCCTAAATTGGCAAATAAGACCCCGGCATTTAATTGAAAATATTTATCCTTAACTTATTTATTGAAATATTTTTGAACACACGATTTGAGATTAATTATATATAAAACGATATTTTTGATACTAGGCTTAAGGCACACAGTAGTTGCAATCATCAATAGATTTCAATTAAAATTATCAAAGCTTCAGAAAGATTAAATATTAAGTTAAAAGGTTTAGGCGGAAACATGCACAAGTAAATTTATATTTTTTTTTTTATTTTTGCCACTAAAAAATTAAATCTTTAAGCGAAAAATCCTTATAAAATGTTTAGTCGAAAATTAAACATAATCGTTATTTTAAACAAACAAAAAAATCATAAATAAGAACTATATTATCATAAAAAAAAAAACTCTAAAATAATTCGTAAGTAACTAGTAAGTAAAAATACATAAAATAACGAATTTCAGGTAATTTTTATGATATTGCTCGTATTCGTTACGACCCTTGACTGTAAAATTTTATAAATGAATAAAATTATTATTATTGTTAATACTTTAATGCTTTTGCTTTAAAGTTCTTTGGATTTCTCATTTGGTATAAGTTAGTTCGTGCATAAGATGTTCAAGTTTTTCTGAAAAGCTGGGACAAGGTTTCCTGATAAACTGGCTTAAGCACACACCGAAATGCCCCTTTCAACAAATAAATTGTAGTTTTATAATAAATTCAATTGGGGTAGAAGAATTAGCTAAGCTATTTTTTTTTTAATAAGAATGAGATTACCATTTAAAGAGATTTTTATTATTTGAGCGACTTTGACAATATATTTCCTTTCGGTTCAGCAAAAAAATGTCATTTTATTAATACAATCATTTTTAAATTACTGGAAAAAATTTTTTAATTAAGAGAATGATCTGGTTACCCTAAATTCTTGAATGAAAAAAAAACTTACCGTCTTTTCAGTTTTGACTTGTGGAACGTAATTTTTACTCCATTTACGCGCTCACAAAACGGGTTGTCAATGTAAAACAGAAAATGAGCAAAAACTCTCAGGAATTTTTGTGGATGTTTGCGTATTTTGTTTTGTAGTTGGAAAAACAAAGAGACAAATGATAAATGTCAAATTAAGCAGTTTATTTTTTTATTATATTTCTACTCTGTTATTTTAATTTTTCTTAAATTTACCTGCGGAAATATTTACACACTTTTTCTAGTTTACCAGTTTTTCGTTAAAACATGTGTTTAATTTCATTTTCGTAATCAAACACATTAAAGTAGTATGCAGCAAAATATAAATATACACCATGTTATATGTAAATAAAATAATAATTAAACATTCAGGGTCGAAATTTTGTTTACGTTTTACGAAATGAAAAACTCATGCATTTATTTGTATTTGTTTATCAACTGCATTTACTTATTGACTTCGTTAGTCCTACACATTTAATTGATTTTTTCAAACAAGTTTATCGTCAGTCTAAAGTGCACATATATGATTTTTAATACGGGTTTTGTTATTGTATATATATTTGCTTCATGTAGAAAGTAAAGTAGTAAATTAATTCCATTATTCCTTAAAATACGAATTCCTGGTTGTAAGAAACCTGAGTACAATCAGCTTTCTTCTTTCACTTTACACTATTTTTCTACTATTGCTTTTGCTTTACTCTACGAATATAACCTTCGTAAATTTTATAATTAAAATCTGATAAATATTTCACCACTTTATTTTATTTAAGCAATAATATGTATATATTTATGCAACATACACTCTGGTATTGTCACAAAAAATATTAATGTTTTACACTCGCAACACAAAATTCACTTTAATTCTTATTGTTGTTTTCCTTTTTATCTTCTTTAACACTTTTTAATAACTATACAATTTTTCTTTGTACCTTTTTTAGAATAGTTACTGCTTTTACATTATTAAAATTTATCGGATGTTCAAATGTGTTATATTTTTTAGTAAAATAATAATTACAGTTCGATTTCCGAAAATTGTACTTTTATAAGTTAATGTTTTCATTTCAAACAACACAAAATGGTTTTCATTCAACGCGACCACGCATTGTATAAATTTCTATCGTACAAACCAAACAAAATAACACCTAAACCACGACACGACTAAACGAAGACTGGTGAAACAAAATAAATAGTCAAATTCTTCTTTCAATTTTGTTTCGTCAATAACAGGCATGGAAAAATGATCATTATTGAAATTGCAATAACCAAAAACAAAAATTACATTAAAGGTACCAAGTATGTGATGGCGCTAGGTAGATATTTTGTAAAAACTAGACATTTAAGTAGGCGTGAAGCCTAATGCGTTTGATACCATTTTTTAATTGGGTTCAGCAAGAGGAATTTTTTTTTTAAGTAGCAATAGATTTAGTTGTTTCCCACTTTTTATAGGACTAGACTTTATACCACATTCTCCATCCCTGGTCGAATGTGTCAAACTTGTGTTGTTTATTGCGCATCTCTTCACATTCGCAGATTTCTGGAATGAGTGAGTAAGTTTTTCAGTTTTGTTTTAGTTGGAAAGTTTTGAGTTATTAGTAAAATATGGTTTAGACGGTATTACTTTACTTACGTAGAACGCAAGGGAAAATATCAAATTTCATACGTGTTTTAAAGATGGGAGTAAAAATTGTATGACTGACGTTTGCGTTTAAATCATTGGTATAGAGCAACACTTAGTAAAAAATTTTTACAAATGCAGAAAATAGCGCAAATATAACATTTATAAAAATACACATATCCATATTTACAATTCAATTTAAAATATAAAATATTGCCAAACTTAATGAAGAGTAGCATTCGGCATATTATTTAACTGTCTTTATTTGATTTTGTTTATATGTTTACAGAAAAACCCATATCTAATTAAAAAAGATATTATGGTTTGCTGAAAATTTTTAAATACAGAGGGAGTCAAATTTTTATCCGCATATTCCCTCAATGCCTTACCGAGTGTACGTTAATATACTAGGTAGTATTGATTACTCAGCTGGTATTTTTTCTATGCCTTTTTGTAGTGCGTACTGTTAATAACTTTTTATATTTTCGAAACACACTAGCATGTTAATTTATAAATAAAAAAGAATCCGCGTGCAGTGTTGTCATGACTAAATATTTTCTGAGGGGAACAAATTAAACAGAAAAACTTATTCAATGTAAATAATAAATAAATTTTATTTTTATACTATATATAAATATATATTTACACGTGATATTATAAAATTAGTTGATATGTACATATATACATTTTTAATAATTTGTCTTGGACTTTTTAGTTTAATACTATCTTTATTAAAAGTTAAACTATTCATTCATTTTACGCAGGAAACGATTATAGTAATTAATTTTAAATTTAAATGAAAACAACACTAGTGTGCGAATATCGTAAATTTATTATTTGGGAACTAGACTTTCAAAACATGTCAAGCATCTTAAATTTTTATATTGTAT
Source organism: Phania funesta (assembly GCA_963932375.1). Classification (NCBI taxonomy): domain Eukaryota; kingdom Metazoa; phylum Arthropoda; class Insecta; order Diptera; family Tachinidae; genus Phania; species Phania funesta. The sequence continues at coordinate 51,104,277 of OZ010656.1, forward strand.
ATATTTTTAAGCAGAAATAAGTTTTTATTTTATATTTTTGAGTAAAACAGGTTTTTTAATCCGATGTTTTTTTATTAAGAATTGAATGTAGCTTAGTAGCAGGACCCTAAACAATTCTGGAATTTTTAAGCACTGTTAAGTAGTAAGATTTTTAGATTTTTTGCAATTTATGGCTTAAACAAAAATTTTATGAATATTATTTATTTTAAATGTGGGTCGTAATTACCAGGATAATTTACAAAGGATTATGGTGAATCTGTGTATAAATCTTAGATAAATAGGTAATAATTAAATAAATGATTGGAAACAAGTTTTTATAGACGGTGAGTAAATAGCGAAAGTTATCAAACATATAATTAATAATTTGAGGTGAAAAATAAGCAATTTGGGTTAAAATAACATAGAACGGATACTCTGCTCGAGTATTATTTTTTTCTTTCAGATAGAATTACTTCTACCTAGTATATTATTGTGGCTTGGTCGTACCCTTCATCACATATGCTTAGACGATACCATTTGTGCTCTTCTACACAAAAACTTGACATATCGTAAGAGTTCTATGACCATGTAAACCACCCTTAAGAAATAGCAATAAGCACTCTTATTATTTCAGTTTGTGGATGTTGGTTTTTCATTGGAAGACACAATGACTCAACAAACAGAATTGCTATTTCCTACTCGTGTTGCCAGACATCTTTTTCAATATTTAAAAATAAAATAATTTTTAAGTTAAACCGGTAGCGAAATTAACACTAGTATAAAAAAATCAATCAAACAGCGTATCTCAGTAAGTAAACTATTAAAATTGGTACTTTCATACTTTGGATTTAAGAACGAGTTACTTAATTTTAAAAATACTTTTTGTGTCACGGAAATTATGTGGTAATATCTTATTACAAAAAGGAATGCAAATAGTGCAATCTTAGGGAATTTTCCAATCCTGGGCGAATCTTATAGTGGGTTTACATTTACGTCATTTACGTGATTTGAGCAAAACACTTGATGTGCTACTTGCTTTTCCATAACTTTTGTATACGAGTAAATCACTTCAAATAACTTCATGTGCGCTAACACCTCTCGAAAATATCTGTACAACACTGTTGCTTGTATGATTACAAATGCAACTCTGGTTCATCCATTACACAACGTCTTGACTAGTCACAAATTTGTTCGCATATGGTGAGATCGAACGAAAAGAAATTTGTTCGTGGTCTTCTGTATGGACAATATGTGTAGATGTTCTTGTTCAGTTTGAGCATATTTCTTTTTTTTTATCGAGATGTATAGACCAACGCATTCATACATATTTATTTTACCTGTGTGTATATTGTAACTTTTTTGAACACGAACAGCGACGCGTCAGTCTTCACAATTCACAGCAATCTGTACATTGGCAGAACAGATCTATGGCTAGTCAAGACGGCATATAACATTTATGCCCGTGAAGACCGTCGCTATTACTATGAGCTGTTTGTGTTTAAATAAATATTTCTTTGTATAACAATGACCTGTGTAAAATTTTAATCTAACGATTTGCAATAAAGTTCTGCTCCGGCGGTTAGGTAGACCAAACCAAAACCTATAAGGTTTTTTTCAAATTCAAGTTTTACAGGACCTTGGAGTGTATTTAGTATCGAGGTCCTTTTCCCGAACTTATATTTCAAAGGCATTTATTTCCTCCTCAGCTTGCTGCAGTATCACCTTATTTAATATTTTGGTTGCTTAAAAAGTTACCAAGCTTATTGGACGTGAAACTATTTAACATTTGTTATCGGTTTTGATGTATTATTTATTAAAACTATTTCAAAACTTTTGCGCAATCAATTTTTTGAATAATTTTGGCGCAAAATATGCACTTTCAGCAAATTTTCGTAGATTGGATTGTTTTTTACCTAAACGGTTTATTTTGAACTTGTCTTCTTGTATCCGTTTTTAGTAGCTATCACTTTATAGCAACTTTGATGAATTTGGGTGCAAGCTCGGAATTTTTTAAAGTTTTATTCATTTTACAATTTATATGTATATGCTGCTTTAGCTACTTAGGTGATTTCGGTATGGAGGATTGTCTGCTAGAACCACATAGTTTGAAGACACCGCCAAACAACATGGTCGTACATCAACATCACCACGTCCTTCGTAAAAATCCCTTCATTTCAATTTCGTTTAAGCTAAACTTTTAGATGAATTTGATTTGAATTTAATTTCAGGAGCTCTCAGATGCTACATAAACGTATGTATAGTTCATTCAATAAATCCGTGGGGATAAGTAGGGAAAAAATAAAATTCGAAGACGATATATGCAGTATAGCGATTTTCAAAACAAATTTTTTCACGCATCGTTTAAAGATTAATTCTAAATAAAAATCATATGGAAAAATCGTAGTAACGCCATCTACATATGTGTCATCCTATAGACTTTTTGAATGGATCGATGTAGGTCGATTTGTTGTGCCAGGAGACCTATTGTATGTAGACCCTGGCGGTATATACATACATATGTATGTATATGTAGCTAAATATTAAAATTAAAACTCAAAAATATATGTATATATCTTTTTAAATAGTGAATTATAATTTTTTTATATAAACTTTAGTTTTGTTTATTGAATCTTTCAATACAAAGAAATTTACAATAGGTATTCAAATGTTAGTTCTAATCTATTAAGTATTACCAATGTAATACCTTGTTTATTCTATTCAAATCTTAATAATAAACGACTATTTACTTTTGCGTAGGGAGAGCCGTCTCGTCAAGCTCAATGTGTCAGCCTCTGGTGCCCATAAATTGCAGTAAATCTATAGTGCTAATAAGATAAATTAAATTTCTTAAAGCCACAATTTCAGCTTTCTTCTACCGTCATCATAAAAATTTAATATCAAATGGCTTAGCAAAAATTCCCTACATCAACTAACCTTTTAAATACTTCCGTTATAAGGCAAAGTATAAAAGGATGTACGAGAAAATGAACTTAAATAAAAAAGTGCTAGTTGACATCGACAATTGTTGTAGATTGCAATAACATATAATTTTGTAGCGCAAAGACATAGTGACAAAAATGGATGAAGGAAACTTATATAAAGGGTGTTTCGAATAAAACATTGAAATGACAAGAAAACATATTATGTAGGCCAATATTAAAGTTGCTATTTAATCGAGCATTCTTAAGCATTCAAAGTGGGGATTTGGCGTCTACCATAAATTTTTTGCAATACGGCCTCTAATGCCCGAATGACAGAAATTATATTGAAATTAAAAGGGCAAAGAATTTCTTTTTTATTGCAATGAATATTTTTCGCATCTAAAAACTTACCCTTTACAACTTGCTTAGCCCGGAAATTCATTTTTTTCCTTTTTTCATAAATTCACAAAACGCAAGCAAGAAATACAAGTATTTTAGCTGGACCCAAGTGTCAACATGTTTTAATAGTACGAGCAACACAAACCAAGGAGGAGTACACTGACATTATTATAAAAATTATAAAAATATATTAATTTCTTAAGGCAGAAAAAGCGAGGACGAAAATAATGTTCAACACTTAAGCCAAGAGCCAAGGGTCTTTCATTCTATTCCTTCTTCCTAATTTTTTAGTTTATTCTGGCATTTGTCATAAATCACTGAAATGAATAAAAATAATTAAAATCCTAGGCGAAATTTAATGAATGGTATGCCAGAGGAAAATTTATGCAAATAAGTTTTTATTTATTTATTTTTAGTTTAATTACATTTGAAGGGAAATAATCTAAAACGTTGAGTAAAAGAATTAACTTTTGAACATAATTGGTTAAAAACCCTACGATAACAAATCTGTATAAAATTGTTCAAAACCTACATGTGTTCGAGATAAAAGCAGTGAAGGAACATTTTCACAAGTTACCAAAAGTTTAAGTTATGATGTTACCGGGAAGATAATGAGCTTCTGTTATTACATATGTATGTATTGTAACGTTTAAAAATTTTAAAGATCTGTAATTTTTCGCAGGTTCTTTCAGTTATAACGTTTCCTTTAAATTACACAATGGTATTTTTCTTTTATTTATTAAATCTTTTTTTCAACAAAATTACAATAAGTCGGTCGAGCTGAATTCAAAAATATTTCACGTGGTTGTCTGTTGGGACAGTGACATCAGTTAATTTTATTGGTGGGCAATTTTGCCATTCTGATTGTGAAAGTTACGTGGGCGCATTTAGAGCGGTTAACCCTTACCTACCAATTTTTTAACCAATCCTCTAGCTCGGTAATATAAGATTGCAGATGCTCCGAAGCAATCGTCTGATCTTTATTTACATTTACAAGTGCAGTGTTATCTGCGAAGGTTGACATACGGGTATATAGTATGTGTTTGAGTTTGTTGGCATATCTTCTGTGTAAATTATATACAGTAGCGGCCCTAATAGACTACCTTGAGGGACACCATCCTTTGATCTTATTTAAATTGTTCTACCTGTCAGCCAGCTTTTAAGAAGTTTTGTTATTATTTTAAGGAAGCATTCGCAAAATTTTTATGAGTAGCCCATGGTGCCAAACTATATTGTTACGAAGTAATAATCAAAGATGTGTGAAACGACCTATTGTACAAATACACAATGTTATAAACATAAAGTAAAAACAAATTGCGTAGCTGAAATTCACCGAACCGCGATTCACCGTAGAAACAATAACAACTTCTACAGAAAGAAAAAGTAAACAAAAGACACAAACACATATACAAAACTACTAAGCCAGCAACTGAAATAAATGATGCGCAATTTTGCGTATGTTCGGGACATTTCAAGAAGCGGCCGTGATATGTATATAAAGGCGCCGCGGCGCGCCGTCCACCGCAGAAGGCACAGTTCACTTTGAGATTTCATGGACTGAATATTTGTGTGTACAAAAGAGTGTTAAGTGTACAGTGTAAATTAGTACTGAAGAGTTGTATATAGAGTCTTAATTGCCGAATGAAGTTGTGTACTGATAAAATCATAAAGAACTGTGTATTTTAATATTTGCAATTAAACGAACCCTACAAATTAACGTTTATTGCGGTAATAAACGTAACAATATCAAACACTTAAATAAAACACAACTGTTAGTTTCTTATTATGATCTACGCAGTTTAACTATTTCCTCGACACTAACTTCTAGCTTGACCGCACAAAACTGTTTATAGTAATCTAATCTAATCTTTTCTTCTCATGTAGAGTACTCAAGAAGCCAGTAGATATTCCATTTTATATAGTTTAGTTTATGTAACAACTGTCTGCTTTGTTATTTATGGTAGTGGTTACTTTGAGTTGTTATTGTTTCCACACATTATCAATTCCTGGTAATTCTGCCTGTAGATTTTGATGTTATATCGTTATTGTTGTTCTTTATTATTCAATTTTCTGGAAACCTGTAAGAGCTTATGGATGTTGTGTTTGTTATTGTTTAAGCACAGCCCTGCGACTTTCTGTAAGAATTTTTGTATCGTAATGTTTATTGAATTGGAGTTGCCATATTTTCTCCGTTAGATCTTAGTTGGAGTTGCCATATTTTCTTCGTTAGATGTTCATTATCTCAATAAGAGACCACTATGGACATCGTTACTGCAGTAAATCTATCCTGCTAAAACCACAAGCCCACAAGAATTCTGTTATGTTGCTGCAACTGACGAATCGATGTTTTTGGCGACACCATTCTTTACATCTTCAATGTTTTTTAAGAGACCGGCCGGTACTTTGACGAAAAGAAGACTTATCATCAATAATCGACCCAGTGTCTTAAATTTTTTTTGATCACCCTTGGAATTGTTGACTTATTCCGTGAAGTTTGCGAGAGGACTCAGCGTAAAGGGTTTTTACAATGATATCACGTTCTTCTTTTTGTGTTGCGAAAAATATTTAAAGTTAAATAGTTATTGCCCATTTTAACTGAGGTTACCCATGACTATTACCAACCTTATTAGCAAGTTAACGGTCCCAAGAACATCGTATTTGTGATCTTGGAATGATTTAAAAGTTCTTATTAAAAAAATTCTTATTAAAAAAAAGGAAATTACAAAAATAATTAATTTTTGCAAAAATCGTTCAAAGAAACTGAAAAATTATAAATTTTCAACAAATTTACTCAATTCAAGTGAAATCTTCAAATTATTTTATTTAACTCTTTAAAAGTTTTGAATGATTAAATAAACAAGTAGGTCAGCAATTTAGATTTTCATTCATAAAATTTCATCTCCAAAACACTTTTCTATTATTGAAATAATATTACGATCTCATGAAAATTTCATATTTCATTGTTTTTTTTTTAAATAGTATTTTTTAATATTAAAAATCAGGCATAAATCGTATTACTCTCAAAAGCCATTTATTTTGTTGTAAGATTTGAGCACAATATAAAATAGTTTGTGAATATTAAAATCCTGTTCATATTGGAGAAGCAGTACAACGTTTTAAAAGGATTTTTGCTACCCTCTCTAAACATGAACATCTGTTTGTGTTACACACACACATACGCCTTCACAAATGCATCTATTGATTTCGTAAAAGGCAATTTTAAAAGCTTTTTTTGGGAACTGATACTTGCATAAATAATTTTCTTACACAACAACACGCATAAATTTAAACAGACTCTACTCATATTGATAATGTTTTCATACTCTTCTTTTTTGCTTCACTCGCAATTAATGCTAAGGGCAGAGATAAGAGGGGGCAAAATTTAAAAGCTGAATTTATTTGTTCCTTTTTGACTATTAAATGATGTTTGGGACAAAATATAGTGCAAAAAATAATATTTGGAAGAGAATTTTGGTGTAGAAAATATTGATGGGAATAACAATTTGGACAGAATTGTCCAAATGTTTGGGACAAAGCTATCAATACAAAATATTGTTTAAAACAAACTGTTCAATAGAAAACAAGTTATGGAAGAAATTTTTCAACAGTAAATACTGTTTGGGAAGCAATTTTCTATGTTTCGGAAAAAATATTCTATAGCGAATAATGCTTGGGACATAATTGTCTAGAGATATTAATGTTTGGGATGAAACTGTCCGTAAAAATGATATTTGGGCCAAACCGCTCTAAAGAATATAATGTTTGGGCCATAATTGAGTTTAGAAATAAACAATGATTAAGACAAAATTTGTTTTGAAAATCCTGTTTGCCACAAAATTTTATATAGAAAATAATGTTTGGGGAAAAATTTGATATGAAAAATTATATTTGGGATAAATTTTCGTGTTTGGGACGAAATTTTTCAGAAGAAATTAAAAATAGTTTAATGGACATATTTTATTGAAAATCATTTTTTGGACAAAATTTTCTATTGAAAACTATGTTTATGAAAACAATTTTTTATAGAAAATATTGGTTGGCATAAAATTATCTATAGAAAATTATTAATGAGGTAATATTTTTATTGAAATGTTTAAGTTAAAATTAAAATAAAAGTTAGGATAAAATATAAATTTTAAGATAATAATTATTTTTTTTTACTAAAATTTTTTTTTTATTAAATTTTTCTTAAAGAAAATTATAATAAAAATTCAAATCTTATCTCTAAAATGTTATTTAATATTTATTACAAATGTAATAAATAAACAAACTATTGTATTCAAATCTAATTAAACTTTCTACTATTGGGTAGGGATATCTGTCTCGCCAGACTGAATGTGTGAGTTCTTTTTAGTCTCTGATACCAAATAAATTGCGTACAAGGACGTTGGGATGGACCACTAGTTTGATTACGGATTTGGATGTGTATGTTTTTACTTCTTCCTGAATAGTGGAAACTGTTAGATCACCATGGATGTTTTCATTTCTTATATACCAGGGGGCGCAAAAGATAAGTCTTAAAATCCTAGACTGTCTTCTTTGCAACTTCTAAATGTTTGATGCGCAAACAGTACCCCACAGGTGAATCCCAAATGACCATATTGGCTTTATAACGGATTTGTATAAAAGGAATTTGTATTCGAAAGCCAAGGTTTAGTTAGGACTTTTTAGCTTTTTGAAGCTTTATGGCCGTTATTGTGGTGCGACCAAGTTAGGCGTCGATCTAGGTGGACACCCAAAAATTTAATGTATGTTTCCGCTGCAATAGTGGTGTTTGGTAATGTTATTTGTGGATAATTTTGCTTTCTGAGTAAAAACGTTACGTGAGCACATCTGGATGGATTCACATTTATTCGACACTGTTTTAGCCAATCCTCTAGTTCATGAATATGGGACTGAAATTATTCATAAGTACCTTTCGGATATTGGTCATTATTGGTCAGTGTTACCTGCAAACGTTGATGTATATGTATGAAATATCCGCTATATAGGTCATATATGATAACAGCATTAGTACACTACTTTGGGGAACACCTGGAAAGATTTTTCAATTTTTGGAAAGCTGATTCTTTGGCCTTATTTTAAGCATTCTATTTGTTAAATAGCTCTTTAAAAGCATGTGGCAGTTTTCAGGTAGGACTTGAGTTATTTTCGTAAGTAGCGCATCATGCTTTATCAAACGCCTGGAAAATACAAACGTACTATAGTTGGCTCAAAACCCAAACCCGAGATGATGGTTCTCACAGCACAAAAGAATATTTATGGCAAAAGTTTGTATAGAAAATAATGCTTGCAACTCTATTTTCCATAGAAACTAACGTTTCGAACCAAATTTTCTACAGAAAACAATGTTTGAAACAAGGCAGTGTATAGAAAATAATGTAGGGGGAAAAATTGTGCACAGAAAATATTATTTGGGACAAAGTTATTCACACAAAATAATATTTGGGACAACACTGTCAACAAATAATAATGCTTGGAAAAACGTAATCTGCAAAAATTATGTTTAAGGTAAAATGTTCTACAGAAAATATTTTTTGGCTACAATTTTTTCTATAGAAAATCTCATTTGGAAAAAAATTTTCTATAGCAATTAAGATTTGGTACAAAATATTGCACGGAATATTTACCTTGAGATAATATTTCTACGGATAATCGTATTTATAGCAAAATTTTAAATAAAAATTCTATACCAAACCTTATTTAAAAAAAAAAATCAGAAAACATAATTCTAGGTTTTCCAAGTCATGGTGTTTTTAAAAGTTGGTGTTTACTTTGATTAGGAAGAAACTCTTAAACCTTTATTCTATCTATGACAAACTTCTTTTGTGCTGGTCTGTCACCTTTTTTGGTCATAAATTGCATTAAATATTTTTTTCATTTTCGTAAGTAGAAAATGCATAAATCAGAAATGAATCATTGCATATAATATTCCCATTTTAAAGAATTCAGTAATACATATGAGGCTTTCAATGGCTTTCAATATTATAAAGAGATTAAAGCCATGTATTATTGAGTTTTATTTGAAAAGTCGCTTACCTTAATAGTTCGCTAAGAGATTTTCTAAAGGAAGAATAATTATAAGCGAGGCCTATATTTGCGATACATTTTTTCAATTTAAAGTTAATTGCGAATTTCGAATGCACAGGTTAATACGAGCCTCTTAAAACACGGCCTTGTTCTAACACGTTTCAGTTGCTGCAGCATGCGCTTGTTTAAGACGGGAAGAGCCCTATTCTAGCATGGTGTGAAAAAACAATTCTCTCGCGAGAAAGCAACATTACGATCGACGGAATAGCTGATGAATTATATTTACAACTCACCATTTCATTTTAAATGTATCAAAAGGAAAACAAAACCGATATATAAGAACCCCAAAAATGTTCGCGTATGATAAACTTAAGCATTGGGGTCTTAATTCGTCTGGCACGATTTCTCTTAACTCGGTATTTTCAAGAAACGCAACTCCATGTTAAGCGAGATCTACTTGTGTAGAAAACTGTTATTTCCAAGTCCAACTGACAGGAATATATTGAGTTTTTATACGAAAAAATTATAACATAAATTTGAAAAGCATATTGCAAGATTCGAAATTAACTTCGAAAATTTTAGTTAATAAAAAATTTTTATACAACATTTAACAGCCTATTATATTTTTGGGAAATATGGGACATTTTTTCAATATTTGAAATTTCGAAAGTTTACTGAATTGGAATTCATCAAATTTTGTGTATTTTCAAAAATGAAATTTAAGACTTCTAGAAGTGACCATGGTTTATGGCGATATTCTAAGGAGTCTTTAAAAATTCGTCATTGGCTGGCCAATGAATTTATTAAAAATTCGAACGATGATATAAATCTTAACTAGATATCAAATATTCTCAATAACTAAGTGAGTGAAGTTTAAACAAATGCCTGCCGAAAGATTTCATTAAAATATACCTCTAATTGTTTTTATAAATTTAATTTATAATACTCGTAGCCGTATTCAGTGTTTGGTGCAAAAGTGCAATTGCAAAATATCGTAGACTTTATATTGAAATCCAACAACAAAATACACAAAATTTCTGTCAAATTTCATAAAAAAAAGCTATGATATTTTGCATTTACACTTTTGCGAGACCATTTGCATCAAACACTGCATACCGCTTATATGAATGTATTTTTCATGTTCAACATGTGGATTGTTGTTTTATTTAAAATTCTATTTCAACCTCAAACAACAACAAAAACAAACAAACTTTACACATAAAATATGTAGTCCTAAAAAGAGAGGGAGAGAGTGAGAATGAATTAATATCTCATATGCATTCCTTTTACCTACTATATTGAGTTAAGGTTGTGTGGGCTTAAACATTTTACACAATGAAATCAACAACACATCAATGACTGCATCACTCACACGCTCACACACAGGTACAAGCTTTGTACTCTACATTCGTATAAACAGTCAAACAGCGTATGCATCTGTCAGGTGTATTCAAATGTTACAAATTACCAAATACTTTGAGCATTCTTGTTTTATTTACTTAAACGAGTACGATAGAGTACTATAGAGGATATTTGTACTCTATTTGTGTTGGATGGGGAGACTGCATGTTTTACTGAGCATATTCCACAGATGAGTTTTAACAAACAAATTATTAATGAGTGTGTAATCGAAACTGTGTGTTAGACTCACTTTGTAGAACTGTGCAAGTTTTGTAGTGATTGCCTAGACTCACAATATATATATATATTTTTAAAACTGGATAAACTTCAATTACCAAAAAGTTAAGATAGTGAATAATACGTTAGCACTTAAATAGTTATAGCATTATAAACCAGCAATGTGGCCGGAGGAAATATATTGCAAGGCACCTTTTCAATTATATACTTAAATAAGGATTGTAAAAAGTGTGAAAATGAAGATCTCGAACCAAACTGAAACTTCTCTTAGTCAGGATGAAGTAACTGAGTTTGAGCTTATAAATCTGCGCAACATGGAAATTAATCTTAAGTTTAGCTACACATTGAATATTGATTCACATCTCTTAGCATTTAAACATTTCGTCTATAGCACACTTCGGTGTAGAGTAGGAACAAATGGAACCGTATGGGATTTCATAGCGCGTCTGTATACTAAGCAGAAGAACGTGTGTGAGTTCTTTTATTATAGAGTTGGTTCCAAATATCATGATTACGTGGATTATGTGATATATCTTTGCATAATAAGAAAGCTTCTACATCATTGTATCGTTTATAGCGGAAGTTTTGGGATTGGCTAAGAACAGGCTTCTAGAAATTCGGCTGTGAGGTATAAAGCGGCTCTTGGCTGGAACTTATTTCTTCATAAGCAGTTCAGCTTCAGAAAAATTCAACTTTTAAAGCACAGACCCATACAGCAAAATGACGATGAGCTTGTCAGAACTAGCGTAACCCTTCGAGTTTAAGGGCTTGTATATATCTTGCTAAATTAGACAGCGCTAAAGGGCTCAAACGAAGAGTTTTGGAAGATAGTTAACGAAAAGTTATTTGGTTTTAGTTTCGATTTTATTCATTTTATATACATTTTATGTTGAATTATTGGTTTATTGCCCACTTGGGGTGAAGTTCCAACTTTTTGATGAATTTTTGGCAACATATCGAATTTTTATACAATTTCCAATATTTTTGTGGTAAAATTTAAAAGTTTTGTTAAAAGTTGATATTAAGTAATTTTTGTTGTCAAATTTTTTAATACGTGTTAAGTTTTCGGTTTTTAGTAAATTCCCGAATTTCGGCGGAATTTTTATCTGTTTATGATTTTTCGGTTTAACTTCAATATTCGGTATTTCGAATTATTGGTGAATGCCTGACTTGTGGTGAAATTTTAGTTTCCTGATAATTTTTTGGTGACATCAAATTTTATAAAATTTTAAAATTTTTCGAAAAATTTGGAATTTTTTTGAAATTTGGATTTTATAGTAAATTTTTAAAATTTTTGTGGTAAAATGTTGTAATTCGGTTATTTTTATCTGATATTTCTTTCTTTATTGGTATTGGTTCTTTTGACAATTAAAACTTTTTTCCTAAATTTCTGGTTATGTGTTGAGTTTTCAGTTTTTGGGAAATTGATGAGTTTTAAGTTCAATTTAAATTTTTGCTAAGTGTGTAGATGTTAATGGGTTTTAAATAATTTTGTGATTTAATTTTCTTCTGTTCATTTAGACATAAATGAATATGAGTGATTTTTTAAGTTGTTGTGGTGAATTTTCGATTTGTGTTGAAATTTTAATTTTCGATACTTTTTTCAGTGAAATGAATTTGTTTTATAAAGTTTTTACTTCTTAAATATTTAAGTGAAATTGCAGAGTTAATAGAAATTCGATTTTTGGGTTATTTGTTGGTGATTTATTGTTTTTTTTTTTTTTGTAGAGAAAATTCGATATTTTGGTAATTTCTGGTTTTGTGGTGAATTTTCGATTTATGGTGAATTCCCGAGTTGTAGTGAAATTTATTTTTTCTTACAATCTATACCTTTAATTTTGATTTCGGGTAGTTTTTAATGACTTTCGAATTTGTTAGCATTTTTATTTTGATTTTATGGTGAATTATAGATTTGAATTTGTTTTAAATAATCCATAAACATTTTTCAATAATTTGAATTTGTTAGTTAGGTTAGGTTAGCTTGACAAGGTTATTCTCATTGCTATGGACATACACCTAGTGGTTGATTGGGGATTTTGAGCGCTACTTTATATATCAAAATAAAAAGAGTTACTGATTTATGGAGCTCGGTGCTGCGAACAAAGTTCTTAAAAATTTTCCATTCTAAAATTTCTAAAATTTTTTGGATTTTTTCCCATGGCAGCCTCTACATTATTTTTAGTTTTCATGATATTGTAAAATTGTATATATAAATTTTTGTTTTTTTTGCATTTTGAACTCACATTAATTTAACTTTTTACTCCCATTCTTGATTTTTTTCCGTGTCTGAACTTTTGCAAAAGCAACTGTTTGTAATTCACAAAAGTTTCCACATTCAATGGCGACATATTGTCAACTCGGCAGAATTTGTATCACGAATTTTACAACAGTAAAAAATCCAAAGTTTTTTTTAATAAATAAATCAAAAGTTTTGTATTATGAAACAAATTTATAGTGCAGCGTAAAAAATTACATTTGTACTCGTGCTTCACTTCACTTCAAATGAAATGAATTGTTTTTTGTTAAAAAATATATTTTTGACCAATTTAAAGCAGTCAAGTTTAAAACTGCCACCTAATATTTTTGTTTCTTTTTTTTAATTTAGAATTTTTGCTATAAAAAAATATGATTGTTGAATCTTGTAATGCCAGCGGCTTCTGCTTGGCCATGGGTTTACTGAAAACAGCAAAACTTAACAATATATGTCAATTTGCTGTTAAATTGTTGTTCCTAATCCTTGTGTAGCATAGTGGCACACACACAAAATATGCACTGAATTTAAAATATTTTGAAAATTTCAAACTTGTGCTTATTTGACACATTCGAATTTTAGTAATAGTTGTTGAGGTTTTTAATTGTAGTTGCCAGTTTGGTTTTTCACCCTTTCAGTGTTCACTTTAAAATTGTTTTTGTATTTTTTTATGGTTAAGCCGCAAGCCAATTAAGTATGTGAAACATAAGGAAAATATAATAGAATTTCAAAACTAAATACATAAATATTCCTACACAGGTCTAACTAAGCTTTGCTTTCGGCAACTAAAATAATGCAATAATATTTCATTTAAGTAAAATTCCAGCTAACACTAATTATGGAGGAAACATTGTCTGAAAAACTTTATTCCTGGATATCCTGTGGTCGTTTGTTTCATTACATTTGAAGAAAAACTTTATTTTTTTGTGTGGGTAAGTGTGTGCGTGTGTGCCCTTATATATGAACGAGAAAATCGTTGTTTCTTTTTGTTGTTGATTTTTGCAGCCATCAGAGTTTTTAGACTGAAAGAGTTTTAAAAAAGTTTCCTTTCTTTTCCTTGTATACGACGTTTATCAACGATATGATGCTACTGGCTGTGGTATTTTATTTATTTTTTTGTTTTAAATTTTTTGATTCAGCCACGAGTATTTTTCTCTACTCAGAGATAATCTTGTAAATGTCGTTTACGATAATGTTTTTAAATAGTTTGTTAATAACATTAGAAACTTGTACAAAAGTAAAAGAGTTTTCCCTTGAGTTAAATCAACCATTGCACAGTATGGCAGAACACAACATAATTGATGATAAATATATGACTTAAACTATTGGGCAGATTTTCTTGACACTTGAAACATTAATAAAGGAGTAAGGCTTTCATAATGTTGTCGGCGTTCTTTGGACAGTGGGCCAACGTTAAAGACATGGGGGTCTGCAATAAAGACAGGTTGATTTTAAAATGAAATAAACCAATCTGTGTGCGGGCTTTCGTACTCTGTTACGGACCCAGAGATCTAAATTTTCGATTACTTTTTCGCATAGTAATAGTGTGGGTTATTCAGTCCTGCGCCTACAGAAAATGCAAAAGTAAAATTGTAGCATGGCCACTACGCATATTTTTGGTAGCCAAGGTTTCTCACCTCCGCTAGAGTTGTACATACTCTTCAATTTTTAATGCAGAATATCTGGTTGGGCCTTTGTAGTGTGAAATATATTGGACTATGAAATAGCGACTAATTTGCTGGGCGATGGGTTAATCTCCTAGCGCATTTCCCTTACCCAAAACTTACAAAAACTAGGAATGCCTTCTGCTTGAAGTTTTGTCAACCAAACGGGAGGTTTAATGAAATTTATGGTATAATTGATTTCTTTTGCTTGTGAACCTCGTGTGAGTTAGCCTCTTCCCTTATACGGCAATTATGCTGGTTAACATGGCCATTCCACTTCACAAAAGACTATTTTTCGGTCATCTTCGAAATGCTCAGTAGGATATGCTGCTCAAACGTGCAACTTGCCAAGATGGTTTGGCATCATTGACTGAATAAGAATCAATCTATTTGACAAATGCCTTCAAAGCAACACAATCGCCATAGACTGTCAACATCGACCTGCCCTTATTGGATAATCTTTTATTATGGAATTTGTATTTTTTTTTTAATTTGTATCTTCTTTTGTTTCTCTCTTAATTTAATTAATTACCACTAAATAGAGTAGACCATTTCACAGTAAGAGACAGATAGTTTGCAAACTCAGCGATTCCGGGAATGCCAAATATCATTAACGTTTGCCATTTCCTTAATTCGGAATTTGGTTTTAGCCCCGTTATTTTACTAAATATGGAACAAATCTCTTGAAAAATACTGGTATGTATTGGAAATAGTTGTTAGGGATTCAATTTATAAGTTTTTACTTGCTAATTCCCACGAAACCCACTAATATAATATCAACGTTATTTAATTCACAAATTCTTTTCAAAAAAGTTAAATTATTTTATAGACTCTCTGCGCACTACTACTGCTAACATTATCAACTACCTGTTAACGTTTTTTATAACGTTTAAAGTTTGTATTTTTCTTTTCCTTTTCTTTTCTTCCTTTCTTAATACTGTTTCTTAAATAAACAGAGTGGAAGTAAAAAAGAGCTCGCACGTACTCAGAACAAAAGTATTTTAAGAGGAAATTAATGTTTGTTTATCTCCATTTTCGCACACTTACTTTTACTTACAGCTTCATTTTCTTATAATAAAGTCCTTTTGTTGTTGTTCGTTAATGTTGGCAATGTTAATATTTGTGTTTTTAAGAACATTTTCTCATTTATAATTAAAAGTGGCATTAAAATATGTTGTTGTTAAAATAACAAAAATATGTGTGTATGCGCACGACTGTAGCAAACCGCACAATAACTACGTTGAGCACTAGCACACGATCTCGATGACAAACACAAAATTATGCCCAAACTAAACAGGAACATCTACACGTATTCTTCACACGGAATACCATGAACAAATTTCTTTTTGTTATTCTTTACGTTATGCTCTGCTAACGTGCGAACATATTTCTGGCTATTCAAGACGGTATGTAATACATCGAAAATAATACGATTTATCAACTGGGAACGTGTTACATAGGAACTCTTAAGATTGAGGCTATAAACTGGGCTCTTGCAATAAGAATCTCGTAAATAAAACGCGATTTATATCCGAAGCTATAGAACAAGTTTCAGTATTCGTTTGAAGCTTTAGTTTACATCGACGTCCTAAGCAGATATAACTTCACAGTTCTTGATCATAATTTTGAAAAATTATATTACCACTAAAAATAATAATTTACCTCCTGAAAAGTTCGGAATTTTGAGATATGACAACCTTGCAGCAAATGTGCGAAATGAGCATTTTAGGAGTCAAATGGAAAACTTCTAATCATACGTTTTGCCTAACATGTTTATCCCTTCTGCTTTGATAAAGGTCCAAAACCGTCGAATCGGAGACGTGGGCAAGTGTTGAGGGCTTGGGTATACCCACCAAATATCTGCGTCTCCTTGCTTACAAAGTTCAATTGGCACAAGAATGACAAGCCAATAAACATGCAGAGCAAAAAGAATTTAGTAAATATATTATTGAACATCATCCTAAGCGATTATGTTTGATTTCTACAATATTCCAGCATTTTTGAGTCAAGGGTCCTACACTATATTGCAAGCAGGCCCTGCAGTGATTGTTACTGGTGTTCGATACTGCAACATGATAACTGAGTGCTATTATGCGAAGTGATGGCATTGATATAATCGTATATGACAAAAGGTTGCAACTAGACGGTGCAACATGCGGTAGATATCAT
The DNA here is from genome assembly GCA_963932375.1 of Phania funesta. Taxonomy (NCBI): domain Eukaryota; kingdom Metazoa; phylum Arthropoda; class Insecta; order Diptera; family Tachinidae; genus Phania; species Phania funesta. The sequence continues at coordinate 51,121,328 of OZ010656.1, forward strand.
TAGGCAGCTCAATAACTCCATGAGATATTTCCTGGTCGTGTGATAGAAGACCCATCATGTGACTGAACAACCTCTCCATCCAAGCCAGCTACCATCCATGCATTCCACAAACAGATTAAGTGCAGAATCACTGAAGTACATTCACATTAATTCAACATGGTGTGTCAGCTAAGCCGTCAAAGTATTTCCTGGAGGCGCTCTTCCATATCCAAAGTATAGGGTGACTAGATAACACAGATAGGAAAACAAATTTAAATAAAATAACAATAGTGTGAGATATCAAATTGATCCCCTTCACTGGTAGAGCTTCAAGATGATTTATTGACCAAAATTCGAAAAACATTTTCAGTGCCCAATCAGCATCTTTTTTGGTCGTCCGGCTTCAACGCCAGCATCAGCACAATCAGGCATCAGCACGATAAAATGGCAAACGACAAACCTTTCTGAAAATTTTGACAGCTAGATGTCATTGATAATTCTGACAGCTTCTCTTTCAAATCGTGCGTAGTTATTCTTATAAAGGATTAATTTATAAGAGCGGGTCGACATTATGGAGCAAAACAAACAGCGATTGATAAAATCCCTTTTTTCTTTAATATCATTCAAATTTCAGCATAGACATGCGACCTCAGAAAACCTACAATTCATATTATTCCGCGAGAGGCCCCCTCAAGTTGTTCAACCGGAATGTCTATTGTGGCTTTCTTTTCTTGACACGTAGCGCCATCCTGTTTGGAAACATATACATATTGTCCACTCTCTTAAAGTTCAGTCCGTACCAAAAGCAATGATTTGTAGCGCTTCCCGTTCACACTTATAAACTCGCCGACTTTGTTTTTAAAGAAGTACGAAACAATCCGCTCCAAACAGAAGTTTTTTGTGGATGCATTGCCGCCTGCTAAAAGTTCTGTTAGTAGCAGTTGTATGGCAGATATGCATGTAAACGTAGTCATTCGTCCAAAAACGTAATTTCTTATCACTAAAGATGATTTTTCTGCTGAAAAGCTCAGTTATCAAAATAAGGCCGTTGCCAGGCAACTTGCCTTTGGCAGGCTGGATGCTTCATGTTTACATGCACAATTTCGCGAACAGCGGCATTCCTGTACCTGTGTTGGCTGAATATTTATGGCATTCAGATGTTCTCTAGGGCACTTTGAAGACACACAATGAGCGCACCGAGCGTTTGTTCTATCCAGCACACATTTTGAAAATAAAGTTTTATTATTTGGGCTTGTGCAGGAAACAATCAAATAACTTGCCATGGTGATTTGAATAATAATTAGTAGATTTGACAGACGTCACCGAACCCAACATGGTCGCCACGGACTCTCGAAAATCGTTAATAATGAGTTTATACAGTGACTGACAAAACGTTGTTAATTAGGATTAACTTTTTTCACCGAATTTTGCTAAATTTACGTACTAAATGGGGAAGATAGGTTACCTCAGCTTAAGTATTAGAAATGAAAATAGTAAATAAAAATTTCAAGAGCAGCTATTAAGGAAACTCATTCTCGATTACAGCCTGTAATATGTTTACTTGGGTTTGAAACTTTAAAATGTTATTATATTTATTATAGGTTTTCATTGTATATAATGTTTTTTAAATGAACTTCTATTAATAAAAAATAAAAAGATCACATTTACATAATGACATATTTCACGAAATTGGTGTCATGAAATTTTTGTTTGTAGTTAAGAGGTCTAGAAGAGCAAGCGCCTCTCTACCTCTTCTCAACACACACAAACATTTCATGCCACTAACTTCATAAAGATTTCAGTAATGTTAATGTAGTCTATTATCAAAAAACAAAAAAAAAATCAAATCTAGTGAAGGCGTCGCACATGCATCCCTACCAGTGAGTGCAATCGTTCGATTTTTGCATGATTCCACTTGTTGTACAAAAATCAAAACGAATTGTTGTCATACTTTCCGTTTAAAAAGAAAAATGAAACAGGAAAACGTAAGCAAAATATGTTTTCAATATTTTGTTAATTTTAAGCTGAACTGGAAAGTGAAATTGCTGCGCACGCACTTTAATCCATTTTGAATGGCATTTAAAATTTAGGATATATAATAATGTGTGTCAGCTTCCTTAGAGTGTAAGAAAGTGGCAACACAAGCAGAAGTTCCTTTCTGCAGTTGCAATACTAAATCAGCCAGAATTCTGATCTAAAGTTTCAACCTTTAATTGTAGTTTTCTGCCAAATTAAAATAAAAAAATTTCAAAGGTAAATTTAAATCTTTTGTTTTCATTATCCCTAAGTTGCAAGCACAATAAATAAGCATATACTATCTTGCAACACTTTATTTACCTTCTTTCATTCCTTTTTTTCGTAGTATGTGTTTGCTACAAATTAACGTGCAGTAAACTAAACTAAACTAAACACATCAAAAGTTAGTTACCATTTTACCACAATTTATTTTTATTCCTTCAATATCTTTCACAACACATTTTCCTTTGCAGTTTTTGTCCGTCCAATTCGTTCATAATGTTGTGTTTATTGTTACATAAACTCTACAAAATGTGTTTGAATTTTCATTTAACCATCTTGAGCATGTTTTAAATGAACGCCAAACAACAAAAAACTAATTCCATACACATAACCCCCATACAAATACACATACACACATCCTTAGAGAAGCATGAGAAAAGAAATAAAGCACGAACACGAGTGCGAGAAAAAAACAGGAGTTGCCAGTATTTTACGCTCACAATAGGGAGGTGCATATTAATATAGAATTTAAAAATTCTACAATCACTCATGGGCTTAACTTGACCCAAATATTTATTAAGTCTTAGAGATTTTCTAAAGTCATAATTTATACTTGAAAACAAAAATTTTTCTAAATAATTTCAACAGATTTCAGTCGGATTCAATTTCAATTTTACAAACTTTTCATAATTTTTGCGTTCACACGTTATGGCAGCTATTGTCGTTGTTGTAATTTATATATTATTTATTTTGATAAATAAACAAAAAATGTATTGTTAAATTATCTAATATAAGATAAGTGTTATAAGATATTTTTGTATTCCTTTCGCCCTTTTCTATTTTTTCCCATTCATGCAGTGTTGTATTTATTGGTAAATATAGTACATTTTATGTAAGAAAACAAAAGGTACTTAGTTTACATATGGTACTTAGTTTACATATGGATTGTACACAGTCCAATTATCATATGGATTGCAAGAAAAGTACAGATTCTGCATGTACAACACATATTCTGTAAGAGTCTTTTGTATATTGTCAAAAGTCTGGTCATGTAGAAATTAGGTTGACTGGCTTCAATTAAACAAATTTCCGTCATCCATTGTCAAAGTATCATCAAAACACCCTGTCGGAATATCAAAACTAGAATACACTATCTTCTGCCGTACTATTGACGACTTTCATTACCATAAAACGTCACATTGATCACCATAGCCACTAGTTTACTCTCCCGAAGGGTTCCCACCAACAAAGTCCGTTCCTTATGGTCTCATGGGGTTCCAGTGGTACCAAACAGTTAGTTACAGGTTAAATCTTGATGATCGCTACCTTCAAGTTTCGGGCCTCAGTGACTGGTTTTTTCTCTGAATAGCCATACATCCAGGTGACCTGGTCACCAAGAAGACATTCCACCGTGCGAAAACTGTATGTAATTTTTAAAATAATATAAATATGTCTTACGACTTATCCCGACAGTGGTAGGAGTTACTTACTGTATGGATTCCATCACATATATCAGTAGCAATTATAACTCCTTGACTGCCTGGATCATGAGTAAATTTATGCTTGCTCAGAGTTATCATTGACGACCTGCATAGCAATGTAACGACATATAGATCTTGCTTCACAATCTTCCCGGGCTTGCGCCTAAAAAGCAGCCCCACAACCAAGTCCGAATCTTTTCATCATGTTAGTTATTTGATCCCGCAAGTCAGTGGATTAATTACTGGTTCTTTCAGTTTCAGGCTCCAGAACTGGTTCGCCTATTTATCAAGATATGTCGCTGAGGACAAACTTTATGGAACATACAAATTTTCGTCTCAGAATTCTTTGTGTATTACTAAATTGTAGTTAGTGCTCGCCGAATATGAAAGCTGTGCCAATGTCCACAAAATTGTAGTGGTAAACATTATTTTTATCGCATTTACTTCATTTACTAGCACTTGATTTCAGATGTTGCCCTTTGTCATATTGATTGAATCTATTTTTCCTTCTTAATACAGAAGTTGAGAAACGAGCGCAATCATTCCAGGAATTATTCGGTAAACCTTTATCTGTATACAAATATTATCTTGATTTGTTTACAATTGGCCCCACTGTGCATTTATATTTAGATGTGTGACTCTTAGAAAGATTTTGGCTGCTATTAAATGTTCATATTCGTGTATTTGTGAGTGAGAGTAATGTTACTCAATGCACACACTCACTCGTCCATTCGCAAGAGTTTCTTTCGTAAGTGTTGAAGAAAAACATGCAACATTGTTTTGCAAAAATTATTACCATAAAATGGCAGTGATTTATTTGTGTTCAGTGAAAAGTTCCGTTTCCTTTTTAGCTCCACAACTTCTTGTTTTGTATACGAAAGGATATTTCATTCATTCAACGAACTACTGCTGTGTATACAAAACACAATCAAGAACTGAACACACAGATCTACTTGAGTTGTTTTTTTTTACGATTTTCTAATTTTTTTTATTATTTTTTCATTATTTCTCTCTTTCGTTCATTCAAGTTTGCACGAATGGTTTTGTAAGGTTTCTTAAAAAAATTATTAGTTTTTTTTTTTTGGTTTTATAACAATTTTGTTTCGATTATATTGCAGAAATCTGTATCTATCTGGCACTCCGTTAGGGCAACTGTTTAAGCTCAAATTAGTCTAACAGGAAGTGGAGATACTTTTATTTTACATAAAAATTCAATAACTTAAGTAGAAGCATTGAAGTCAGCAGTAATACTACAATCCATAACAATGTACCACGATTCATAAAAATTGAAGAAAGAAATTTGTTTGAAAACTTGAAACGACATAAGTCATTGTACTCCCTTTTGCCTACAGCTGTTAAGTAATGATTAAAATCGTAATGTTTAGTAATTAGAATACTTTTATTTAATTAGATTACCATTATTTTTAGTTTCGCCTGATTACTAATTGATTACAATTACAAGTTTTCTATAAATAATCAGGATTACTTGAGATTACTGCAAATAATCAAAAAGAATCAAAAGTAATCAACAAGTATCAAATGTAACCTTTAATAGTGGTCGAATTATATACTTTGAAAAACTTACACAAAATTAAGCTTCGCGTTCAAACAGGTCGCATTGACTATTTGGTTAAAATTGTACCAAAACAAGTTAGAAGAGGTGGGGAAGAATACAAAAGATATTTAATTGAATGATATAATTCTGGCCTTTTTCAATAAGAAAATACAAACAAGTTAAATTCTATTTTTGAAAAATATTTCGCTGTGATTTAACATAATTTGGTATTCCTAAATCTTACTGATATTTAATAAAATGTACATTTTTTCCGCTTAATTTTTCAGTTTAGAATTTTTTACAGAACATGTTTGTGCACATACAGGCGATGCAAAAATTCTATTTTAAAGTGAGTTTTAACTTCAAAAGGCTAAACAATGAAACTTTCGATAATATATGCAAGACAGTGCATCTTTTTATTCTTCTTAGTTCTCTCTCCCACAAGCAGAGACTTGTGCGAGCGTGTCACAGACCACCTAGAATTGCTATTTACACATTGTGGTATTATGCCCTTGGTGAGGGGCCCTAAATTAATCTAAATTAGCGAAATCAAGCTGTAGTAACAAACTGTCACTCCAATTCCTAATGACAAAAAGGAAGTGACATAGCTCGCTATGATCAATCTCATCTAGCAAGATGAACTGGTCTATTTGTCTCTTATCATTGTATGCAAACGAAGCACTATTTCGAGTAGCCTTATAAATTCCTGAAATAATTGAGAGGAGCTTAATTTCTTTTAACTCGAATTCTACGGTATGGAGGCGGACCACATGTACTTCCCGTAGTACGGTACTAGGGGCCATACTGGACAGACTATGAACTATTTTGTAGGTATGGTTACCTCTTACGAAAAATTACATGAATCGGCCATCATCATCGTTCGGTTTGACCTCACTACTACTGGCATCTATGCCATTAAGCTGCAATCGATCAATGCTCTTTAAGTCATCATAACCAAAGCCATCGAACTTCCAGAGCCATTTCATTTCATCCAACTCCATACATTAAAACATACATGGGTATTATAAACCACAAACAGCTGGTTTAAATCTACTTCAACATCGACCCACTTTTATTTGAAACTTCTTTTTAATTGTTAAGCGGATCATTAATTATGAATAGGCATCCTAAATTTATTTGCTTTTGTCCTCTAACATACTACTCTTACAATACGATTGGGGTTTTTTCATTGTCCCAAAACTAAATGTTTTAGTTTCCTTAATCCGTCTATTGACATCAATTACTAAGGCCATGAACAAAAAGTTTTACCACCAATAAAAAATGTGTCTGCACTTTTGTTTATATTGCAAAACACAAAATATTTATTTTAGGAAATAAATCATAACAATAGTTTTAAATTGCAACACAATAAAACACAATCAATAAAATAGTTGAACTCTGGTGCTTTTTAAAAAACTTTTATCGTTTTTTGGGGATTTTTTATGAAGCGTTAAAACTTATTGTGGTTTAATTAATTTCAGTGTTTAAGCTTTGAATGCTGTGAAAATGCAGATGTTGGCGAAGAAGAAAATTAAACACAGTAGGGGGGAACGCGTTTTTTCTGGGCTTTCGATAAATGTTAGAAAATTAAATTGAACTACAAAAATATTTAATATTTAAGGTTCATCTAGAAGATCTATTCATTGAAGATTCTATGACATAGCACTACTATTATATTTATTTTTCGAATAATCACGATAAGAACTATATTCGAATTTTCGAACATACTCTAATACTGATGAATTTATTATTACAAAAATAACTTTTAGCATTAAAATAAGATTTTTTTTAATTTTGACTTACAATTTATTATCCTACTTTAAATCGAAAGTTCTAAACTATGTTCGAAATTCCTACCTTACTGAAAAAATACGTTACGTTACGGTTTTTTATGAAACTGGATACGGTCTGTAAAACCCGAAAAAAATTTTCAATTTAAAGTGTTTAAAAATATTCCTGGTGCGACTGGTAGGAAAAATATGAATCCAAAAATAATTTTATCACAGAATGTGATAAATGAGGCAAATTTTCTCATATAATATGTACCAAGCTAGATAAATGGCAGTACGAACGAGTGACAAAAAGCAATAAAGAAGTGCATGTTATGATGATGACGATAATAGTGGGACAGTTAGAGAAGAGCTACAAGTGATAAAATCACAACATAAAAAGCTTGATCGGCTGACTGATATGAAAAACACAATGAACAAAATTTGATGAAATTTAATAAACATATAAATTATATAAAGAAAAAAATTCTAGTTACAGAGAAGGAATATTGTAAACCTAAATATGAAATTATTATATTGAAAAGAACTGTCGGAATGTTGAATGATTATCGTGTGAAAGACGTTTCTTTAATTAGTTCAGTAAATTGTGGAAATAACATTAGCGCTGTGAAGGCTCCTATCAATCATTCTAAAAAACTGGTGTAGAACTAGAGGAAGCAAAATTCCAATCCAAAACTAAGTCTAATTCAGTTTCAAGCAGTCGAAATACAAATTTATGGCAAAAGACAAGAGCACTATACATTACTGGCCTGTTAAATAGAGAATCTTTTAATCTGTTTAACTACGCGAAAAGTGTTGGTCACCACTCAGCGTATACAACTGGAGTAAGAACTTATGACGCTTTGGGAATGCCCACACCCACCAAGTCGATGTAATGCTAATGGGGGCAATTACAGAAAATATTAAGAAGTCAATGTCAGAGCATCTACATACTCTTACAGATGAAATTACTCACCCTCGATACATGCTGCCTGTCTAAGTTATGTTTTTACTACTTCGGAATTATTTTATTTTTACTCATTTTTTCGCTTCTGTTCTCAAAAAGTAATTATTTAAAATTAATTAACTATTAAAATTAAGTTGTTTAACAAGATATCTGTTAACATAAGAATAATTTTCTTTATTGATAAGATTTTGAAGTTTAAACCATTAGTAGCGCATTTTAACATTTTGCGCAATGTTATACAGGGTGTTGGCCGGGAAGGTATACTACTTTGTTTTGCCGCCATTTTCGTAAACATTAGTCTTGACCGTTCATATTTGGCAGTCGTAAAGTAGAGACGTGGCAAATTTATTATGGAAAAATATTCGGTAGACCAAAGTGTTTTAATCGTTAAAACATTTTATCAAAATCAATAATCAATTACTGTGACGATGGGAAAGTTACGTGAAATTTTTGGGAGAAACAAAGTGCCAACAAGACGCGCTGTAGCTGATAGGCCCAAGCATGGTCCACAACGTACTGCAAGATCGGCTGAAAACATTACTGCTGTTCAAGAAAGTGTTCAAAACAATCCATCAACCTCAATTTGGCACCGTGCTCAGGAGCTTGGTCATCAAAGAACAACTTTGGCCACAATTTTGCAAAAAGATTTGCATTTGTTTCCATTTAAGATTCAGTTGACACAAGAGCTGCTTCCAGAATACCATTTACGCCGCCGTACATATGCCAATAGGATGCTACAGCTCGCCCATGACAACCCCGATTTTCATGAAAAATTCGTAGTGAGTGACAATGCACATTTTCATTTTAATGGATATGTGAATAAACACACTAGTCGGTTCTGGGCAATGGAGAATCCTCAAATTATTCATCAGTCACCTTCGCATCCATTAAAAGTGACAGTCTGGTGTGCAATTTGGTCAGAAGGAATGATTGGACCTTACTTCTTTGAAATTGAAAACGGCGTAACGGTAACTGTCAATGGGGAGCGATATCGTAAAAACTTTTAACGCTACAGCTGCATGCTTTGGGCTTGACTAACATGTGGTTTCAACAAGACGGCGCCACATCGCATACAGCCAGGATTACAATGGAATTACAGCGAGACCTCTTTCCACAACAAGTTATTTCAAGGAATGGTGATGTTGATTGGCCTCCACGGTCGTCTGATTTGACCGCTCCGGATTTCTTTTTGTGGGGATATCTGAAAAGTAAGGTTTATGCAAACAAACCAGAAACGTTGGAGCAACTCAAACAAAATATTCGTGATGAAATTAATGAAATGCCGCGTGAAATGTGTGAGAATGTAATGAAAAATGTGTTAAAAAAGCTCGAATTTGAGAGGCTAACAGAGGCGGACATTTATCTGATATTGTATTCCATACATAATTGCCGACATTAAATAAAACATTTATCAATATACGATCCATTCTCTTTCATTTAATCAAAAATTATAAACAAACAAAGTAGTATACCTTACCAGCAGATACCCTGTATACGAGTATGACAATATCCCTATACAGAGAGGTAACCAAAACTGGTTTGCCGATAAGTTTTATAAAATCCAGCTATTATATTCTTTGATCAACGCCGTACGCAATATAGGAATGCGTGTTAGAGAATTTAGGACAAATCAAACTAGTATTAATACTCGACTTAGCTCTAATCTTTTATTGTAGAGATGTCGACAAGGAAACACTAAACAACGAGTTGAATATTTAGATTGCTCTGAATAAAATAAAGGGTTGCTTAAATAACTCTCATTTTGTTTATGGAATTTGTGCAGCAGGTATTTTTATCTTTTTTCATGATTGGGTAAAGCTGTTCTGCCTTTCTGGTGGCATAAGCAAATATGCATAGAGACTATCATCAGGCCTCGTACCAGATGTCGGCGGCAAAGGTAATGATGTCACGTGATTTAAGAAAGTGTTAGTAGCACTTATTCTTTTGAAAACTTTACAAGCGTTAACTGAAGTCTGTTTACCCCAAGTTAACAGGAACTAGTTGGGAATCAGATCCTATTTTTGTAGCACAATGACAGTCCTACTCAGTTCGCTCCAGCCACACAAAGATTTACCCAGCTGCCTATGGGGTTTTGTTTATTTTGGTTAATAAACTTCGTTCGACAATAAAAAGCGATTTCTATATCCCGTTCTAATTTTAAATTTTCTTTAGTCTCATATGGACATCAGTTTGTATTTTTATTTGTTAACTTCTATTCCAAGTAGAATATTTCTATGCAGTGTTTCTAATGCGTGCGTGATTAATTTAAATTTGTAAAATACCGAAAATAGTTTAACTCTATTCTGCATTTGGCAAAAGGAATTTTCAATTAGCAGAAAATGCAATTGTAATTGATTTGTTTTACTTTGTATTGGAAATGTAGCAAGAAAGTTGTTTAAAACGTATAAATTCGGAAGGTAATTCAAAAGCTGTATATTTGGAGGAAAAAGAAGTTATATAGAAAAATTAAATTTTTGTCATTTTGTGAATGCTGTGAAATTAATTAATTTAAATTTTATGATTCGTTTTTGTTGAAATTAAAATGAGATTTTTGCAACTCTAGGCCATAATGTTGAAAATGAAACAATTAATTAAAACTTAAATATTTACATTAACGACACCTCAATTAATTAATATAAATAAATCGAGCATCACCTGTTAACTCTTATAAGCATTTTAATTATTTACGTTTTTTACGGTTGCAGTTGTATTTTGCAAAAGAATTGAAATAAAACAAATAGAGTTGTTATAGTTGACAGTAGCGACAGTTATGAACGCACTGTCATTTAAATAACGAACGAGGCATATAAAAATATTCTCTTATGGATTCATTTGTTATTGGGTTTCTGTACAAAATGATTTATTTTAAAAAAATGGTTTTTCCTGGTACCACAAATCTTCAAACTTCCAGAGGTATAAGAAATTATTTGGAATAAAAAAGGCTCGAAGGTTTTATTTTAAATTTTAATTTTAATTTATTGAATCTTAAAGAAATTTACAACAATTATTCAAATTTTCTTCTAAAATATTATTTACTAGTGATTACCAATGTAATAACATGATTATTGTATTGAAAGCTTAACGAGCTGTATCACTAGTTTGTTTACGTATTTGGACGTGTAGGTTTTAACTTCTTCCTGTATAGTGGGGTCTCCATGGCTGTTTTCATTTCTTATATACCAGGATGCACATACGATAACAAGTAAAATCCTAGACTGTCTTCTTTTAGCTTCACAGCTAAATGTCATATGATCATATTGACTTTATAGCGGATTTGTATAAAGCTACTGTATTCCAAAGCCAAATAAGGTCCTATTATCCAGTGTTGTTGATTTTTTCGAAGCTTTCTGGACGTTATATTTGCCTCAATACGGCAAGGGGCCTAGTTACACGTCTATCTAGGTGGATACCCAAATACTTAACGTGGCTTTCCACTGGAAGAGTGGCGCTTGTTATTGTTATAGGTGCACAATTTTATCATCTGAAGCAAAACGTTATGTGAGCACATTTCGATGGATTTACACTTATCCTTCACGTTTTTAGCCAGTCCTCTAGCTCATAAATATGTGACTGAAGTTGTTCAGATGCAAACTTCTGATCATTATTAATACTTACACATGCAGAGTCGTCTGCAAACATTGACGTGTATGTGAGATGGTTGGCATATACAATAGTGGCCCTAGTATACAACGTTGGGGGAATCCTGCAGAGAGTTTACCATTTTAACTGATTCTTCGATCTCATCTTAAACTTTCTATCTATCAAATAGCTCTGAAGAAGCTTGTCGGAGTTTACAGGAAGAATTCGAGTTATTTTCGTGAATAGCTTATCATGCCAGATTTTATTAAACGCCTGGGAAATGTCAATAAATAAAGCTGAACAGTAGTGTTTATTTTCATATGGATAATGTTTTGTTCATTAAGAAAAGGAGTTAAACCCGATACGTATAATTTTTCAAATAACTTCGACAAAATTGAGAGTAGGCTAAGGGGCTGGTAAGGTAATTTGGCTTGAGTCATTTCCAGGTTTAGGGATCATAACAATTCAACGCACAACATGCCATTAAATATGAATAGTAAGATGCCTACTTTTAAATTAGGTTAATTTTTAATTGTCGACTTTATGAAAATAGCCGAAATCTCATTGGATCATTTGCAGTGTCACTTGTTTTTGGAATGATGGAAGTATGTTTGTCATGGGGTGTGAAAACCTTCTCTAAGTGATTAGCAAATACATTTTCCATTTCAATAGAGCTTTCGTAGGCAATAGGACATCTCGCGGTTTAATACACTCTTAAAATCAACTTGCGGTTTCAGTAGAAGCTATAGATGGAAACACAACTTTCACAAAATTTGTTTGGTGCCTTTGTGTTAAAGCAAAAGAAGAAAATGAAACCACCAAGAAAAATATGAAGAACAGGTGTCCATATAGAATCGAAAGGAGGAGGTTACAGTAAATTCGTCAACGTGCAATTTTCCTTGAAACAGTTTCTGTCCTTGATGAAAGAGAATATATTTGGGAATCGTATTCCAGTGGTGTTAATTAATTGCACAACATAAGATACATGGCTTCTGGGGCTAGGCCTAAATTTATTCACATTTATTCCTGATTGCTTATGCCAGTTTATCATGAAATTTTCGCCTTTTTGGAAAAAGTATGTATCTGCAAAATTTTATAAACAAAATGAGAGTTATTTAAGGTGTAAGAGTTTTAATAAAATCCCAAAAACATTTCGTTATTTTCTTTTTTTTTTTCTTTCGCCAAGCGCACTCTTTTGCAGTTAGGTCTTGCACAATCGCACAATTCAATCTCTCTGTTTTTTTAAAGCAAAATAACACACACTCTGGCGACTAAAACCTGCTGATTAGTTTTACAATTACTTTCTGGGGATAGGAATAAACTAGAGAGGACAGGTAGTAAAGTAGTAGGTGGTAGCTATAGATTGATACCGACGAATGGGGGCGCTGTGATATATAATATTAGTATTAATTAGTATTAATAGAAACTTATACATATAAGAAAAAAATCATATTACTGACTAGCAGTGACTGTGGTACGATTCTAGGCGCGTAAATCGAATGCATGCTTAATACTCAGCGCACTAACTACTTTAGCTAGAGCTTCTCTCCTGTTTGTCCCTCTGGTTATATGTTGCTGCAAAAAGTGATCAACAACTAGATCTATCGAGTGGACCACATTCAAAACATCCTCGGAGGCCATAAAGATTTACATACCTAAATGCAGTCATAGACTATTCTTTGATTTATGTGTTACAAATAGTACAACAAACTTAGTATAACGTCCATCTACTGAGTAAAAGGTAAATATTTGACCTGGAGCCCAACGTGATGCGGTACAAATACATGCTGTGCGAATATACATGCATGTACGCACGACCGTATACCCCAATTCACTTGTTGTGTAAATGCCTAAAAGTATGCATGCATTAATAGGAAATTCAAACGTGCTCTGAGCATAACATTTAAGTAGATTGAAATGGTTGATTTAACATTTTGTTGTTATTAAAGTTAAATTAATGTTTTTCTAATGTGGCTATGGCCAACTATAAGCAACAAATGTCCACCAAAAACGAGTGATAAAAAAAAGATGTTTACTCTTGTATATACTCGTATAAGTCTCTGCCTTGGATCCATAGACAAATAACAGCATTCAAACATCAATTTCCTCAACTGTCATCTTAGTCAAATGATAATTACAAGTTGTCCGATCTTCCGAACAGTGCTGGTATTCACACCACGGTATTCTGATTGTATCTCAGAACTTTACACGTTCCTGCCTAAGACTTCTTGGGGAATCATTCTAGCTTGACTGCTGGTAGCTATCTCCTGAAACCATTTAGGTTTATTCCTAGTGCGATTTGGGTTTAGACCTGCAGAAAGCCATAGCTGATTCCCTTTTCAAGGCCTTTCGTATCGTTTACCGAGGCACATAGTTTCAAAACATTCGTTTTCATCTACCCATACGTTGATTGCACAATACACCGACATTTTATTCCCCATTTTACTTAACCGTTCAACAAATTGGCCTTTGAGGCCAATTTTAAACAAGAATTAGAAAGGAAGTTTAATCCTTTCCAATTTTAAGCTGAAAAAAGTTACTGATTATTTCCCTATTATAAATATTTTATTTTGCATCCATTAATTTTTGATAATAATAATTTCCTTATCAAATCAAGTTCGGCAAACTAAGAGACTAACGGCATTTTCGTTTCTAAAAGCATATAACGCCTTTTTCCCTTTCGTTATACTCGAAAATGGTTTACGCCCACAAAAGCATTATTTTTAGGTTTAGATTTTACCTGATCTGTGTAAAACCCCAAATAATAAAGATGTGTTCAGTATGTGGTATTTAACAGGGCAATATTTTATTTAAGCAACGAAAACGCCATAAATTTCCTCATCAAAAACACAGCGTCATCAAAATAAAACGTCGTTTGCTCTGTTTATGTCCCCACCTTTGCTTATTCAAATTACTTTTTCCAATTCGTTTAATTAACAGCTACATGTTTTACAATTTGCACAATCTACCTGAAGAAAAAGGCTGGGAAGTTTCATGTAAGAAAAAGATGAAGAGGAAGAAGAACAGAACTCTCAACCAATCTCATTTACACAATTTTGGTGTAAAGAAACTCTTTTCGGTAAAATTTGGAATCCGCGGGCTCTCAATGTAGAGTACGGGAACACAGCTATTATTCGAATTTTATCTTCTGGTACGCACTTTGAGTAACAATAGTCTGAAATTTGATGACTTTTTGAAATCAAAACCAAACTTTTCAGAATTCAAAAAACAAAATTTTTGAAACTATAAGAGATATTGAATGTTTTTTCCTTCGTTTTGTCCATGTTTGTAAACATTAGGAGCTCTAAAAGATTTGACGGATCACAGTTGTTTCTTCTGTAGCTCAACCTCTATTTCAACAGGGTGGTCTAGAATTTTATTTTCTTAAAGATTATTTCGGCAGTAATTTTATAAAACGGAATGCTACGTCAGCATTTTTCTGTACGTTTTTATTTGTTTTTCGCACATATTTTTCGGTTTTTGAAAGAAAATCAACGCTTATTATTTTATGTTATTGATTTATGTTTTACAAGCGCACAAATTATATGTAAATAAAAACAAATTTTGGTTTTGCTTTCGATATAAATTCTTTCTAATCCTATTTTACGATTTTCATATCTATTTATGATATTTTAAAATTTGACCAGCAGATTAGAAAAACATGCATATTTATATACCAATATATTTGAAATTGGCATCGCTGTGCTTTGGGCTTTGTGATTTTAATGTTACTCATACGTCGTGTTTGTTTGTAAATTCAATTCGGTCTTTACTTGTTGTTTATCCGGGCGTATGATTGTTTCTATCGACAGCTTTAGATAATATTACTTATGCTATTCATTATTTATTGGTGGAATATATTTAGTAGGCCGAACAATGAAACGATAATCATAATTCTTAGTTTCCCTAATTTTGTTTAAATTTTCTTTAAAGGGTTTTTGCAAAAAAAAAATGTTTTTGAAAAGTGAATATAAATAAATATTAGTAAAATACTTATTAAGTCCCCACTCACTGCTAATTAAATTTAAAATATGCTGGCATGCACAACCCCATTTCTTGCTTCAATTTATATTATTAAAATTTATAGTATGAGTCACTTATTTGTTTCCATATTTTTTTATTTATTATTATTTTTTTGAGGTTAAAAAAAACGTGTTCGTTGCAGCACGAGTGCTTTTGCGGAAAGAATGATATGTCACGTTCAATTGTTCAAAATGAGAAATTAAATAAAACTTACTTTACTCCGGATAAATAAATACAACTCGATATATGAATTTAACAAGTTTTCTGTTTACACAGGCATGCACACTTGACTTAACGTGTGTATACGAGGGTAGTTGGAAACATTGTTGGAGTGGAATATAAATATAATTTGAAATTACTTTGTTTCAGTCCGTTAATTATGAAGAACTTAAATACATTTTTTAAGTGTGTGTAATTAACGGTGCGCTGATCTACTACTTTTGGGTTGATGGGTTCCATTCCTCTAATAGCCTTTGGTTTATTTTACGGCTCGATATATATAAATAGCATTAACATTTTAGACCAGCGATTTGACTCGTTTCGCTTTTTGAAATTTATTAGACTTGATTTACGTCGCTACATGCCAATTTTTATTTCCGCTTTTCAGATACGTTATTATTTAATAGTTTTTCAGTTGAAGTCATACTAAATATTTCCAGGTGATATATTTCGTAATAAACTTTTTCAATTTCTTTTGCATATAAAAATTGGGCTTTCAAGTCACATTAAGGAAAGCATATTTTTTACAAAAAACCCGTCCACCGATTATTAATAACCTTATTTTTCAATTTATTACAATTATTATAGGTACTCTTTGACATATATAAGCTTATATCGGCCAAATCGTCGCCCTGACTCATTGGACATGGTGTTATTTTCAATGTATTTTCAGCAAACCGCAGGTTCAACGGCGGTTAATTTTCGTTCTATCTCCTCTTTCAGTTCTGTAATTGCGTTCAGTTTGGTCACGCTGACTCTACTCTTTAAATGGAAAAAGTCGAGGGATGTTAAATCTCACTCTTTCGAAGGCAACTTCTTGTCGCCGTGTGAACATATGCCTTTTGAAAATATGATGGCATCGTGTCGTTCAAGTCAAGGCTTGCAGATATCCACATCTTTCAATTAATATTATTTTCTGCATTACTTAAAAATAAAAATTTGGCACAAATACGCCTTCAGACTACAAGGCACTCCAAACAGTTACTCTTCGGGGATCCATTTTCTTTTGGTAAATTTATCCTGCAATTCGTGATATCCAAATGCGTGAATATCGCTTGTTTACAAATACATTGAGGTGAAAATGTGCCTCATCATTGAATAAATTTTTTTTGTTTTGGTTTTTAACCACCTTTTTATCCACGCATTCATTCGAAAAATCCACAACGCTGTTAGGAATTACTCAAAAATTAACGCCTTTGTCAAAATTTTCTGCGTAGTGGAATACAAAAGTGTAAGGTCGGCTGTGTGCGACAAAATATTCACGTAAAGCACGATGTGCAATTTTCGTTCTTCCGTTTTTTGTTGCTCCATGACTTTATAAAAGCACCTGCAATATTACATATCAATCCAGGTGGCATTTCTCAAAAGTAAAGTCTACAAATCTACAAGTAAAATACAAATCGTTTCACAATTGATGGCAGTAATCGTATTCTTATCAATAATAACTACTCATGGTCCTAATCATATTTTTACCCAATTATACTGTATGGATATTGAGACTGATCACTACTGTATTGCGTGTCTTTTCCTATAATGGTAGTAAATTTTTAGCACTATACACATGTGACGCCGTGAGAGCATCTTTCAGTATTTTCATCCATTTCCCAACTCTTTCAGCTCTGAACTCGAGGCCATAAAGAATTAATGATGTTGCCCTGTGCAGAGCAGATGAGTTTGTATAGATAAATTAAGGACCCCAAGACCAATCATCGTTTGGCGTAGCTCAGGGAAACGCCTTAAAAAGTTTACTTTGGGGACCTCTGCTGCGACGAAAATTTTATTATGATTTGATATATTGCGCTTCGAAAACATCCACGTATTCTTAGTGGGCATAAGATCGCAAGATTGTGGATGCCGAAAATGGGTAATAGAATAAAAACGAATGAGTCTATTTTAAAGGTTCATCGCAGTAGTTTCAATAGCTTTTAAAGGAAAATTTAAAATTAACTATATCGAATCCCTAAATTATTATTTGTGCCAGTATTCATTGTATCGGAGGCAATAATGAATATGTCCTTAAGTCGACTTAAGCTGAAAATGACTTATTAGGACCATTGTGATATCACAATTCAAAAGTACCCCTTAACACCAATTTCACTTTTCGGACAATTATATTGAAATGAATTTCTGCTTATCTTTTCATATGGCACAGTAACTTAATTTAACTTCCAATTCCGTTAGAAATAGGATTTTGAAAGAACATGCGTTATTTTTTAAAACATGATTTTTTCAAAACATTATAACAGCCTGTCGTTAAAAGCGATCAGGTTAAAAATGCTTTACTGAAAACCTACAAAGTCACACTTAAGCATATTTGCCACGTCTGATATTAAACAATGTAAAATGCGATAAAAAATAACTATTAATTTTAATCAATTTCTGATTACTGTTATTTTCAATATTTCAAAGAACCACTTGTTCACGAGGCAGCTGTAAAAGTTGTTGTGCCTACAAGTTTCAATAATTTTATTACAAATGTATACATATGTACACACATACTCGTATGTATCTATGAATATTTGTAAACAAATTGAAAAAAGTGTCAAATTTGTAGGATTTTCATTAGGACAATTTTTCTAAGATCTAAAGAATCCCAAGATTTTTTCCGTTTTGATTTTTACTCAATATTCATTTTTGACCTACGACCCGGCAAAATTTAAACCTAAAATTTAAGGTTTATTTAAATAAAACATGATATATAAGAAAAGCAAATTCCGTGTTTACAATGTGTTCAAAAGAGTTGAGCGCCAAAAAAATTATTTGTTTTGGAAATAATAATTGGTCCGTTCGTTTGCTTTTCCAGTAAAGTCCAGTAAATGAGTATTTGGTATTATGCAAAAATTAATCTCAAAAAATACTTTTGTACCAAAAGGCACGCAAACGAAGAACAAGTAAATTAATCAAAACCTCTGATTGCTAAGGAAGTTAAGCAAATAAATTTTTGCCACTCAACTCTTTTAATCACTTTTTATTGCGAAATTTACATTTTCCTTCGAATAACTTGAAACCCTTAAATGCATTCGATGCTATACGTCTCCAAAGCTTCCATTATACTGGATTTTACCAGCGAAAATTTATCCAATAAAAGCTTGTCTTTACTAGATTTAGGTTGCACAAATACAAGGCAGTAAAATCCAGTAGAGTCCCTAGTAAAAATTTGTAAAAATTTGTAAAAACTTTTGAGTAAACGGACAGAATAATATAAAATTTTGAAGTAAATAAAAGAATTATTTTGTTTGTTTTTACGATGTTGTCGAAGTGAAAATATTAATAAATACATAATACAAAATAAATTAATTCGTAAAAATTATTTTGTTTGTATTTTTATAGTCTTTTCATTGCAACAAAGCAAGTGTCATAAGAGTCTCATTAATTGAGTTCAAAGGGTTTGAATTGAATTTCCTATTTGTTTTCATACGTATGCATATTAAAGTAAATATTTAGATAAATTCACTGAAAACATATCCACGAGTTTAATTTTATATTAAAATCAATTTCAAAAACCTCCTTCCATATAAAAATAATAAATTGTAAAATACGTGCGGTGAAGAAGATGCTCGTGAAAAATGGGTAAATATTCATTGAAAATCCGATACGGTGGCATTTTATATTTTCAAATTCACTTATACTGGCGACAGAACGATAACATAAACTGATTTCCAAAATGATACAAATTTGAAGTCAAATATGCTAAGGGCATGTTCAAAAGTCTGTGGTTTTCATAAATACCCGCGTATGTTCATTTCTGTCGGGGTTGAGTTACTGCTGCTAAATTCCTTCATAGTAAACGCTCTTTACATAAGACTTAAAAGTTTCGAAAAATGTGCACCACATCTGAGTTTTTTAATGTATCCGCTTAAAAATGCCTTAATATGTCTGATTTCTGAACACATTTGAAAATTATGCTTTGCTTAGTTTTCCGTTTTTAGGAAATTAAATTTACGTGTTTTTGTTTTAAAATCATAATCAGTTTGCAAAATTACATACCGAGTCCTGGGTTTAGACCCCAAACTTTTTATGTCTCTCTTGAAAAATTTGTTTTTACGACTTAAGCAGTTAATATAAAAACAGCAGAAGTTCCGTACAGCAATTTCCATTTTAACCCACTCCTTATCATTAGGTCATAAATTGTATAACAATATTTAAATAAAAAAACCCATAGTGCACGATGTTAATTGTGAGTACTGTGTATTTATGTTTTAGTATGTTATTTATGTGTTTTCGTTGTTGCCAGGTCGTTGGCCGTGCTGGCATGCTGGCGTTTAGCACCGGCTAGGGCTCGCCGTCTTGGGGTGGTTCTTCGCCAACCAACATGGGTATTTCCACACCGACTTACAAAAAATTCATGCCAGGCTTGGAAAAAATCTATATAAAAAAAATTTAAAATAATCGAGGCCTGAAAGTGGATTGTAGAAAAAAAAGAAACCTGTTTACCCACATACTTACTCCCTTTCACACTTTAATTCCGGTTAGCAGGTGTTCGCTAACTTCGGCCTCCCACCCTCTGGAATCCGTAGGGACTCCTCCATGATAACCACGGTCATTCCTTTCTCTTGGTTATCCCAAACGTTTTCCCCACTTACTTCCTCATCACCTTCCTATACTTGAAGCTTATTCACTCATTATAAAAACCTTAATATTCATTATAAAATTATATAAAAATTTATTACATCCTAAATTAACAAATAAACGTGTATTTTCTATGCAAACGACTAATTTTCCGATATATATATATGTATGTGTGTATAAAAAAATGAATGGGAGATCAATATAAAAATTTTTTTCTAAATTATATTTACAGAATAAACAAAAACATAATAAATATATTGGATAATAGCGAAAAATTTAATATTAGCAAAAAAAGGTTAATAGGTAAACTGACGCTTCTCTTTTCTTCTTTTAGTTGGACCACCCTATACGAACGACGAATCGTAAGTACAGGCTGATGATTACGTCAAGCAGTGGAAATTTAGCCACCCAGTTTAAGTGTCCGCAAACTAAAGAAATGTTCAACAAAGTACTCCTATGGCAAGTAATGTGCTGTTGCTGACTAAACAGAAATGTGGGCAAATTAGTGTTTTAAAAAAGGATTGTTGCCATTCCTTAGATTTCACACGTTCCGAGTTTCGGCCGAATCTGACAATTCGCTGCTACTACAATACGGTCAAAGAAACGTTACAAAAACAATAATATGTATATTCTACCAAAACGCCGTAACCTACCAAATGCTGTCAGATTTCATATTATTCAAAATATATAATACGACTGTTAAATTTAAATTCAAAAAGCGCCAATGTACAGTGGCGTAAAAAACAAATAAGAGGCAGTTAATCAAAGGAACTATTTTTCAATTATAGTATTTTCTGTTAGCGAATTCTCCCACACAACGAACCCCATTTGGACATTATAAAATATCGATTTGAAGGTAAGGAAATCTCTCGTGAAGGAAACATTAATTGGTCACCAAGATCGTGGCGACTGGACGTTTTCATGTGGGGAAGTTATCACAAGTATATGCCAATGAGCCACAATAATGCAAAAATGAATCCGTACCATCGCACGAAGCCGCGGAATTTTGTTAAAACTATTCTTTTATTACATTTCAATATCGACTCATCTTTTTTCAAATCACTTTATCTTTAACTACTTGTCAGTATATTTGATCTCAAACATCGAAAGGATATTGGCCTGAATGGATATGTAAAACAGCCAAATACTGCATGAAGTTCCCTGTTCGTTTTTCTGTGATCAAAAACATGGAAAATATACAAAAGATTTAAATCGCAATAAACGCTGTTTAATTGAGATCGCGAACGTTAACAAAAAACGACGAAAAAATACAATTGTTTTTTTTCTGCTGCCATCCTGGATAAATGTTGGTGTTTGACATCAACAAGGGGAAGTTGAGTTGCCATAAAAACTACAAGCTTTAAACACATTTACAGATTAAATTCAGATTAAAAGTTTTTACTAAAAATACACACAACACCTAATCGTCAGAGATGTGAAATCTATATTGCAAATTTGTATAATAACTAAAAGTTTACTATTTTTAATTGAATAATTAAAGTAAAATTGTTTTTTTGAAAATTAGTTTTAAATAACTTATTTACGCTTATTTGGAACAAAAACGCGAATTTAACAACAAACGTTATAAACTCCCCAACTTCATTAAATAAAAAAAGTGGGGAAATGAAAAAATCCTAAGCATTAAAAACAAACCACACTTCAAAAAAAGAATTAGTACAAATTATTAATTCAGGTAAAATTAAAATTTGACAAAAGTTGCTAAAATCACATAAATCCGCTGAAATTGTTATTTTACTAAATATGTACTACAACAAGATTTTGAACTTCATCAATCAATAATTCCATAAAATACCGCTAATAACAACATTTTTACAAAAGCACGAGAACAAAAAAAATTGAAGTAAATCAAATGTTGCAATTAAGCATTTAATTTAATTAAAAAAATCTCCAAAATTTAACAAATTGGATTCACATAATTATTATTTAGAAAACGCCTTAAATGGTGGTGCTGTGACTTAAGTAGTTACCGCGTTAACTATAATTTCTTCTAGTAGAAAGATTCAATAAATTAAAATTAAGTTAAAAAAAATATTATTCATTCGAATAATTATTGGTCGCCACTTTTCGTGCCTTACCCGCCTCCAATCAGTGACAGCAATTTTTTCTGCTATGTGTAATGTCGTTTTTGTTTCTAAAAATAAAATGTTGCCTTTTTAAAGGGATTTTAAGGAGCAATGCCTCTCGGCATTAGTAAGGGAAAAATATAAAATATAACACCATAACATATTTTGAGCATAACAAGAGGTCATACAATTTTACACTTTTTCTCTAATCGAAAACAGCATTACGTTACATATAATAAAACTGGTATATAGCGCTCTATAACACTGCTTGGTCGCCGAAGTGAAATAATTATTAAAATGGTTATACTAGCAAGTGATCTGACTACACTAGCAGCGCGCTATTGCAGAGTTGTTAAACGCGTGTCTTCTGAAGTTAATCCCTTTCCAATGAAAGTAACACAATTCATTTAATTAGTAGGCATTAATTGCGGATGTGTACGTACTTTTCTTTAAAAAAATTAAAAAAAAAATTACTTAAATCTGATAATTATCGAAAATTATCCACGATTTCTTATTAAAGAAGCAAATCACACACAGAAAATTAATCTTTAATATGAAGAAAATATCGCTGAGATCACAGATTATAAAGCCGCCAAAAATTAAACATAGGCATTTTCATTTCACATTCTTAACATGCAGTCTTGTCTAGCCATAAATTTGTTCAGCCATCGTAGATTTTACTGTTCGCACAGGAATTTGGCTTGTAAAGACTGTCGCTGTTCCTGATATGTTCGTGATCAAACAATGTTGTCCGAACATTTGTTCGCACAACGATATTCCCACAAACAATAAACACTCAGGCAAAATAAAAATTGTGTGTGTGTGTGTGTGTGTGTGTGTGTGTGTGTGTTTGTGTGAGAACATGAAAACTGAGAACATGCGAAGAAAAAATTATGCTCATACTGGCAAGACCACGAACACAATTTTTCCCATTATTCCGCCAAAGCTATCTCCATGGACGAACAAATTTGTGGCTAGTCAAGATGTAGTTTAATAAAGGTAAAACATTTGTAATTTAATGTTTGTAAAAGTAAAAATTTTTTACACAATAAGACTCGGAATAGGCAAGGACTACATACGTTCTCTACAAATCCTTTTCCATGCGATTGAGGGCTTCGTTGGATTAAATTTAACACTTCTTCCTCATCAGAAGATAAACGATTGATAACATTTTTGACTATAAGAATCAAACTGTTTAAATATGTATTTCTTTTGGATTCCGGAATTATGTTTGCATGGCTGAAGATTTAAAGATTTGTCGACCCGAATTGCAGATTTTATGAGTTGACGAGTTTTTAACACCAATAGACAAATCGACATTTAATTGAATTTTGAAAATTAATGAGATGCTTTTTTTCATATTTTAGGGCACTATCTACTCCGTCCAGTCTATACGGGATACAAAGTACAATGACTTTTGCCTTTAGTAAGGCTGAATTTTTTAGAATTAAGCAAACCACCCTTTAAGAGGGTAAACACTTTTGAAGAAATGAAGACCATATTGAATTTTATTAGTAAAAGGACACATATCTTGTAATTTATCATCCTTTCAGAAAGGAAACATACTTTTATAAAAGAACACTAAACTGCATTTTGTTCAATAAAAACGTAAAAAATTTCAGTTTATTTATTTAACTCCAATTTATTCTAACTCCAATAGGTTTTTTACTATATTTTTCCTATAAAATATATTATTTTAACCATAGCTGTTAAGTAATGATTAGTAATCGTAATCATTACAATACGATTACAATACGATTACATTCAGTTTTATACGATTAGTAATTGATTACGATTACAAGTAATCAAAAAATAATCAGGATTACTTGCGATTACTGAAAAATAATCAAAAATAATCAAAAGTAATCAAAAATAGTCAAAAGTAATCTTTTAAAATAGTCGAACTCATTTTTGATTACTTTTGATTATTTTTGATTATTTTTTAGTAATCGCAAGTAATCCTGATTATTTTTTGATTATTTGTAATCGTAATCAATTAGTAATCAGAAATTGTTGAATAGTGGATTATATAATCATTACGATTCTTTTTAAAAAGTAATGTAATTGAGTACTAATCGTAATCGAAATTTAACAGCTCTGATTTTAACAAAGCTAATTTTAATTTTAAGTTTGTATATATTTGTTGTAATATCTTCTGATAATAACCCAAAAAAAATGATTAATATAAGAAACCTAATGAAGTTTTGATAGTAAATAAAATACAATAAAATAGAATAGTCTAACTATATTAATGCTTTTAATTGGACTAATAATTAAATTGAAATTAACAGCAAAGATATTTGTTTTAACCAAGTTTAAGCTTTTTATGATGGCAATATTAAAGCACAAAAGATTTTTGCTTTAGAAGAGCTACTAAACAACTTTCACATCCCTGACTCGCACACATATACAGAGTTTACTTAAAAAGTGTTTGGTCACATTTGAACACACACATACACACATTTACACACTAAGATGTATAAATGAGGCAAGCATAATGTAGTGTTTTAATAGAGACATTTATGCATTTGTAGGAGCATGTACATCAAATTAACACTTTGTCAAGAAGAATTGTTGCCCCATGTCCTTGTCTGTTTGGCCGACCGTCTGTCTGTTTGTACTTGTACCTGATTGTTATTTCACTATTGAGTTTGTTGACTTCAACACGTAAAACATGCGGTGCATTATTCCACTATTCATTGAATTTTAACTGCGACATTTTAAGCATTAAGCAATTGAGTGGTCACGCGTGGTAGATTTACCACTTGTCGCTGGAGTTATGTGCTTGTCCACCTCCAACAGAGGCAACTGCAATGTGCAATCAAATAACTGCACTCAATTGACCATTAGTGTCATGCTCTGTTATGGTCGAATTGGTGATAGTGACGCCGGCGGTGCATTTAATGAAAACTAAAGTGGCATCAATTTGTCAACTGACAATTTAATACAATTTTCAAACTTACAACAGGCAGATATTGAAAAGCTTCTCTGTTAATCTGACTGCATTATTTATATATCTCAATGACTTAACACAGTTGTGGTTAACCGTAATAGGAATTGGAAATAATACGAAATAAGAACTGAAAAGAAATATTTCCTGTACGAGAGAAAAATTATTTTAATTTTTTAGGGTGACCCCAGGAGGCTAGTAAGTCGTGTTTTATGGAGTATTCCTTTCTGAAAGCAATGTTGCTTTATAATTAAATAATCCACACAAGGTGATTCACCTTTTACGATAACAATGGAACCAAAATAATTAAAGCAAACGCCAACACAAAAATAAACACGGGAAATAAAACTCTTATTTTAATAAACAATTCAGTAATACTGTTGCATAAAATACTAGAATTTTACCCTCAACTTTAACTTGAGTGCAAAAAATAGTACGTACTCGCCAGTTCTTCGTGCAACATATTTCTAAAGGAGCGTGTTGTTTTTCGTAAATGTTGCATATGCTTAGAAAGGAAAACAAGCATGTAAAAATGTCAACACCATTAGTCTATCAATCTCGAGGTTGTGAGCTCGATTGCCACCGCAGGCTGTGACCGATTCGTAAATTAAGTTAGAAAATAGATTGCAATTATATTAGATTTTCCGACTGGGTAATTAAATATTGACGTTTGTAACGAAATTTTTAAATGGCTCAGCGCGAAATATGACACTGAAAACGGCACATTGTCGAAACCGGTTTGTCTCCAACCCAAACTTGATAAGGGCTGACGGAAATTTGTTTCAAATATGTAATGTAATTGTATGTGTGTTTGAAAGCTATGGGAGGCTAGACCGGTCATTACATTATTTTATTAGAGATCTATATTAAAAAAAATCTTCAAAAAAAACCAGGTCGGTAAAGTCGACTTTGGTAGTGAGGTCAGTAGTTCATATAAAAATGCAGAGTTTGCACAGTATTCAAAGCTTTGAAGCGTTTTCATGAGTACATTTAATGTGAACTTTTTATTTCCTGACTATGACACGGTGAACGAATGAATATTTGCTACAAGCGTCTGAACTAAAAAAATTACTATTGCTAATGCAAACTAATGCATGACGTAGGGTTCATTTGAATTTAATTTCTATTCACTTTTGAAACCGTTTCTTTTCTAATATGTAATTTTTGGAAACTTCTTTTAATATCTGAAAATAAATATTGATTTCAACTACACTGGCCTGCAAAACAAATTGTATTTCCTCCTTTTAACAAAAATAGGATGGATGTAAAGCCTTTAGCGTGCTTCCAGTTTCTCTGTCACCTGCAGATTGTTTTTAATGAACATGGTTAATATGACCCCCTTAAAAGGGGGGTTTATTCGCAATAACTCCATTACATTAACATAATATTATATTTAGAAATTCACAAAAAATTTTAGTCGATATTAAAACCTTGAATTTATCTACAGTTAAGTGAAAATACCTGCATTAATAACCCCGCAATTAAACGTTCAAACAAAACGCAATCTTTGTTAATAAGCTCTAATTTTTTTTCAAAAATTTAAAATAATAAAAATTTAAGTTGAACACAAATATGCAAGCATTGCTTGGTAATTTTCCATTGCATCAGTTTTTTATAATTGATTTGATATGATTTTCAGGAGAGTAGTCTAAGCTCGAGTCTAATAAATTTATTTTAATAGACATATAATCAAGTACTGGAATGATTTCCTGGTAGTTTCCAGTTTTTTTGTTTCCCAAAAACTGTGACACACATTTACAAAAGTTTCCGCTTCACCCAACTTCCTTTTAAAGGTTGAGTCCTTCATAAAGAAGTTTTCGTATTTGTGAACCTACAAATACTCCTTCTTTTAGTTTCGCATTGCTGATTCGGGGATATTTACTTTTAAGATATTGAAAGCCTTGTTCGTAGCTTTCTCAAACTTTTTCAATAAATCCAGCTTTATATGTAGAGTCATTAGAAGAATTTCTTCTTTATGAACTAAATGTTTTTCAAATACATTTTTTTCTCCCGAAGTTATACTCCGCTCTCTGTGGCCCCTATTTCCATACTTGTCTTTCAATTTTGTTGCATTTGCGAGTGGAACCAATTTTTACCTATCGCCATTGCAAAGTAATACAGCTATTAAGCTAGTCTTGGACGAATCAATTTCTAGGACCCCCTCAGCATTATAAGAGAACCCAAAATTCAAGAATTTCAAAAATCATTACTTTGTTTTTGAATGGTTATGACAAAGTCTGTAAAATTAATTGCACAATTTTCGTCAAAGTTGTATTCAAGTTCATCTAATTGTAAATAAAATCAAGATTTATTCACGTATTTGGATTATTATATTCGAGATATATCTCGATTTATGACTATTGATAAAAACCGAATATTTTTGCTCTATTAAATTTTTGTGAATTTTGAAAAAACAAAAATTATTTAATATTGCTTGAAATTAATTGTATTCAGCAATAATTTCTGAAAAATTCCAAAATAAATTGCGATAGCAGAGATTTATGTAAAATAATAAACGAACCAAAAGTGACTTATTTCAATTGCTTCGATACTCATGACCCAAACGCGTTTAATAGGTATTTAGTATAATTTCAGGCTGCTTTACATGATTTAGCTCCGGATTACAGTGTACGGGATCTCTTAAGGCGTTGGACCGTGAGATTCCCATAGGAATGGACAATGAATCTTCTGTAGGGATTCGGGTGTTTATTGGCCAATGGAGGAAGTCGGAAAAAATTTACAAGAAAGTCTTCAAAGATAACCCTGAGGGAGAAGCTGAGAAGAGAGCGCACATTGTGTGTGAATGTACAACATTGACATAGGGCGTAGGACCACGGGCATATAAATGCTAGGCCAAACGAAAATAATATAGCCGTAAATTACAAATCGGTTGCCCAAAAGTAAAGTATATACTACTACTACGAATGGATTTCCGCGCGAAATTTAAATTAAAAAGTCTTACTATTTTTTGCCCACAGTAGTATATACTACTACTACTAGTAGTAGTATATATATATATATATATATATATATATATATATATATATATATATATATATATATATATATACATATATATATATATATATATATGTATATATATATATGTATATATTTACATATGTCTCCGGATTACTGGATTACGACGGACTTCCTCCCATTAGATTCAAATTCAGATGAACGAAAGACTTTTTTATCGCTCTTGCTAAAACAATCTCAAACGCAATTTTCTCACTTAAATTGTCCGCATATTATTAAAGTACGTTCATACTTATTTCACTCTATTATAATCACTTCCACTTATCCTCGTAGCTGGAAAATTTCTAAAGTGGTACCAGTTAAGAAAAAAGGAAATAGCACCTCTTTAGATAGGTATTGCATCAGAAATATTTTCATTCCAAAAATTATTTGCATCAATTGAAAAACACGCTTCATCTTTCGAATCCAGCTTATCAAAATCTGATTCGTCCTTACTTTAACTTTCTCAAGCCCGAGGTTTTATATTTGAAATGAGTTTTTTTTTGCATTATAGAAACGAATAGCAAATAACATTAACATATTTTTTGTATGAAATAACCATTCAGTCGTCCATCACAATCGAAAACACTCCCTTACATTGATTTCTTGGTTTTTTAGTTCTTGTTTTTTACCTAGCAAAAATTTTGGTATGGTAGAAACACCGAGTTAATATTTCACCCAATCAATGATTCTTGGCAACGTATTTTAAAAATCTATTATTTTCCGTTGCATTGCAACTACCTGTAGCGGAATCAAGTTCTTATTGACATATTTAAGATGAATGTTGAAGAACTTCTATAACTTACCACTTTAGAGTATTTTACGAACCTAGCTGTCCTTTCTATGCCGTTCACAATATTTCAGCACTCCAAAGGACATCTGTATAAAAATATATTTAAATTTTCAAATACTTTCTCACAAAAAATCACTATTTTCACTTTCCCTCAATACTTTTTTGATACAGTTTAAATTGGTAAAAAAAAATAGCTAAATTGCCGGTATATTTACAACAAGAATAAGGAGACCGTCTAGAAACAACCGGTTTATTCACTATTCGAAGAATTTCTACTTTAAAAAACCGGCTTAGGAAAAACTAAAAAAAAACAATTAAAACCGGTCGAATAAAAATCGTATTATACACACAGATGTACAACAAATCAAGTTACTTTATTTGTAATTAAAAGTAAGATAAATGTCAAGAATAAATATGACACAGTAGCTAAAGCCTACATTGAAAGAGATGCAGCATTAATTGTTGAATATGTTAAAATAAATAAACTCGTTTTGAATGCTAATAAAACAAAGCTGGTTAAATTTAGGCCAACTAATTGCCCAAATGATAATTTCAGTGTAATGGTAGATGGTACCGAAATTAAGGAAGTAGCTTCAATAAATTATCTAGGAATACATTTGCAAAGTAATCTTTCCTGGAACATACATATACAATATCTTAAGTCCAAAATAAGTTCGGTGATTGGAATACTATACAAGTTCAAACATAAATTTGATGAAAATACAAAACTATCGATTTACAATGCATTAATACAAAGTCAATTTGGATATTAACCATCTTATTTGGCTGTAGACATACAAATGAACTAAAATCACTAAAACGTGTACAAAACAAAGATCTTAAGATAGTGTACAACCTTCCTCTATCGTACTCAACTATATCACTATACAGAAATATTTCCAAAACGATTTTGCCAATATGTGGAATATACAAGTATCAACTTTTAATTTTTGTGTTCAAGTCCCTGCATAACATTGGTCATCATACCATAAAATTTTCGCGAAATCAACATACGATATTTACAAGAAATAGTACGAGTTTAATAGTAACTCGCTGTAGGCTTGAGATGACTAAGCAACGCATTGAATATATTGGCAGTCGGGAATTTAATAACTTGCCAGAGTCCTTAAAATCAATTAATAACATTTCATTATTTAAGACAACCTTAAAGAAATTTTTGCTAGGTAACTTGGAAGATTTATTGCCTTGAAAATGTTGAAGTTTCGATAAAATTATGTATTCTTATATTTAATAGTATATCTAAATGCATGTAATTACTATTATCTTTTAAATTAATTATTCTAATTTAAACAAAATTATTTTTATTATTTGCTTACATCTTTTAACTGTTGTCAGGATGTTATTGCTAACTCACCTCTACAATGCCTATACGGCGCAGAGGTACCTTAGGATGATATACATATGAATTGCTTTGTAACCGAATAATAAATTAAAAAAAAATATATAAAAAAAAGTTTGAAGCCTGTACATCATTTTTATGAGAATTCAATGCTACTCGTATGTTCTTAATAATAAACACACACCAGTGTTGTAAAATTATTCGAGTTAAAAATTGTTCGAACAAAAGTTTCTCATTTTTTTTATGTTAGAACAAGCGAATAAAATTCATATATTATTCGAATATTCAAATGAGTAAAAAATATAATTTTTTATTCGAATAACTTTAAAGAATAAAAATTAAGTAAATGCGTATAAGTTTAACTTTTTTTCTTAAAAACAAAAACAATTCATTACAAAATAAAAAGAATGGAATTCGTTAACAAAAATCAAGAATACTAAAAATATTAGATGACTGGCAGGCACAAAGATATGCCGTAACTGTCAGGTTTATGTTGTTTTTGTTATTAAAATCTTCTTTTAAAATATATAATTTTTATTATTTGAATGAAATTGTCAAACTACAGTTTGCATAAATAAGCAAATAATTTTATTCAGCTTTAAGTTCGACTCATTCTTTCGGTTAGGAAAGAAAGATTTATTTTTATTAATGTGATAATTGTTAGTATACTGAAAAATGCATTACAGAATAGACGAATGGAATATATTATCTGTGCCGCTACGCACCTCAACAACACTCTTGTTGATTTTGTATTCAGTGAGTATATATTATAAGCCTCTTCTATATCTTGGCTATAAACTAAAGTTAAGATCTTCTTACCTATAACCTTTAGCATAAGGTTTATGCATTTGAGGTTGCCTCACTTTAGCTAAAGTTACCTTTTACTAAGGCTGTTTTCAGACCACGCAAGTCTAAGTGCAAAGATTCTTACTTTTTCTTCTTTGAACTTTCAAGTCTCATTGTTGAAATGTTTGTATTTTATATATGGCATGTATATGCATGTATGCGTTTTAGACATTACGAGTGAGAAAACAAAACAAATTTTAAGTACATGAAAGAGTTTACTCATTTCTTTCCACTCTTATCAATAAGACTTGCATCGTCTGAATGAAGCCTAACTTAAAAAACAAACAAACAAATTAAAGTAAAGGCTTCCTGATGAGCTCTCCTAAGCAACCACCGAAATGAGCATAGAGAGTAGATTATTCACCTTCAGCAAATAAATTGCATTTTTATAATAAAATGAGTTACGACAAAAATTTATAATAAAAAATTAGAACTAGAAATAAAGTCGAAAATTATCCAAGAAGTCAATTTCATCGTAAAAGTTTTCAAAGATATTCTCCAGAGATCATTAATTTATTTGTTTAAACCTATTTTAAGTTATAAAAATGAGTTATCTGATTATACCCTTTCAATCTTCCGAATGATGGCGTTGAGGTTCTTATAATGTTCCAAATATTTAAAAATTGTTCAAATACATTATCCGCCCAACAACCAACAGAGAGATTCTTTGTGATAGTTTTTTTAAGGTTACCATGCGTTCACACATGCAACTACATATGTACACATATACATATGTATGTATTTTAGTGCAAGTTGTGTACACGATTTACCAACGAAAACTTTTAAACAACTACATATGTATGTAATCATTCCCCAAGCATTTGATAAAGTCCGCAATGATGGGTTGCTCACTAAAATAGCTCGGGTTCAGTCGGAAAACACCCACAATCTTCTAAAAAGCTATTTGCGGGAAAATCAGCGCAGGAGTACCTCAAGGTAGTGTACGAGGTCCGCTATTATATACAATCTATACAGCGGATATGCCGACAAGCACACATACATATACGTCAACGTTTGCAGACGACAGTGCAATTATAAGTGTTAATAAAGATCCGACGGTAGCGTATGCACAACTTCAGTCCCATATTCATGAGCTAGAAGATTGGCTAACACAGTGGAGAATAAAGGTTAATCCATCGAAATGTGCTCATGTAACGTTTTCCCTAAGAATGCAAAATTGTCCCCCAATAACAATAACAAATACCACGGTTCCAGCGGAAGCGTACGTTAAATATTTAGGTAACCACCTAGATCGGCGCCTAACTTGGTCCCGTCACACTGAGGTAAAAATAACGGCCATAAAGCTTCGAACAAATCAACTACATTGGCTAAGTCCTAACTCTACCTTGGTTTGGAATATAAAGTCCTTTTATACAAATCCGTTATAAAGCCAATATGGTCATATGGCATTCAGCTGTGGGGTACTGCCTGTGCATCAAACATCCAGAAGCTACAAAGAAGACAGTCTAGGATTTTACGTCTTATCATATGCACCCCCTGGTACATAAGAAATGAAAACATCCATAGGGATATAAAAGTTCCCACTGTAATTTGACGGCCACCAGAGAAAAAGAACTGACACATTGAGCCTGGCGAGGCGGCTCTCTCTACACAATAGAAAATCGATTTTTAAGATTTGAATAAAAAAAAATAGTTATTACATTGGTAATAACTAGTAAATAATAATTTAGAAATAAGATTTGAATATTTATTGTAAATTTCTTTTAATAGAAAGATGTAAAAAAATGAAATTTAAGTATAAAAAAAATATGTACATATGTAATCGGAAGTCTTACAAGTTGCTTGAGTGTTAATACTATCAAGTAAAAGTAAATTTTCAAAATCTCCAAGGTAAAAGTGGTAAGAAAACTTGCTTTATTTATTAACAACATAATTTTTAACAAATAAATTTGAGTTGCGACCTAACATGACCACATTTCTGAGTAAACTGTTGGAGGTAAAATTTTTTTGAATCATCACTGCAATGCAAATTCTCTTATTAGGGAAACTACAAGTTATAGAAATATGATTGTTTAGATTCAATGCAGTACGTTTTTAAAACCTACATTTACTTACGTGTATAAATTCTAGGTAAAATGTGCCACGAGCTATGCGAACACCCATCTGTACGTTGGCAGAACAGTTTTTTTGGCTAGTCAAGACAGTATGTAATCCTCACAAAAATATTTAGTACAAGAAAGTACAACACTGCTTTTTTATCAACCACTAACTGCGAACTTTATTTACATTTTAAAACTAATGAACAACTTGTAAACAAAGCCGCATGTTAAATATAAAAATTTTATGAATAAAGTATGTTGGCGACAACTGCAAATTCTGTAGCAAGTTCAGTAGGTATACCAGATAAATCATGGCAGCCGAATTTTGTTACAATGGAAACAACGTAAGTGTTATAGAATCTACCTAAAAGCAATTTTACATAGAATACTTTTAGCATGGGCGAAATTACTGTGGAATTGTATTGGAAACATGCACCAAATACATGTCGCAATTTTGCAGAGCTAGCCAGGCGAGGTTATTATAATAATGTAGTGTTTCATCGTATCATTAGAGATTTTATGATACAAGGTGGTGATCCCACAGGTACAGGTCGTGGCGGCAGTTCAATATATGGCGGTGAGTTTTCCGATGAAATACATCCAGACTTGAAACATACAGGAGCTGGCATATTATCAATGGCTAATTCCGGACCCAATACAAATGGTTCACAATTTTTTATAACTCTGGCACCCACTCAGTGGTTGGATGGTAAACATACCATTTTTGGTAGGATATATTGCGGCATGCAGGTGGTTAAGCGTATTGGTATGGTCGAAACTGACAAAAACGATCGTCCCGTAGATAGTGTGCGTATATTGAAAGCAAAAGTGGATAAATTATAGTTACTTTAAATTATATGTATTTTATTTATAAGAATACGGTTAAAATAAACTTTGAACTAAATTAAAGGACATAATGGTTTGGTATTTAATTGTGCGAACTCTTCCTATATAGTACTGTCTAACATATCAACTAGTCGTTTAATTTCTCGTCTGCAAGAAGAGGTAAATCGAATCAATTTTTCATTATAAATCATAAACTTACATTCGCGCACCGACTTGCTCAGTTGGTTGAATGGACTTTGTGATTTCTTCCGTTTTTGCCATTATTGTATACATACATTTGATATTGGCATCCATACTGTCAGTCAATTTATTAACAGCATTTTTGTGCACCTCTACATTATCAGCCGTAATAGATGATATTGAATGTAGCAGATTGCACAAATTCTCAGTTAAATTATCTACCGAAGCAGCCAAATATTGTGCCTCAATTTCTATATCATTCAAAACATTTGCATCGATTTGGGGCAATTGAGGCATAAGTAAAAACTGGCGTGTCATGCCACCGCTCGTAGAATTTGAAGGAGTACTATGGTGTGATGTAGCTTTAGCGTAGTCAAAGAGGTCTTGAATTTTAATTAAAATGCTTAAATTTTGTATAAAACTAAATATCATAAAATATGTACGTATGTACCTTCCCCTCCCGGCGGACTAGTTAAGCGTAACTTTTCCTCTAAATTCTCGGCAACAAAGTGTCGCATTTGTCCGTCGTCATCACCAGTTCCCTCCAACTCATACGGTATAGCGTCACTTATTAAACTATGCGGTCGTTTAGGTGTTCTATTACTATTATCACAAGAGCTACTTTTGGAATTATCATCTTCGTATTCCTCATCGTCAAGACTTTCACCTCTACGTACAATTGGTCTGTTGGCTGTGGGAGTTAAATCATTTAATACACTATCTGGTACAGGTCCTGCGTATTGTGCTAAGAATGGTATTTCTTTGTATGACGATGCAACTTCTGACTCTGAATTGATAGATGCTTTACGTGAGCTCGCATTCGCTGCTTCCACAAGACTGGCTCTTTCTTCTTCAATTTCTTCTTTGGTTAGGCCATAACGTGGTCTTATAGGTATATCTTGCGTTCGTCTAGACATTCTGTATAATTTTTTTTATATATGTAGTGTATTTACGTATGTATATACGAATATTGCTCTTAAATCTAAAAATGTTTATTGATTTTTTTTTTATAATAAACAAAAGTTATGACAGCTGTTAGTTAAAATAGAAATGTATTGGAAACACCCTGTCCCTCAACAAAGCTCAGAAATGATACCGCTTATTTTATGAAGTAACGGTTGTTACATTGAATGTGATAAAAACGATTGTATTCGTTCGCTTGTGCATTTAAAATATATGTATATACATATGTATATTGTTCCAAACGTACTAAACCAGTGAGTAAAATGGTTATATTAATTAAATTTTTTTATTAACTATCAATTTTCTGCATTCTATTTTTTCGAAAATATCCCATTTTTTTATATGTATTTGTTATTGCATTTAAGCCATTATTTGCGGACCGAGAACGACATTATCTGATTTTTTATAAAACAACGATTTTGTATTTGAGTTCTTTTTCCTTTACTTTCCTTCAATCTTCTTTACTTTCATTTCTTCCTGCCATTTTCATCAGGTAACACAAAGGGGCCGGTATTTGCGAACACGCGTGGGCCTGTACTATTTTCAATGGTAAATAGTTTATAATTCTTAAAAATCTTGAAAGATCAATACATTTAAGAAGTACTAGCGCTGGAATTTCCTTCCTATGAAACTTAAATTATTTTCCGTCTCAAATGTCACATTAAAGTTTAGGTTAATAATTTGTTATACACAAGTTAATATATGTATGTAGATTTTTGGTACGAATTTTCGTCATCGCTTATTAAGTTGTCTAGAACAAAAAAT
Organism: Phania funesta; assembly: GCA_963932375.1. NCBI lineage: Eukaryota > Metazoa > Arthropoda > Insecta > Diptera > Tachinidae > Phania > Phania funesta. The sequence continues at coordinate 51,157,572 of OZ010656.1, forward strand.
GACACTGAAGATAGCTCATAACCGAAACCGATTTATCTGCAAACCAAACTAGACAAGAGACCAAGAAAATTGGTTCAAAAAATCTACATAAAATCACACTGGGGGAATATAAAATCCAAGAATTAATGTTTATGCAGTCTCTACTCTTTCCGTTGACAGCTACTAAGGTCATTTAAACATAATTCCAAATTACGGATTGAGCTTATAAAACAACTACTCCTATTTATAAGTATATATATTTAATATTATTGTTGTTATTCTGGAACTCGAATCTCCAATAACATTTGCGATTGTGACTTTCAAAACATGCTGAAAAAAAATTGGCGTTTTGCAAATCACATAGGATTTGACAATCGCGTGAGTGTCAGACATGCCTGATAGATTGCTTATACTTATTCAACTTTTTTATATTGTGGTGTAAAATATTTGTATTTGGCCTAAGGGCTTGATTCCAAACTTATAGTCGTCAAAGTCTTCACTAATTTTATTCTAAAAACCATAGCAAACTTTTTCTCTATTCTTCATATGCCAACCGAAGCACAATTTAGATATATAGCATTTATGTCCGCAAACCTACAAAACATTGAATTATTTCAACATTACATTTTCCCCCTACTAAAACATATAAACTCTGGAATATGGATTAAATTCAGATATTTTTTTATTAACAAAATATTGTAATGATGAAACGATACTTTTGTGACTCCATCACACGTTGATAGAATTCACATGTTTTGTTTTATTTTTCCTAATCATCTTTATTTGGAATATTCGTATAATTTGAAATAATACAATTTTTGTAATTGTTAAACTTAAATATTTTTATAGATAAATACGTACACGAAATACAATAAAATTAATAAATCTTAATGCCAATTTATGATTCTAAAGAAAACAATTTACAGAAAGATATAGAAAAAATAGATAAAAAATATTATGAATTAAAAATTGGAATTTAAATATATTAAACGCAACTCGCCATAACCAACAAATTCCCAACATTTATTCTGATGATGTATTGCAACAAATTAATTGAACACAAAAATCAATTTCTTTGGAACACAAAGAGCAATTTTATTGGCAAACTTCCAATTGCCTAATTAGGACTAAGCAATCAAACAAGTTATTTAATGTTATAAAATGTTAGTTAAGAAGGCGGCGATATAAAAAATACAAAGTAGTAAATTATTACAATAGCTATATTCATTGTTTGTGGAAATGGTCTTGCAAAAGAGCAAATGCAAAATATCCTAGATATTTTATGAAATCCAACAACATTTCTGTCGAATTTAATTAAAAGGTATGTTGCATTTGAACTTTTGCAAGACCATTTCCTCCAAACACTACATACCGCTAATATGACAACGTATGTTTCGGAATTTTTTTTTTTTTAAGTTACTAAATATTTGAATGGAGAATGTTTTGTATTTAGATTTATATAATGTTCTTCAATTAAGTGTAATACTTTGCATTTAATTCTTAAACATTCAGTAAATACAAATATGTTTTTTTAATTTCCATAAAAACCCCTAAATTAGACGTTTGCTTTTCTAAGGGTAAAATCACAAAAATCCTATACAAGTTTTTCATTTGGTTATTTTGCACAGTTTAAACGGAAAGTAGAAAAATATGTTTATAACTAACACCAGGTTTAGTTGTTAAATTGTAATACAATTATTAAGATGACTATAGCAAAAACTGCAGCCAAAATACCCAATATTACTAACTTCTTTTTGCGTAGTTTATTCTGCAACCAGAAATTTCCAAATAAAAAGTTGTAAAATTTTGGATTCAAAACATATGTATATTAATATTAATTTACCTTATAAGATCCAGCTAAACGTAGATTTTCAGTTCCCTGAGATACATAAACACTAGTCTGTTCAACAGATGATTCTATGGAGTCCACGGTTGAGCCTTGTTCATAAACCATGGCTCCTAGTTTTTTATAAATCTCATTTACGCCTAAAATATTATTCTTAAAGACAAAAAAATTTATTTGAGTTGAAAATATTTTAATTTTGTGTTTTTATATTACCTCTAATTCTCGAATGGCTCTTTCTTGGTCTTCTAAAGCTTGTAAATCAATATCTTCTTGCATTTGTATTTGTTGTTGCTGCTGTGATTTACGTCCAAAAAGATTGTCATCAAAAAAGGAATTGTTACTGCCATTTGATGAGTTTGTTGAGTTGCCTGGTGGTTTTGCAATATTGTATTGATTTGCTCGAGCCTGTCGTACTTGATTCTTTTCAATATCGACAGTTTTTCGTTGGACGGCCTAAGGACAGATAGAATTTTGAAATGTGATTGTTTTTTAACATTGAAAAAATAATGTGAGATGTTAAGATTCAACAATATGAAGCTTAAGTTTAAAGTTTCGAAATAATTTGCAAATTAATACGAATTAGTGTCCAATAAAAGCCCAGGTAAATTCTACTCGGTGGAGTCAACTCCATGTGGACTGTCGTACTAGTTGACAAACTGAGGTGATCAGGTTGAAAATTTTGAAGAAAAATCCAAAAAAATAGAACGCTCACCGACAATATTTATGGTAAAACAAATAAGTAATCGAAAATGAAGAGAAAGAAAATAAACGGCGTAACTTGAAATAAATGAAATAAATTAAATAAAGTATTGGTTTAAAGCAAGATTGGAAAACCAACGCTTTTTTAACCTTAAACTACCGAGTTTTTTGGGTTTTATAGTTTTTTAATTTAGAATTTCAGTTTTAAATATTATTCGGAGGTAGATTTTTGGAACGAATTTTCGTCATCCCTTGTTAAGTTTGGTTTGGAGACAAGCCGGTTTCGGCTATGTGCCATCTTCAGTGACACTGATAAAAAATATTGATACCTTGTTTCGAAAATATATATTTATCATGACAAATTGAAATGATCTTCCCATTAGATTTAGCTTTGATTTATCCATGAGTAGTTTTAAGCATATGTTACTCAATTGCTATACATAATAATTGCATTTAGTATTTTAATCTTACTAATAAGTCGTTTTCAGTTACCAACTGTCTATTTAATCTTAAGCTAAAGGATCATTGGCTACTCTTGCCAACCATTTAATCTGAATTCTTGTCAATTTATTTAATCTGTCTATTTTATTATATTTATATAATTCATTACAATTTTAAATCACTTTAATAGTCATATATGGCCCCATGGGCTCGATTATAGTAAATAAATGAAATGAAATTGAATATAGTTTTAAACGGGAAAAGCGTCAAAATATGAATGAGACCAGAAAATCCCTCCATTATATAGGTTTGAAGTATGTCACTTGAAAATGAAAGCGTTCCTGTAACTTTATATGTATTTTAATATGAATCATAAATTTGGCTTCCCAGATATATAAATTTTGCAAGCTAACGAATTAAAAAAAAAAACAAAACACAACTAATGATAATTTATAATTTCATTAAAAAATAAGAAATAATAAAAAATTAATAAATAAGAAGTAATAAAAAAATAGAAAATGTTATGTGTAAATGAATGCAAATAGATTTAAAAGTAAAAAGGGAAAGTGAGACAAAAAAAGTAATAATATGTTTGTTGGGTTTTGCTAAACCTTTAATAATTTTGTTGTGAATTTTCGTTTCGTTTGAAGAAATTAAAATTTAAGGCTTTTCTAATTTTTCTAAAAATTTGGGCAAATGTTTCTTGATGAGCTGCCGACAAGCGAAATGCGCGTAGAGACTAGGATATCCCTTACAAATAAATTGCAATTTCTTCAGTAAGAGAATTGGGATAGAAATAAAAATGCGCCTTACAGGTTAAGTTAGCTAGGGTCTTTTTAAAGTATATTCCATCAAACAGAGTGCACAAGTATTGTAGAAATTACAAACTGAGCAAAAATGATCTGTATTTTGCAGCTACATTTGGGTAGTTCGAAAAAAGTTTAGTCAGCCGCGGCCCTTTTAGTTTTCTGTGCAATGAGTTCTAATTTGAAGTACGACCTCTGGTACCTCGGATCCTTCACTTGTAATAACCAATAACCAATTGTTGCAAACAAGCAGAGAGCCCTCTTAAAACTACTCATATTTAATACTGAAAACAGATTCAATTAGGCCTTGGAGGTTTTTCCATAGGACGTTAATTTCTAGACACGACCTCTGGTACCTCGGATCCTGCTCATGTAATAACTAATTTTTTTCAAAACTACTCGTATATAGTACTGCGCTTTAAAAAATCCATTTGTTGCCGCCCCCAAAATGTACCACCTGGTTTTTTTTTTTAATTAAATTCCCTACATTTCTTCTGATATAACGTATTATTCCCTCCTAATATGAAATTTTTTAAACGACACGAAGCTTCTTTTAAAACTACATAACTTAAGCTTATAATATTTTAACCTCTGATCACTAGTTTCATCAATACGCTGGTTTGAAAAGTATGTTCAGAAAACTGGCGTGGAAAAAATTGTTCTAAAATTGTTTTCAACTAATCTTTAATCCTACTCAACTTTTTTCTATGGTATACAATTCTGTAAATTCAAGAGAACAAAAAGAATATCAATTAAAAATAAAAAATAAAAAACTTAAAAATGGCCATAAGAAATAAAAATAAGTTTAATTTTGGTTTATTCGTGAAATATAAATAAACATTAAAACAAGTAAGTGCTAACCTGAAACGATGTTAATGCTGCAGTAAATTCGTCTACCAAACGATCTCTTTGTATTTTTAAATGACGTTCTTTACATTTGTCCACTTCTTTCAATTGATTATTGGTATCGGAAACTAACTGATGGGTATAGGTCATAATTTGATGGCTAAAATACATTAAATTATAAAATGTTGCATGCGTTTTGAAAATTTATTATGAATACTAACAGTTGTTTTTTCAAATCGGGTGAATCCTGAGGTGTATTACATTGATTAACCATACGTAGCATAGTTGAAACTATAATAAAATATTTATTTATTACACTAAACAAAGTGATCGCTTTGTGCACTTACCATTTTGCAGGATTTTCTGTATACTTGTGGCAATAGTTTGGGCCAATCTTTGAAAATCAATTTCACTCAAAGCTTGTGTGTTGGCATTTGAATTATTAGCACTGCCACCAACACCACCTCCTCCACCACCACCACCACTACCTATGCCATTTTCCAAATGCTGCAAATCCATGCTTTCGTATGCACTCAGCTTGAATTTCTTTTTATAATTTAACAGTTGCAAATATTATTATTATTGTTATTCCTTTAAGAAGGTGGTACGGCTCATTAACCGTAAAAAATATAATTCATATACTAAAATAAGACCTTGAAATACAATTATATTTTTATTTTTCGCTGACTAAGCTGGACCTTTTCGCTAAGTACTAATTCATAAACTACTCTGAAAGGTATTTTCTAGCAGACACACGCTATCATGAATAATTTTAAATAACTAAAAATGTTCAAGCTTGAATATTATTTTGCAAATATTGTTAAAATAAAATGTGGATTATTTTAAAATGTTAAATACATATATTCCGTGCTACCCTTTTGTGGGGCAGTGATTTTCTTTCCTATCTGTTTTCGAAGTGACGTATTTATTAATAGGTATTACACATATTTTTATTCTAAGTTTTTTAACACATACTGATATTGCTGAGTATAGCTGTATTTTATTTAATCTACTTGTCCTTTAACTAATTTATTTAATAATTCGGATTTTTTTAACAAAAATATTTCTTTAACTACGTTTTTACACATAGTAAAAGTTTTTTCTTTATTTTAATTTTCCTATAACACTGTCATTCGTTTATTAGATAAACTTTAGTTGTCAAAAACCCATATTCGTAGAAACAGGGTGTATACAATTATAATCATTTTTATAGAGTACATAGCTTGGCACTATTAATGTTTGGATTAGTTTGAACCACAGAATATAAACAGAATACCCAACAATGACGTTTGAAAAAGCGTATTATCAGGTGTTATGTGTTTTTACGTACAAAATTTTAAGTTAACCCGATTATATGAAAGAGATAGGTAAATTAGAAGAGGTATGGTTTTTTATCTCTTTCATATAATCGAGGTAATGTTGTTGTAAGTTGTCGCGTCTAGTTAGTAGTCTATGGTTTGAACCAAGGTGTATTTATTTACTAGGTGGCATCACTACTGCAGGTGATTATTTTTTGCTTACATTTAATTTTCATTGTTTACAAATGGTTAATGTCAAAGTTTTGTTTACGAAAATAATCAAAAAATTTCAACCAAGTGCCTTAATAAGTTCAACCAAGTGCCTTAATAAGTGTTTTTTTTTAAATTATTAAATTAACAATTGTGAAAAGTTTTTAATAAATATACGGTGTCTCTTGTGTGATAAAAAATTTGGTCCTGGAAGTGCTACATTTTTTAGTGTTCCACAGGACCCAAAAAGAAGAGAACAGTGGAGTAAAGTGTGCAAAAAAAATTTATTCAAAGCACTCGCATATGCATTGACCACTTTTCCAAGGGCGATGTAATAACTGCGGGAAGTCGTTTTTTTTAATGCCTTTTTTTATGCCAGTAGTGCAGCACCAAGAAAGCAATATGCATACTAGTGAAATGCATACCACTGAAATGCACACTAGTGAAATGCATACAAACCAAAATTTCTTGGACAACTTATGTCCCATGGACACGCGTGCGGCATTCGAGTTGGCGCCACCAGTGATATCACAGCAGGGGTTGCGGTTCTTTACAATGAAAGAACTAACATCTACCGCGGCTTCAAGGTCTGCAGAACAACCGTTTAAAGAAATAGAATCTCAAACTGAGTAAGTGAAACTAAATTTTATATTTCATGTAACTTGTATTAATTTGTACTTACTGGATTTTATTTATTCTTAAAAGCTGCTTAAAATAGAAAGGTACTCAATAATAATTACAGAGAATGTATGCAAGTATGTCTAATGTAATTAATGTACTTGTTTATTTTTCCTGTTTGTGCATTTTATTCTTTATTAAATAATGCATTACTATGTATTGTAAAAATTTAATAACGGCTTTGTACTTTTGCAGTCCATCAATTTTTGAATCGGTAATAAAAAATTATCAAGCAAAAATTCGTCAGTTGGAAGCCGAAAATAGGGAATTGAAATTTAAGCTCCTTCAGGCCAACCAAGCCATTGACGGGATTCGTAAAATATTTACAGAAGGGTTATGTGCAGCAACAACAACAAGAACCAATCGGTCCTTTTCAGGACCACCAATAATATTTAAAAAAGAGATTAAAAGTTTCAAACATGTTTAAATGAAACTTCAAAACGACCAGCTAAGACGCGAGCATATAAATATTTTCGCAACTCATTCGTTTTAAATACCAGTCACAATTTTCAAGTTTACATCTATAAAATAAGTAACAAAAATCTTATATTTCTATTTTCATAATTGTCCAAGCTTGAAGGTCTTTTTTAAAATTTATATTTTTATTTTTCGATATTTCGCCACTTAATTGTGTATTTTTATTTCCTGATTATGCTTATTATGAAATATCGAAAAATAAAAATATAATTTTTAAAAAAGACCTTCAAGCTTGGACAGCTATAATTTTATTTTCATTAACAGTAAAAATTTACCTTCCGGTTGTTCTTCAAACCTTTCCAATTCTGCTAGTCTAATAAACCAATTACAAGTTAATAAGAGCCAAAATGGTAAAAGACTTGACATGGCCGATTAAAATTCTTAAAATAAAACGAAATGAAAAATTTAAAATATTAAACTAAATGGGTCAATTTTAAGCAATAAATTTATTATTCTCAACAAACGTTTATACAGAAAAACATCTACTACATAGGTTAAAAATAAATAAACATGAGTAAGTAAATTTAAAGGATTCCATTATGGTGTTATCACAAATCTTAAGCCAAAAAAAACTCTCAGGAAATGAGAATTTATTTATTCCCAATACACATTTTTGGTGAAGGGTACATAAGGTTCAGCATAGCCGAATATATCTTATGTATTGACTATCTTGTTTATAAGTAACTTCATTTTAGCACTCAGTTGTTTTATCATTAATTAATTAGCTTTTTATTTTTTAAGTGATCAGTTTTCTTTCAGGTAATTGTCTAAACTTTGTGAAAAATGGTTTAAATGTTTAACCGTTTCAAGATACCGAAGCAAAATACATAACAGAGTTTACATATCCTATAATTTCTATCCTCTGATGTGTTTCTTTTTAATAACCAAAATAAAAATTAGTTTTTATTTCCAATAAAATTCTTTTCTCAGTACGGTCTTCACATACATTCTAAAAACAAACTTTGAATTATTTGGCAGTGCAAGGGTAATAAAAATGAAGCAAACTTTAGCAGCCATGTCAAATTAAAACACGCATATATTCTACGAAATTCCCTATTATGGTGCAGTTTAAGAATCTTCAGGAGTAATACTTAAGTTGAAACGTTTAGGCCCTCGGAATATGGAAACTTCTAACGTTTTGGAATTGTCACCCAAAGCTTCGTAAACGTCGGATGAAGTCTTGATTTCTTTTTTATTTATAAGGGAACAATGTCATCGGGACTTAAGCCACCACTACAAGTAAAGAAAAAAAATATAAAAAACTGAGGATTAAGTGCTGCAACAAACTCACATATGAGCTGGTGATCCTATTATAACTTTCCACACCAAAACCCCATGCGATAAGTTAGGCGGCAAACTTTCTGATCGGTTTTTTAATTCATTTAATATGTCTTTGGTTAATGTTAGCGTTGTTATCCCCATGTATCGCTTCGTTGGCTGCATGGGTTTGCCCACTGAGCCCTTCTTCCGTTCCGAAACTTTTTCCAGAAACAGTTTTACATAATCAATCGGTATGGCAAAACTAATACCTGCAGTAACTTTTATTGAGTTTACACCTATAGCTTCCCGATCTAAATTGACCAATGTACCACCGGAGTTGCCAAATGTAATGGCAGCATCTGTTGTAAGTAATTTATATCCCTATTTCTCAGACCTAATTCCAACGAGGCTTTTTGTGTCATTTCTTTTATGGGTATCATCTTTTGTTTCCATTTGCCCATTCTAAGGTTACCAACATTTCACACGAGTTTGTTTGAATGACTCAATGTAAATATATCCCTTGTTGCGGGCACCGCCAGGCAACCAAGTCGGCACAGACGCAGCCGGAAAAGAAATGCAACACAGCGTACTCAAAACAAAAAAAAATCTTGCGTGGACAGGCCATAGAGCGAATGCGAGGGAGGAGACAATAATGCAAATTATCTCGAGTCCCGTATGTATATTAAAAGAAGGGAGGAGAACTATGCTCGAGTCCCAAAAACACATAAGATCGTGGCGGCGTCGTTTGGCAAGATAACCTGAAAAGAGAGAATTAGGTAGATATTCATATAACAGAGGATTTGTCGATATAATAATACCCAGCAATAGCGTTTGTTGAGTTATTTCATCAGACATTTCTTCGCTTATATCTCCAAAGTGTCTTTTAGAAATTGTTTCGCCAGCATATTTTTTTTTTCCTTAAATGTGTATTTAACTTTTTGCTGCACATGTTTTTGACACTAATCATTGATTTTACACAAACAAAGTTGCCTGTTGTTGTTGTATTGTTGTATTGTTGTCGTAGCGCTGCCACCTAGTAAATAAATACACCTTGGTTTGAACTATATAACTGAAAGTTCCTACCACCCGCATTCGTGTCACACCTTCTACGCATTTCACACTTTCTATAAATTCTACTTTTTCTGCATTTCAAGTTACATACGATACTTTTAACGCATTGAAAATAATATGTGACTTCACACCTATTGCATTCAAAATATGATGACCCATTCGCACGCCGGTGACACTCTTACAAAAGTAGAAAGTAGATCTACATCTCGCATCCTACGCGTCAAATCGTTCAGAGCTTCTCTGCTCTGTAACTTGTCAATGCTGAATTTTGTTAGTTAAACCAAAGAAACGTACATTTTAATTGCAAAAGTATAAATTAAATTAATATTTCTAAAATAAAAGATTTGATATTCAAGGATATGTTACCTATTTAGCTTGCTAGTATGACATTAAAGTAAAAAATGCTTCTGAAGCATATAATATTTTTGTAGTAAATTAATTTTGATTGTAAAATATTTATTTTAATATCTTTACTACAGCTCAATGAACCGAGTTAACTGTTAGTTTTAGAAAAAAATCAGAAAAAATAAAATTAAAGAAATTTTTTAGTTTACGGATATGCTTATTTTTTAGTTTACGCATATGCATATTTCACTGATTGACTATGCTATCTCTTTAGAATACTTTACTTTTAAAAAAGGTAGACATATCTTATTTTTAAAACTTCCTACTCAACATTAGAGTTGTTCCTGAAGACTTAAAATGAACAAATTTAGAACGAACAAAGAACACATATAACCGAAACCGGATTGTCTCCAAACCAAACTTGACAAGAGATGGCGGAAATTCGTTCCAAATATCTATATCAAATCACTACTTCGGAATATCAAATCCGTAACCCTAAAATAATAAATCCTTAACAATAAATGGGCCCCTTTTTAAGTCTTGTTACTGTTATGTTATATTATATGTTTGCTTTTAGGGTCGAAGAGTTGGTGTGTGTAGTACACGATAGTTTGTACTAGCAATTTTTTGTTTCTCTCTTCAGTTTTATATATAATTTTTCTCCGTCACTCTCATTTTAATAGAGTTGGCTGTGCATTACAAAAAGGGAAAATAAATTAAAAAAGAAATCAAAGAGAATTTCAAATATATTCTGTCATTCACTTTCCATAATGTAAAAGTCGCTATTCCATATTGCTTTGTTTTCAATTTAAAAGTTGGACAACGCTGTATCTTGACATTTGTATTCGCTTTGCTTTTTCTCAATTCTCTTTTGCTTGACATTTCGTCATAAAAAATTCCAGCGAAGTTGGAGTAGTAGAATTTCGTTTTTTCGTGACACATCTAACATTCCGTCGAGGTGTGGTTGTAATTTAATAAATTCAAAGTAAATAATAAATAAAACCCAATATTTATTCAATTAGCTGGTAACATTTAACTGAAGTGCTAAGTTTTTAGTTTAAAAATAGAATGGCTAACAGATTACCGGCTTGCGTGATTGATGTAGGCACCGGGTAAGTATGTAATTTCTTTAGTGCTGGCATAACATTTTAGGGGTGGAAGAATATCATTTTCAGTTAAGGAAAAACTGGGACAGACGAAATAATAACTCGCTTCTAATTGCTTTTTATATTGTCATCTAGCTACACAAAATTGGGATTTGCTGGTAACAAAGAGCCACAGTTCATCATACCTTCGGCTATTGCTATCAAAGAGTCAGCACGTGTGGGTGACACCAATACCAGGCGTATTACAAAAGGTATTGAAGATTTAGATTTCTATATAGGCGACGAAGCCTTCGATGCCACTGGCTACTCAGTTAAGGTAAAAATAGTTGATCTCTGCTTTTATATAATTCAATTTGATTATAAGGAATCAAATATAAATAAGTATGTTATCTTTACTTACAATTATTTCTTATATTTTAAATATTTTATGTAATTGTATTTTTATTTTTTATTCTTGGATTGGCTTGGATGTTTTGTTTTACATCTAGTACCCAGTACGCCATGGTCTGGTGGAAGACTGGGATTTAATGGAACGTTTTTTGGAACAATGCATTTTTAAATACTTAAGAGCCGAACCCGAAGATCATCATTTTTTACTAACGGAACCTCCATTGAACACTCCCGAAAATCGCGAATATACTGCTGAAATTATGTTTGAGACTTTTAATGTTCCTGGTCTTTATATTGCTGTGCAGGTTTGTCATTATGTTTAATTAACAAAATAAAAATTAGAATTGCAGTATATATTTTTAGGCCGTGTTAGCTTTGGCTGCAAGTTGGGCTTCCAGACCAGTTGAGGAACGTACCCTAACTGGCATAGTTGTTGATAGTGGTGATGGTGTAACACATGTCATTCCAGTGGTAAGGTTTTTCACATTTCAGACGTATTAAATAATATTCTATTTAGTTTTTTGTTTTTGAATATCTTAGAAAAATATAACTTATTTTATTTCATTTAAAAGAATATTATTTGTATTACAAATAATTTTAGAAACATTATTAATTTTTTTTTTAATTATATAAGTACATATAACCAATTTATTCACATATACCATTTAAATAGGCCGAAGGTTACGTTATTGGATCATGTATCAAACATATACCAATTGCTGGCCGCAATATTACCTCCTTCATACAAAGTTTGTTGCGTGAGCGTGAAGTTGGTATACCACCGGAACAAAGTTTAGAAACTGCCAAAGCTATTAAAGAAAAACATTGTTACATTTGCCCCGACATTGCCAAAGAATTTGCAAAATACGATACAGAACCAGGAAAATGGATACGTAACTATACGGGCGTTAATTCGGTTACTAAACAACCTTTCACTGTTGATGTTGGTTACGAGCGATTCTTGGGCCCAGAGATTTTCTTTCATCCGGAATTTTCAAATCCAGATTTTACCATACCCTTGTCGGAAATTGTTGATAATGTAATACAAAACTGTCCAATTGATGTTAGACGACCATTGTACAATAATATTGTACTAAGTGGAGGTTCGACAATGTTTAAAGATTTTGGACGACGTTTACAACGTGACATTAAACGTTCAGTTGATACACGTTTGCGTATTAGTGAAAATCTATCGGAGGGTAGAATTAAGGTCAGTAAAGATAATGGTACATGACATATTTTAATTATATCTTGACTTTTTAGCCAAAACCAATTGATGTTCAAGTCATTACACATCATATGCAACGTTATGCTGTTTGGTTTGGTGGCAGTATGTTGGCGTCAACGGTAAATATTATTTTAACTGTACATCACATATGCTTCATATGAATTTAAAAACGCTCAATTTTAAATTTGTTACAGCCTGAATTTTACCAGGTTTGTCACACAAAAGCTGCTTATGAAGAATATGGACCTGGTATTTGTCGTCACAATCCTGTTTTTGGTACCATGACATAAAATTACATTTTTAAGCATAATTCATTTATTTTAATGTGAATTGGTTTTTATATAAATTATGAACTAATTTTCTGCTTTTAAACCCGTTTAACATCTACTAGAAAAGAAACTTCTACTTTTTATTATTGCTTAATCAAAATGTTTTCTTCGTTATTATTTAATTTTTCTTTAAGTAAACTTTCTTTTATAAACACAACTATCGTAATTGTCACAATTTTCTGAACTTAAGTTAGCATTTTCTTCTTCAGTCCGACAAGTATTTTTTAAAACGAATTTTATAGCATTTTTTAATGTAACAAAACATATGATTCGGCCAAAAGAGAAAAAAAGTTTTCCTCCAGTACATGATTTGAATAAAAAATGTTCTTTAAAACCAAAATAAGCAAATTCATACTTAAAAAATATATATAATAAAAATATGGACAGATTCAATCTGCTCAATACACTTCCATTTTTTTTTTATTCTGCAAGCTGTATCTGTACAACTCTTACTTTGTTTAGTTTAAATTGGAAACTACTTAAGCTATAACTATCAGGGAAGGACTCATGTGAGATTACGACATACAATTGTTACCGTTATTAGATGTCATTTGAAAATAAGCATTACCGTCGGGCTTTTTTATTGGCGTTTCCTAGGCATGCGACAAAGTCTGGCACCACGAAAATAACACAAATTCTAGCTAAAAACTTCTAAGAAGCTATTTAACAGATAGAACGTTCGAAGGCTTAATTTTCTAAAAATACTAAAATCTCTGCCGGAGTTACGAAAGGTAGTATACTAGCGCCGCTATTATGTAGCATCTACAATTATTATTGAGTTCAACGCCAACGACGACACTACATTTATAAGTGTTAACCAAGGTCCAAAGGTTGCATCCGAACATCTCCAACCACATACTAAAGAGCTAGAGGACTGCCTAAAAAATGGAGAATAAAAGTAAATCTATCGAAATGTGCTCAAAATAACAAATACAAATGTGTCAGCGGAAACCCTAGTTAAATAATCGCTGTTCACCTGGATCGACACCTAGATTGATCCCGCCATATTAAGGCAAAGAGAACCGCTATACAACATAGAACAAATAAACTACTCTGGTTAATAGGTCCTAATTCAACCTCAACTTTGGAAAACTGTCATTTTATACAAATCCGTTATAAAGCCAATATTGTCATATGGTATTCAGCTGTGGGGTAGTGCTTGCGCTTCAAACGTCCAGAAGTTACAAAAAAGACAGTCTAAGATTTTACGACTTACCGCGTGCGCTCTTTGATATATAAGAAATTAAAATATCAATATAGATCTAGAGGTCCCACTATCCAGGAAGAAGTGAAAACATACTCGTGCAAATACATAAACAAACGAGCGATCTATCCGAACACTCTTGTACGCATATTATTGCTAGGACACCAGAGATTAAGTAAATAGACACATTGTGCATGGCGAGGCGGCTTACACCACCCAATAATAAATAGCTTTATTAAGCCGTCAGCTAGCAGGCGCAAAGATATGGATTGCCGTAACTACGTGCACTGTCATAAGTACTGACTTGTACTTACCTGTGCATATCGAGTTCTGTGTGGGTGGACATCTTTTTTTCCATTACCGTGGACCATGAAATTCTGAAAGGGATGAGCAATGCAGCCTCGTCAGAGGTGGAGAGATTTATCTCTATAGGAACTCCGATATTTACTGACCATTGAAGGAATTCCAAAGAGATGGAAAAGAAAACCTCGCAAGGGGTGGACGGGTCAGTCTCTATATATACTCCTGAGGAAGAAGCTGCGACGGTAGCGCACATTGCGTGTGACTGTTCATCACTGGCTAGCATAACATTCACGATCAAGGGCAGACACTTGTTAAATGTAAATGCCATGGTGAACCTAAGCTTTAGATAAATCTTAGCAAATACAAGAGGCTCCATGATGAGGAAAAAGGTCGACAGTATGGTATTTGTGTACCATGCCATTTGGACTTCCGTTCACAAATGTTTGTGTTTTTGGATCTAGTACTCTAATCAATGCAATGGTGCTTCCTCTTGTTGTAAACAAATCAATTTAAAACAGTTTTAATAAAAAGTTTTAATAAAATTATTTGTGCACTGTATATATGTACATTTTTTTCTTATTTATGATCATTTTTTTACAACTTTAGCTAGATTAATCGATTATCTTTTTCCAATTAATTGCTATTAATATTTTTCGGTTGGACTAATCATATGATTAATTAATCGATTAATTATTTTTTTGCCATCACTAGAGAGGACCTTTTTCGTTCTCACCAAATGACACTGAAGATGGCACATAGCCGAAACCGGTTTGTCACCAAACCAAACTTGACAAGGGATGACGGAAATTCGTTCCAAAATTCTACATCAAAACACCCTGTCGGAATATCAAATCAAGAAGCATTTTAAATATTTATTAGACGATATAAGGTTTCGCAATTTTCTTTTTATTGTTGACCTTATCGAAAAACTCGTTCATTTATTGTTGAAGTTTGAATCATTGTTAATACTGCTGCGTATAACTGATTTATTTTTCTGCTTTATTTAATCTCAATTTACTTATCTTTTTCTATTTGATTGATTACGCAGATAATTTAAATTGAAAGTACTTCAAAGCAGAGCTGTTAAATTTCGATTACGATTAGTAATCAATTACATTACTGTTTAAAAAGAATCGTAATGATTATATAATCCACTATTCAACAATTTCTGATTACTAATTGATTACGATTACAAATAATCAAAAAATAATCAGGATTACTGGCGATTACTAAAAAATAATCAAAAGTAATCAAAAATGAGTTCGACTACTTTAAAAGATTACTTTTGACTATTTTTGATTACTTTTGATATTTGTCAAAAGTAATCTTTTAAAGTAGTCAACTCATTTTTGATTACTTTTGATTATTTTTCAGTAATCGCAAGTAATCCTGATTATTTTTTGATTACTTGTAATCGTAATCAATTACTAATCGTATAAAACTGAATGTAATCGTATTGTAATCATTACTTCTACTTTAAAAAAAAGTAATCTAATTACTAATGATTACGATTACTAATCATGACTTAACAGCTATGCTTCAAAGTCACTTTCGAAACATTTCAAATCCGGCTACGAACTGTTATTTTTTCTATATAATTGTGGGCAAACAAGGAAAACTCTATCATGCAACACCTCCATATGAATAGCTTCATATCTAGAAAAATATTTTATGTATTCCCTGGATATACCCAGGTAGGGTATATATATAATATTGGTGTATTTAATACAATATTCCGTCTTACTAATATTCATTGTAACAATAATGGTAACGGATTTCGAGAAATAGTATTACGTTTTTTTAATTTTTCAGTACAAATTTATATATTCCTTCTGAACCCAATTCACTTGGCATCTTTTTTAAAGCAACGGCTGTAATGTGTTTTAGAATTACGTATATCTATTTTGGGTTGTCTGCTTGATATATGGATGAATTATGCTTAGTTTTAATTGTTATTTTATGAACATATAAAATGTTCTGAGAGTGATAAAGTTGATACCCCTAAATCACCGTCGGAAAATCAAATCGAGAATCAACATTTTAAGCATTGAGCTTATTGCGATTTTCTTTTACTTATTTTTTCTCTATATTATGTTAAAACTAGGCGATCTTACAAATGACTTTAACTTTTACTTATTGGTAAATAGTTGTATTTTATATCATGCAATAGATTAATTTTCAGTGAGATGAGAGATTTGATCATACGCACATGCATATATACAAAAGGAAAAAGCAAGTTAAATAAGAGCGTTGAGCGTTGCGTTAGCAGCAGGGTACGTAGTCACAGTATATTTGAAGTAAAATGTATGTCTCTGAAAGCACTGTAGCTACGTACCCTGCTGCTAACACAACGCTCAACGCTCTTATTTAGGTTTGGCTGTAAATGCGTATGCATGCTCAAGCTGAGAACGTTACACTTTAAGACAATTATTCTTACAGTAATATTGTGTTTTGTCTTTCCAAGCTTTAGGAATTAATTGGTATTTTCATTGCCATTCAAATCTACTTGACAGTTGAATTGCGCATTTTACTATTGATATGCTAAGCTCACTTCTTTGATATTCTCGAAAGAGTTAAGTTTTATTCTTAGATAAAAAATGAATAAAAAAAATATTAACAAGAGAAATTAACAAGAACACCGAATTTAGAATTAACACTTAACCACATATATAAATCTAGTGTAACTCTTTCCCTGAGATAAAGTTTTCCCCATGCCAAGGCAACCCAATTAAAGTACCAGGGTAAATATAAGAGCGCGAAGACCAACGAAACTACGACCAATGATAAACATAACCTTCAAGTTCTTCATACTCCTCATAAGTTTGCCTTACAATTCATGATTGGAGTAGTGACGTGATTCTTAGTAAGGGTGCTGTATAGAATTCCAAAGAGAACACATCAAGCAGACCACAAACTTTCATCGAGTTGACGTTATCTCGTTATAATCGGCACAACCGCCAAATATACTTCCTCTAAGTCACTGTACGTATTTCGTACATATTGGAGCCATCAGTAAACTTAAGCAAGAAAAAAATGTTAAAAATCAAGTATTTATGTTAATTCTTCCAATAACACTTAAAACTTAACACCATTATTCTTGTATTGCTATTATTATTCACACATTTAAAATCTTTTTCTTCTGGTCAGATCCATGTTATCCCATTTGTCAGAATATTAAAATACAAATTATCCAGTACTATTAAGACAAAGAAATAAAAATTGTCATTTAGTGTAATGGTATAGTTATTGAATAACAGTCGTATGTTTTCTCCATGCATTTTATTGGTTTTTTTAATCTAATAAATCTTTGTTAATACTTGTTCCGACAAAACAAGCATCTCTGAAATCCTTAATAAGGAAAAGATGACAAGGGAAAAAGTCGTGTAATTTAGAATTTCATGAAGGTGTCTTTAAGATATTTGTACCAGTGTACCCTACTACATGGCATACCATCCCGCCATCATTTTAATTGTCTGCATAGATACATACTTCTATTGTATATTTACATACTCTGTGGGTGTGCCAGTACATTGTGTTAACGCGTCAGAGTACAGGTTAGGAACTAAAGGCATATAGACTTTTTGCGGTTATTTTATTTCCATAGTTAGGTAATGTCAACAATTTTTTTCTAACTTGACCGGCGCGTATAATAAACTTTGTTCCTTTCATTCACTTTTTAAAATACTGCCAAGCAAGTGAACTCATTTTAATATATGCAAATATTAGAAAAAATTTCTCTATAAATTTACTGCTGGTAAATTTCGAATAATTCGAGAACCGGTTATGACAACTCTACCAGGGACAAAGAAAGACTTATTGAGCAAAGCGAAACGACTCTACCACACTAAATGTACAGCAAGATTTAAAAACTTATAAATTTCTTTTCTAAAGGTTCAATGAAAAAATATAACAAAATAAAAATTTTCTATTAAAAGGAATAACAGGCATTATTTTCATGAACAAATGATTTTTTAACAAAGTAAAATCTTCTATTACATAATATGTAATAAAGAGTCAGCATTAACATCCATAATTCTTTTGTATAGAATTTACTTAGTCTTGATATTCTTCTCTGTAAACCAGCAGTCGTTGTTTGTGGATCGTTGATGAGTTT
Organism: Phania funesta; assembly: GCA_963932375.1. Classification (NCBI taxonomy): domain Eukaryota; kingdom Metazoa; phylum Arthropoda; class Insecta; order Diptera; family Tachinidae; genus Phania; species Phania funesta. The sequence continues at coordinate 51,176,202 of OZ010656.1, forward strand.
TCTTTATATAATAATAAGATAAAATTGGTGATCGCGTGGGGGCATTTACGAACAGGCCAAGTAACTTTTTCCTATTTTGTAGTGGAGTGTTATCCATATATTGAAATTCCTTTCCAAAGTGAAGCACATGTGTATTGATTTTAATCGTAATAATTGTTTATGTGTTTATTACCACACCAATGATGATATACGTCTTACATTTCTTGTGTACTTTAAATAATAGAAAATATTGATTTATTGATTTAGAATAAAAATATGCAGGTAATATAACAAAGTTTAAGTAGAATTCTGTATAGTTAGTTATGTGAAGGATATCGATTTTAAAAACAGGACGAAATAAAAAAGGAAAATTTTGTGATGTGCGCATTAATGCCGTTTTGCATATATGTACATACATACATACTCGTATGTATTTCAAAATACGGTTTTACTAAATTTTTATTAATATTTTATTTTGTTTGAATTTTATCTTCGGGTCTGTATTTTGAATTACAGTTATTTGAGACGATCTTCAAAATCAAGCGGATATAAGGACACTATTTCAATCGTTTTAAAATCGATCGATTTCCATCAGGTATTTAAATTGATTTTATCATCAACAAAAAAAATTATTTATGCATTGAGGATTTCTACTTTAAAAAAGTTAAATTTCAGATGCACATACGCATTTTTTCGATAATTTTAATATTTGTACATACTTCTAAAGAATTTTGTTAATTTTTATTGAAAACAATTAAAGCTATTATTATTACTTGACTTTAAGGATTTAGATTAAGTTTAAAATATCATAGCATATCAGATCATTATGTTTTAATCAAAATAATCACTTGTATCCTCATCGGTTGTATCGATTTCCTCATTTTCACCCGGCTGCAAATGTTCAGAAGCCATACGAAAGTTTTGCAAGAAATCACGCATAGCATCAACAATATTTGTGAGCGATTGCGTTAGTTCCCGATAAGAAGCGCCTGCTGCTGTGCCTTCGGCAGCTCCTAAAATGATTAATAGTTGACAAGAACATAGTTGAGTTATACAAATAATTTACCTTCTACAGCAGCATTTTCCAAATTCAAATTAAGAGCTTGCAAATGGCGATCAACTTCGGCTACTTCATCGTCCGCCCTATTTCCGCCGGCATGCGCAACACGCGCTGCTGCCTGCTCTACATTAGCAATTACGTTATCCTGCTCCTGCTCTAAATTGGCATGACCTATTCCAGCATTAGTTAAGTTAAACGAGGGCAGAAGTGACTGGAAAAACACTGAGACTGAATGGTTTGCGGCTGAATTGGGGCTACTAGATGATGACTTTCTAAAAGCAAATTAAAGCATTTCCATTTGAAATGATTTCAAATAAAAAAATTGTTTATACCTTTCGTAACAATTTACAGAATCTACTGGAGGTAAAGGATCATACATCATAACGGCTTCTTTTTCCTTGGCTAGAAAGGGTGCCAATGGTACTTTCTCTTTGTAATCAGATAATATAACATGTCTTAATATGGGCCTTGGTGGTTGCACGTAACGTGCAGACCTTTTTTGCCAATATTCCTGTATAACGTTGTCTTTAGCATCAATGCGATCTAAGGCTATATTAACATTACGTTCTAACCAATGCAGGATGTTATTTTGGCGCCACACTACCTTAGCTCGGCATATGTATAGACAAACCAGTTGATGTAGAGCGGGAGATTGGCTAGGCAATAATTTTAGGCTGGGATGATTTTTGAAAAATATATAATTTCTTACCTTCCCGAAACTTCTGAATTGAAGTAAGAACAGCCCAAGACACGTTTATCTGTTTGTACCGACAATTCATCTAGCAAAGGTTTCAAAACTCCCGGAAACATAAGGAAAGCATATTGCAAAGCATTATCCGCTTTTTCAAATTCTAAAATATATGAATTAAAAACCATTTTATTCAGAATTTAAGAAACAAAAAAATAACTTGCCACCTTGTAAGCAAAACAATGCTAGGGCATAAGAATATGCCATATTTGGCAGTTGTGATAGATTACGTATGGCGTCGTACTCCTCGTAGAATTGCACCAGCCAATTATATTGCTTACTACGCAAAGCATAGTAATCAACAATCAGCACCATGGCCAACGGATCTACGTCAGGATTTAGGCTAAAAATCAATTTAGAAATCTCAAATGCTGTACGACAACAGGCTCGAGCTTCTAAATACTGGGCATGTTTAAAAAGGACCACAAAAAAAGCACGATTTTCTTGACGCTTGTAGTCTAGCCGGCATTTTCCATTGGTCAAGCTGAAACTGGGATTTAGCGATGATTCTAAAACCAAAACCGCTCGCTCTATCAGCTCGCTAGCCAAAGAAAAATCATCGGTCATTTTGCCTTTAAATTGAAATAGTACTTAAAACATATTCTTAATAACAAACCTTTTTATATAATCTTACATAATTCACTTAGTTGTATTAGAGAATCCACATGATAGGGACATCTTCTTATAAGATTGATCAAAAAATCTGAATCGGTTCTTTCCAAAGCGGTTAAAAATAAATTTTGTACACTTTGATAATATTGACTGTGCTCAAAAGCAAACCATTGGATTTTATCAGTGCCAAGGTACACTGTCGACTGACTAGTGCCCGCATTATCTGGTGGTTGTATTGGTCTCATTGTTATAATATTTTTTGTTACTGGTGGCCACGTTTCTTTAGCCATTACCATATAAGTGGATTTTAGTGTTAATTTTTGGCGGCCACGTTTATTCCTGTTTTAAATGCAATTAAATTTACTTTAATACATATTGTATACAATAATTGTTTGCTTATATATCTTACTCGATTTTCACAACTCTTTTGCCAAATGTCCTTCGCATTTCATTCTGTGGATTAAGATTTTTCAACTCAACGGAAAACAGAGATTTATCGATTTCAATACGTGGTGCTGTCAATTTCGGATTTTGTGTAGTTGCATCACATACTTTATTAAGTAAAGGATCAATATCACTAATGTACTTATCGGTCAGCTGAAAATTTATTTTGAAAATATACACATGTATATTATAAATTTATATATGTATATGAAGTTTTATTATTCGGTATGTGTCACTGAACTTCACCAAAATAGCTAGACCGAGTTTGGTGAAATTTTATTTGTGTTCAAGTGGACCCGATAGGAGGCGCTGCCATTGGCTTCTAGATTTTTGTCTTACTTATGGTAGATACATACGAAGGAATATTAAACGAAACCAAAGCATGTTCAATTTAATGTTGTATCTATGTATGTTGCCTAATAAAATTCATGTCTAATTTTTGGTTCCCTAAATATCACAATTTTTGTTATGTTTTTTGTTTTTAAATACAACGTTAGACAATTGTTCCGATGCCCAATGTTTGGATGGCTTAGTTCGTTGGAAGCAGTGATGATCATTGTGTAATTAGCAGAGTAAAGAGAGAAATCAAATTCTTTTAATTCTTTTGACAACCTGTTACTTAATTTATAATTCTCTTCAATTTCATACGAGAGTTCATCATTAATAATTTCAATCATACTTTGTGTGTCACTTATTCCAAATACGCTTCTCTTTCGTGTAGATCTGTTAAAGCCTGTTTTACATTGTCCCGTAAGTAATATGATTTGTCAAATTATGTTGTAGAATACTACAAGTGATATGAATTGTGTAAATGTAACATTGTATAAAACTATTCAATATTGAGAGAGAATACGGATGCAAATTTGGCAGTCCCAATGGCTTTCTTTATTTTTTAAATCCATGCATATAATCAAGTGGTGCGTTTAAGGTTAAGGCGCTAAGGATTTTTTACTTTAATTTTGGACTCCAGTTTTAGCATCTTATTTTACATTTAAACTCTCTCTCCTTTCATTTTAATGTAATTATTTTCGATCGGCTAACAGATGAGAGATTTTGTTTTAATTTCGTCTCTTAATTTGTTGATATGTTTTACCTTTTCTCTGAATGCTAATAATTTTTTGATAAAATTTACAGTTTTCAGTAGATCAAGTTTGTTTGAATTTATGTGTTTAAAATTATTTTGGGCATTTTCCGATTTTTGAGTTTTTGATGAACTTCCGTTTCTTTGTTTCCTTTAGTTTTTAGTGATTTTGAAATTTTTTTGGTTAGTTTTCAATTTTTTTATAATTTGGGCTTTTTTAATTAAGAGTAAATTTTTTGTTTTTTTTTTCGAAATTGTGGCGTTTTATTTGTTTATCAGTTTTTATTTATTTTGTAAATATCCAAATCTTAGGTGAAGTCCAGATTTTTAATTTTTATAGCTTTTAGTTGAATTCAATTGTAAGTTTTTAATTTTTGATAATTATTTCGGGTAAAACTTCCACTTAAAAAAAGTCAAATATGTATATTGAAATTTGGGCTATTGGATTGAAATTTCTATTTCTGGTGAAAATTCACAGTTTAGAGAAATTCGAGTTTGCGATTATATATTGTGGAATTTTGCTTTTGTGGAATTTCGCTCTTGTTTTGGAAAATTGTGTCTTCTGATAATTTGATTTAAATTTTCTGGTTTTGTGAATTTTTTAGTAATATAGTTTTTATGATTTTGAAAATGCAAAACTTTATTGGAATTCATCTTTTTGAAGTGAAATATTGATATTTTAGTTTTTGTGATATTTTATGCTGAAATTTTGGTTTTCATAAGTTCAGATTTTTTGTTAATTTTTGTGGTAATTCGACATTTTGTGAAATGTTTATATTTACATAGTTTTTTTTTTCAAATTTTATTTTCGAGTTATATCTAGTGCAATTTCGGTATTTTGAAAAATTTAGTTCTCTTATTGGTTTAAATTTTTTAGAGTTTATACGATATCGTTTTTGGGAGAAATTTTGCTATTTTGGTGAGTTTTGTGAAACAACAGAACTCTACATTCCCTTTTTTTAATATGGAGCGAAGTATGTTATATTTTGTTTCTACAAAATCGAAACAAAAATAGTATAGGTTAATAAGCATGGCTTAAATATACGATATTCTCACAGACGAGAAATGTACACCTTACCAATTATAGAGAAGCTTGTTATAATATAAATATATTGCTTTTTTGTAATTTGGGTTTTAATATTCTAATATTTAGTTCCCAGCCTTAAAGAACTAGAAATATTTCAACAAACCACCATTAAAAGAGGTGCAATATGTAGCAGATTTTATATAAAATTGATTTAGGAAGGTCAAAGTAAATAGTGTATTCATATGTATTAATTGCAACAAAAAGAGCTGTTTTATCAGATTCATTTACATTACAATTATTATTACATCTTTCCATTTAAAAAAAATTCAAACTTCTTCCTACTTACCTCATTGTCTTCACTGCTTATATGATTTCCAGTATATTTCGCCTTCTTCTTACGTTTCTTCTTTTTCTTTTTAGAGGCTGATGGACCTGCAGGTAAATTTGTAGCCGCTGAAGCATGTTCAGTTTCATTATCATCTTCTTTTACTTCACTTTCCGAAAGACTTTGTTGATTCAGCTGTAAGGAGATAACAAAGTAATGTATACAGGTTAAGCAAGCATTTCATAATCGAAAGCCAATGGATAATTGCTTAACCTATTTTCATAACTAATATATAAAAAATCAAGTAAAACCACCATTTTACTGGAACTTTATTGTCTAGCTGCAGAAGCCACGAGTTCTCAATCCACACAGGCTGGTATTTTTATAGTCCACCTTTAATAGCATGGGTAATTTTGTGGACTGCATTTTTTGGAACTTACCAAATCGAAAAAGTTATTTTTCTGGCCCTGCTGAGGTTCCAATTCCTCATCATCGCTAGGAGGAACATTATCCTCGTTCTGTTGCAACTCTAAATCACCGCCTTGCAACTTCTTAAGAACTCTCGAAGACATTCTTATTTCCGCTTATAAACACAATTATTTATAGCAATTCGTGTAATTTAATTTATTGATATTCGTTTTGTTTATTTATCGTGTAATAAGTAAATATTTCGACTTAAGTGCAAAATTCTCTGATTCGTAGACCTAGAAAATATAAATATAATAAACAACTTTTACCATCTCTATAACAATGTTGTATTCTTTGGTATTGAAGGAAAATTTCAGAATAGTGTACCAAGGCAAATTAAACCTGGAACTCTCACCATCAAGGCGAATTGATAACCTTTTTATTGCACTAGGAAAATGCTTGGCAGCTGAATTATATCCATTCGGTCAAAATTTGTTTACTTTTTGTTTGTATTCTGATTCGCCCTTTTTTTGTTTACAATAATTAAGCGCCTTTGTCTATAAATTTAAATTTATTCAAATATGTATTGAAACAATTTTTATGTGTGAAAATATTAAAAAAATGGTTTGAATGGTTCGAAATCACAATTATGTATATAGAAATACTTTGCGAATAAAAACTAATATAAATTGTCTGTGTAAGATATTAATGAAGAGATGAAACGAAGGTAACAGAAAAATTTGCAACAAGTGCAGACCCCTTTTTGCAATCAAGCATTGTACCCGCTAAAAGGAGTCTGTCTTGTGCTAGAAGATCATTAATCTTACTTAATGTGTGTGCCTCATGGCTACTATTTATACATCCAATATTTTTACGATTGGTGGTTTAGATGTGAAAGAAAACGATGTCTCATATTCCTTACACGCAAAAATTCAAAATTCCAAAATTAAGAATTCGAAGTTAGCAAAAATTATATAAGTAGACTGATTTTAAAATAAATAATGCATAAATATTATTTATTTAAGTTTCGTTGCACTGCCTTTCTACAACGGCTGCAAATGCCTTGAATATATCTGGAAAACTGCATATAATTTTAGATAAGCTGTTACATCAAAATGAGTAGCGTTAAAACGGTTTACTCGTTTTCTGAATTATTCTATTTGTTTTAGAAAACTAGCACTGCAATTAAAATTTACGCAGACTTCAACACAAGATGAACTTTCGAAATTTCTTAGTGAACATCAGCATTTTCTAATGTACTCGTCCTAATTACAAATAAATCTAATTGTAATGGTGTGCACAAATTTTTAAAGATTAATAGCGACTGAAAATACATAATATAACAAATACAGCTAACTTATAGCGTTATATATTATTCTAAAAATAATGACATTCAAATGAAGACAACTTCACTTAAACAAATTATTTCAGACTACTTATAACAATTGCAACACGCCATTAATAAAGCTGCCGCAGTAGCGTTTTGCTTCTTGGGAAATTCTTAGATTTCTCTCAGTTTTCTGAGCTTGTTCTCAGCTCAGTTTATGTCCGGGTGTTTATAGACGAGCACATAAAGACATATTTTTTGTTATGCATGTGTGTATTTTGTGTAATGGCATAACAGGGTTTTGCGAACAAGTTCGGACAACTTTCGCCATCTCAAGCTTTAAACTTGAACATTAGTAATTTGCCGAGGTAGATCTGCCGGCGTTATTACTTGCGTAACATATCTTCTTGACTAGCCAGAAATCGCCGCTCGTACAGAAATTCGGGTAGTAAAAACTGTCTATGTTGATGTTCGGTTCGTATTCAAATACGTATTCTTCAAACAGAAGACCACGAACACTTTTTATCTGGTTATTTTCAGATGCTCTGTCAATATGCGAATAAATTTATGGCTCATGTGGTCGGAAGTTTATATTTGTTTTATTAAGCAATTTTTTAATCGATGACTGTTTTTTATTTAGAAACGAGTTATCAACACTGACGACACTGATTTGTTGGTATTTAGTTGTTTATTTTTTGGGAGTATATTTTTCTGGTTTTGTTTTGGCGGGAGTCCGTATTGTAAAATATACGGCGTGTGCGCCATATTCGTTTTAATTGTAAACCACAGACCCACAGAGCAACTTGTAAACGGTGTTACCGAAGGTATTCAATTGGCTTTGTAGAATTAAAATTATTGCTTAAGATACAAAAAATTGATGTCGGCTTTCACTTTATAATAAAAATAATTATTGAAAATGAAATTTGTCACAATAATATAATTAACCAAAAGGAAATGAAAAAAATTTCCTAATTTTCTTACTATTTTTATACAACTGCGAATTCTTCGATAAGCACGCTATTGCTGTCATTGCAATTTTTTGTGTGTTTCTCTTTGTGTGTGCATCATATTATAATTTGCGAAAGAAGTGTCTACAAAAGGATTTTAAGTGAATATTTTTTATATTATTTATTGGCGTTAAGCCTCTCCTAAATACAGAGAAAATCTGGAATTTTCTTGATTTCCTAAAAAAGTTTTGTTTTGATACATTAAAAAAATTCCTTAAGAAAATAAACAAGCATCAACATGTCTAACATTGTGCTGGATAAGGAGTCATTTTTGCGACGAATAAAACGTCTTTATGGTGAATGGAATGTAAGTGAATTAGTCTAAAATATTTATATTATAAATAAATGAAGTAATAACAATTTGCAAAATGTAAATGTGAAATAAAAACCCTTTTCCTGTAGGATTTTTTTAGTTTACAATATCAACGTTTGCGTTACATGTGTGCTATGTTAATACACACATGTACATAAGTATGTATGCTTATTTAACATTTATGCTGGTCCAATCAAAATATATTTCTACACAGGCCGCTTGCAAGTTAAAAATCATGATGTAAATAGTTTAGCAAAAGCTTCAAGCAATGGCAATGAAATAGTTGAGTTGATGGTAATAATGAATTTCCTAGAATTTAGTTAATAGTCAACATAAGTTAACCTGAAATTGTGTCTTTTAGTTAATGGTTTCAGATGGACCGCGATCCATATTGCAGAATAGCTCAATATTTTGTAAGCCGGATCACGGTTCATGCGATAAATATCGACCGTTAACATATTTGTGATCACAATTCGCGATACGTTAGTAAGCACGCAGTACTAAAAAATAAATAAAAAAGTGAATTATTTTATTAAACTTTTATATGGTTTGGCGGGTATAATTGTACAAGTAGTGAAAGTGAGTGCTGCTGCTGGTAGAATCAGAATTAACGACCGAAAAACAAATTTTGAAACGATTTATTTTTCATTTGGTAGTATGGCTCTCATTTGGTTTACTCGTAGCTCAAAAATGATGTAAATAATGACGCGATAAATATTGAACATGGGCGCGATCCATCAATCCATTAAAGTTGATTGCGATACAAATATCATAATATATATTGTATGTGTAACAGTGCCAATTTTCCAATTTCTCTACAATTTTTTAAATTACATTTTCTTCTTTCTAGATATATTCTTTTTCGAAGGAGTGTCACTGTATGATATAAGTGGCCTATTGACCTATTCCCAATCTAAAGGAAAATCATTAATTCTTGATCATTACGTTATCAGTACCACCAAACAGCAATAGCGACATGGCTTTGAAACTACAATCTGTATCTGTTACTATATGTATAGTATAATTTTCGCCAGATTTGGAATAGGTAAAACTGATTAAACTTTTTACATGATACGATCTGCAGTTTTATAAGCGAAACCAGTTGAGTAACGAATAACTGTGCGATCCTTATAAACTGGATCAACTGAAAGTTGCTTCCTATGTAATTATGGTGCAGAATTAAATTCATATTTTGTAAATTATTTCTGGTTTCCGCTATCTCTATAATGTGGCACGGGAAATAGATCGACATTCGTATATAAGTATAAATTTCTGACACCTCTGAATCAAATAATAAAATTAAAAAGCTCTGTGGATATATTTAAAATACTAAAAAATTTTAATTGATAATTAGAAAAATATATTTAAAACAGTAAAGGAAACAGTGTACAGACAATAAGTGGAAATTTATATATTTTATAAAACAATGTTTATCAGACATTGAAGTGAAATTAGTTTTGTACTCGGCAATGACTGAGAAATGCAGTAAATGAAGAGCATCGATTAGGGGCGAAACTGGTGTTCGTTCTATTCGTGTATGCATGAAAGTGTATCGCTGTGCATCAAACTGTATGTTAGAAAAAAAATTTGTTCGATTTATGTATAATGGTTGGATACGATATATCCATAACGTTGACCGTGTTCTTCAAGAAAATCAAGACGATGTCAATAAAAACAAACAGAACCTCTCAGAGTATAAGAACAAAAAATGTTCTAAACTTGTTATTTCTAATGTTATGTCTTGTTATTTTTTCTTCTAAATATTAACATTTTGTTAGTTTTTAATGTCATTTGGCATCAAGTTGTACAACCTCAGTTCCTTATGGAAAAATGTTCTCTTCATCGTATTAGTATGAGCTTGTTGTTATCTGAAGTCATTGGCATTTATAAGGTAATAAGGCTTAGCTTCTGTAACTTGTCTGGACCTTAAAACAATCAAGTGCATCTCCCTTTTTTAATATTTAGGCAAAATTTATTGTGTTAAATTGAAGTCTGCTTATAATGTTTAACGATTTTAAAATGTTAAGCATATAATTAATTGATTTTAATCGATTACATTTTATCATTCCACGCGTGGATGTAGTCTTGAAGTTTTCTTATTGAATGCCATTAGTTTGATTTTATTTTTATTTAGCTTTAATTTGTTTGTATTTAGCCATTTGTTTATATTGCAAATATCTCTTGTTATATTTTCAAAGCACATATCTTCAGTCTCTGCTTCCGTAAAAAAGCATATCGTTTGCATACAGATTTATTTCGCACTTTTCCAGTATATTTTGAATATCCTGTGTGATATTTAGATAGTATGGATATCTTCTCTATAATTTCTTTTAATTGGGTTTTCACAACTTACTCCAACTCCTTTTCACATACTTTTAAACAATTTGTTGGACGAATAAATATAATAAAACTGACTATAAAAAAATCACATAAAACATCATTTTGGATATATGGGACACAACTATTAAAAAATGAATGGAAAAATTACATTTTTCTAAAAGTTGGAACGAATCGATAGTTACACCAAGAGCAAAAGTAAAAAATACAAATTGCAAAAGTCCTTAAAATAGGCATAGTTTCATCGTTGGTGCTAAATCTGTTTCTACCGAGCCATTTCTATAGGTTTGGAAATAGAAAGGAGTCACTAGGGGCTGAATCCTGAGAATATGGCGGATGAGGTACTAATTCGTAGCCTAATTCATAGAGTTTTGCCATTGAGTCTGCACACGTGTGCCCCCGTGCATTATCTTGATGAAAAATAACTTTCATTTGCCATATGGGGTCGTTTTTATTTTAAATCCTCATTCAATCGGTCTAATATGTTGGCATAATATTCGCCGTCTATTGCAATGCCAGTAAGTGAAAATAAATTTTTCTTACTTGCACCCCGGATGATGAAGATACCGAACCCGATATCAGGAAACAAAAACCCCAGCAATTTACATGCTCAAAAAATCGAAGGCCATTTTAAATATGCTGTCCCAACTCGTAGGTTAGGAAAATTTCTCTTTCGCTTTTACGCAAAGAGGACAAATTCAAGAAACCAAGATAGCAAACCCCCACGAATAATATATGTATATCGGCTCACCGCAAGTAGACTTGAAGATGAAAAGAAGTGTTAATATACGTATAAACTAAAATGTTCTAAATGTTTGATAATTATCATAAAGGGTATTGCTAGTTCTTTTCCACTCAAGAAATAAGAAGTGCTGTTGCAGAAGGGTATGACGTAAGGTCAGTGAACAATATATTGAACAAGGATAAAGTTCCGCAACCAAAGCATCGTGTTGAGATTATATTTAACGCAATTCATATAAAATCCAAAAACTTCGCGAACTTGCAAAAATTCGGGCAAACTAAAACATTCTGCAAGTTACCTTTAATATGCATGGTGTGCGTCGATGCCCACTGAACTTGAGAATGCATTTCTTTTAAAAATGCAGCAACTGTGAAGAAAACTACACTACAAATCATAGTGGCTGTAGTGTATTTCAGCATGTAAAAAAAAAAAAAAAAAAAAAAAAAAATTTTACGAAAACCCAAATTTAAACAATTTAAAACTTCGCAATTTCTCAATTAATAACCTGATACAAACAATGACCACTTTTATGGCAACTATGTCAGGGGATGTTTCAAGAAATTATGCGGACCCAAAACAAGCTTTTGCAATTTTGGCTTAGCAAAAAATGAACAAGTTGAAAATATGCTCCTGGAACGCTAACGGGCTCACCCAACATTGAACTAAATCAGCTATGTTAAAAATTTTGGTTTGTGTCTCTGATAGTTAAATGCAAATTTATCTTCACACACATAATATAGTTTTTGTCTGATTCACTATAATATTTTAAGAAGCGATAATTTATGTATTATTTATAATTCGATTGTTCTCTTTTACCAGAATCCCACTATAAACCATGATAATTCGCTAAAAAATGTGGATTGTATTTTGTCTGTGGTTGGCGTTGACGAAGACATTGTTTATTCAAAATCGACAGCACTGCAAACCTGGCTATTAGGCTATGAACTTACTGATACTATATCATTATTTGCAGCTGATGGTGTCTACTTTTTAACAGGCAAGAAGAAAATAGAATTTCTTAAACAAATAGAAAATTCTAAAATAGAAGGAGTACCAGAAATTAAGCTGCTTACTAGAGACAGAGTAAGTTGTAGTGTCTCTTTAAGTACAACCACCCCGATTATAATAACATATTTTAACTTTGTTTTTTGAAGAACGATAAGGATAAGGCAAATTTCGTAAAACTCAAGGAAATTATTAAATTGTCAAAGGGAGGTAAAAAATTAGGAGTATTTAGTAAAGATGGCTTTCCGGGCGAGTTTTGTGAGTCTTGGAAATCATGTCTCAAATCAGAATCCTTTGAAAATGTCGATATTAGCGGAGCTATAGCTTACATAATGTGTCCTAAAGATGAATCAGAAATTAATAATATTCGTAAGGCTTCTTTGGTATCCGTGGATCTCTTTAACAAGTACTTAAAGGATCAAATTATGGATATTATAGATTCCGATAAGGTTTGTTTTTAAAGAGAGTTTGTTTTCTTAATTTGAAATTTTTTTCACTATTAGAAAGTAAAACATGCCAAGTTATCAGAAGGTGTTGAAGCAGCTTTAACAGACAAGAAATATGTCACTGGAGTTGATGCCTCATTGCTTGAAATGTGTTATCCTCCCATCATACAGTCGGGCGGAGCATACAGTTTAAAATTTTCTGCATTGAGTGATAAAAATCATTTACATTTTGGAGCCATTGTTTGTTCTTTGGGCGCCCGTTACAAATCTTACTGTTCAAATATTTCGCGTACATTTTTAGTAAATCCCGCCGAGGAAATACAAGAAAATTATAATTTTCTGGTTAATGTACAAGAAGAGATATTGAAAATGCTTAAGCCCGGTGTCAAATTGAGCGAAATTTATCAGCATGGTTTGGACTACATTAAGAAAGAAAAACCCAAACTATTAGACAATGTAACGAAAAACTTTGGTTTTGCAATGGGTATAGAGTTTCGGGAAAATTCAATTATTATCGGGCCCAAATGTCAAGCTCTTGTTAAAAAAAATATGGTATTTAATGTTAATATAGGCATTTCGAATCTGGTAAATTCAGCAGCCACCGAAAAAGAAGCTAAAACCTATGCCCTCTTTATAGGTGATACGGTGTTGGTGGGTGAACAGGCACCTGCCAGTATCATGACACCATCAAAGAAAAAGATCAAAAACATTGGTATTTTCATCAAAGACGATAGTGAAGAAGATGATGGTGATGAAAAGGAGGAAGTGAAAGAAGATAAAAGTTCTGAAATTTTAGGCAGAAGCAAACGAAATGCTGTCTTAGAAAATAAGTTGCGTACAGAAACGAATACTGAAGAGAAACGTAAACAACATCAAAAGGAATTGGCACAACTGCTAAATGAAAAAGCCAAGGAACGTTTATCTAAACAGGGTGATTCCAAGGAGGTAGAAAAAGTTCGCAAAAATACTGCCTCATATAAGTCGATGAGCCAAATGCCTCGTGAACCCGAGGTTAAGGATTTGAAATTATACGTTGATAAAAAATATGAGTCTGTTATTATGCCTATCTTCGGCATACCTGTGCCCTTTCATATTTCAACCATAAAAAATATTTCACAATCCGTTGAAGGTGAATATACATACTTACGTATCAATTTCTTCCATCCCGGCGCAACTATGGGACGTAATGAGGGCGGTATATATCCAAATCCAGAAGCAACATTTGTTAAAGAAGTGTAAGTCTTGGTTTAAAGTGAGTTTGAAATAGCGAAACAGCGTAATATTTAAACTATTTTCACATTACAGCACTTATCGCAGCTCGAATGTAAAAGATCATGGCGAGGCTGTTGCGCCTTCTTCCAATCTTAACAATGCTTTTCGACTTATTAAAGACGTACAAAAACGATTCAAAACTCGCGAAGCCGAGGAACGCGAAAAAGAGGATCTTGTTAAACAAGACACTTTAATTCTGTCTCAAAACAAAGGCAATCCTAAGCTTAAAGATTTGTATATACGTCCAAATATTGTGACCAAGCGTATGACCGGTAGTTTGGAAGCACACACTAATGGTTTTCGGTATATTTCGGTTCGTGGTGATAAGGTTGATATTCTTTACAATAATATAAAAAGCGCCTTCTTCCAACCTTGTGATAATGAAATGATCATTCTGCTACATTTTCATCTAAAACATGCTATTATGTTTGGCAAAAAGAAACACGTCGATGTACAGTTTTATACAGAAGTGGGCGAAATCACGACCGATTTGGGTAAACATCAACACATGCATGATCGCGATGATTTAGCAGCTGAGCAGGCGGAACGTGAGCTGAGGCACAAGTTGAAGACAGCATTTAAAAGTTTTTGCGAAAAGGTTGAATCGATGACTAAACAACTGGTAGAATTCGATACACCATTCCGTGAGTTGGGCTTTCCAGGTGCACCGTTCCGCAGTACGGTTACTTTGCAGCCCACCTCAGGCAGTCTAGTTAATCTCACTGAATGGCCACCGTTTGTTATTACTTTGGATGATGTTGAGTTGGTGCACTTTGAACGTGTACAATTCCATTTAAGAAACTTTGATATGATTTTTGTATTCAAAGACTACCACCGAAAAGTGGCTATGGTAAATGCTATACCAATGAATTTATTGGATCATGTTAAAGAATGGTTGAAGTAAGCTTCCAAATAAACACAAATTATACATATATATTATACTTTTCGAATTTGTTTACTTTAGTTCTTGCGATATACGTTACACCGAGGGTATACAATCTTTGAATTGGGTCAAGATTATGAAAACTATTACAGACGATCCTGAGGGATTCTTTGAGCAAGGAGGCTGGTCTTTCCTAGATCCTGAATCCGGCAGCGAGGGGGAAGATGAAGAAGCCGAGTCGGAAGAAGATGAAGTTTATGAACCAACTGATTTGGAATCAGATTTGGAATCCGATGAAGATTCAGAATATTCAGAAGCATCTGAGGATGAGAGTGGTGAAGATAGTGATGGCAAGTTATTTGTTTATAAGCAAACTTGAGTTTTATTTACATTACTTGGGTTTCTTTGTGCTTGCAGAACTTGGTTCTGACGAAGAATCGGGTAAGGATTGGTCTGATTTGGAACGCGAAGCAGCCGAAGAAGATCGTAATCATGAGTATAGTGGCCCTGAACCTAAATCAAATGGCAAACATCATTCTAAACATTCTAAAAGTTCAAAACACAAGTAAGTTTTTATTTATAGGTCTTCATTAAATTTTAGTTGAAATTGGTATTTAAATCACGGAATTCACATCAAATTTAAAAAAAAAGCAGAAACCAAAAAATTTAATTTAAATATAATCATGATAACGCTTTCGATAAAAACACTAATAATGTATACATTGAAATCAAACTTGTAGAAATTTTCATAATAATCCAATAGGTTCTATTTTTTCAATTCAAATTTATATTAATAATTCTGATATTTCCCTATAAGTGCATATATGTTACCAACCTTCTCACATTTTGTATTTGTCTCAACAAAAGTAGAAAAGATCGAGAAATACAAAAGCAAAATCAAAAGAAACATAAATCCCTAATACAATATTCGCCTTCAGCAATTGCAACGCTGCGGAAATCTTCAAAAAAGCAATCGTATTCTACGATCGACCAAAATTATAAGAAACAAAAATCCTCAATACAGTCTTTGTCTTTAGCAAATGTTATGCTGAAGAAATGTTCCAAAAAGCATACGGATTCTACATCCGCTTCAGCAAATAAATTTTGTAATTTAAAACTTTTACAACCTAAAAAAACAAGCATTCACTCAACTCTTTAAACAAAAATTGCCATTATATTTGGCATTAAATGGTATCCAAATGACATTTTCCTCTCTTTCTGTAATTTATTTATTTATTATATATTTATATTTTTTTCCATTAATGTGGAATCAAAAAAAAAAAAAAAAAACAAATTAAAAAACTCATAACTCGATAACTCTTTCTATCTCTGATCGATTTCAGTAGAAGCTATCTTAATGAACATACGCTTTGTATTATGGTGTCGTTGGATCTTAAAAAGGCTTTTGACCGTATAGATAATTATCTTTTACTATGTAAATTAAAGCAAAAGTATAAGTTTTCTGTTTCGGCATGCAAACTAATTTTTTCATATCTCTGTGATCGATATCAATATACTTTTCTAAATTGGAATGTTTCCAGTATTGGCGCTGCAACTTCAGGTGCACTCCGAGTATCTGTTTGGGCCCTTTTCTTTTTGTAATGTAAATCAATGAGTGTATTGAATTAATGTGCAACAATTTTTGTTAATGGTTTGTCCTTGCTGATGATACATACATACATATTATTCTTTACAAAAAATCTTAACAATGTAATCGAGACATACATGATTAATCATTTGCGAATAATCTCGAATTGAATGACGACTGACTACTTATCTATAAATTCTACTAAAACTAAGGCCATCCAATCTGCATTAATTCGTCATGCAATTCACAATCCTATTACCAATATATTAGATTTGGACATTTAGTTCGTTGATCATTTGAAATGTCTTGGAATATATCTTGATAAAATTCTTTGTTTTGAACGTCATGTTAGTTGTGTATCTAGTCAGGTATTTCTAATATAGCGAAGATTATAAATGCATTAAAAATGCGTTGCTCATACATTCCTCTTAAATCTCATATAGCTGTATTGCACTTGGTAGGATCTTTAATAGGATTTTTAGATTTGTTTAAACCCTTAGAATACGTGACCAACTTCGTAATTGCCTAAAGGCTTATGTATCAATTTTAACTTTCTTCGTTCACCACGCAGTCATATACCTCGCATTCGTTATAAAATTGTTTTCTATTTTTTTCCAGCAAGAGTTGCTAGATTCTAGAATGAATTACCTTCCTTTAGAGCTTAGACATTTTTCAACTTATGTTTTCATATACAAGAAGAGGCGTCTTCTTATTATATCTCTATCAGGGACATTTAGCTTTCGAGATTTAAAAAAGAAATAAAAATTTAATTAAACTTAAAGAGATGTGTTTTGTTTGGTGGGGAACAAATATTTATACAGTATATTTATAGTTTTTTATTCTTTTAATTAGATATAGTATGTATTGATATATATATAATTAATTAATAGATATAATTAATGAGTAGATATAATTAATTAATATTATTAATTGGCAGTGAAGGCTCTCTGCACTATCTGTTAAATAAAATAAATAAAAATTCATAATTAATTTAAGCAATTTTTTTTTATAAAGCAGCCCCGCAAAATCCTCTCACAAGGATAAACATCACGATCGTAGTCGTGATAAACATCATTCCTCTTCGCACAAGGATAAGGATCGCGATAAGAGTCGTCACCATCACAGCAGTAGCAGTAATCACAAACGTGCTAGAGATGACAGTCGAGATGGTGGCCATAATAAATCTAAAAAATCACGCCACTAAATTGTGTGCTCATTTCAACCTAAGTTTATTTACCAATATCCTTACCCTTCCCTTCCTATGTCTCTAATTTTAAATCAATTTTTTTCGAAACAATAAAACAATCTTTTCATTTTCGGTAAGTTTTTCAAAATAATTCCCATACATTTTTGTTAAAAAGTCTTTAATACAATTATTTTGTTTCCTGATAGTCTTAATAAGTGATTGTAATTTTTTGTTAGTGTTCCTATAAAAAATATTTATATATTTTCGCACTTTCTTTTTCCATCATTTCAAAAAGCATCTTTTTTTTTAAATCGATAAAAAATAGAAAAAATACAATAAAAAAAGTATTAAAAACTACAAAAATAAAAATCGTTTTATACTTCTACAAGACAATGTTAAGTTTACTAATATAACGCATTGGCATTTAGTATTAATTTTGTCTAAGTACATAATTAATTTCGATTAATGATAAACAGTCATGACGTTTTTTAATAAAAATATTTTATGATAAATATAAAAAAACAGAAAATCTGGTGTTTATGTTTTCTGGTGGTAATCCATAAGAGTGAGTTTTAATTTCTTGATAAAATAATAAATAACAGTTATCATAGTCAAGCAACCTTTATGCAACTCTGGATTGCAGTTGTGACCTTGGTTGAGTACAAACGTACGTCATATTGAGCGCATAATTAATAAACGTATTAGGTGCTTTTTTTAAATTTAAAAATTCAATTGTTCAAACAAGTAACAAATAAATAACAAAAAACACTCTGTTATACACAATAACAAATAGTTTATGGTTAAACCCGTTTAAAAAATTCCACTGATGGTCAGTGATTGAGTATAACACATCGGTAAGTGAAGGTGCTGAAACCGCTGTCAGGAAACAAAACCCCCACCAATTTCTTTGCGCGTGCAAACGTCAAATGTCATTGTAAATGTGTTGTCCCAACTAGTAGACAAGGAAAACGTCTATGTTGCTTCTATACGAAGAAGAGAAATACACGGCGAAGAACCATATGAGAAATTTGATCGTTGTTATAAAGAGCATTAATAAATTCTGTTCCTACTGAGGAAATAAAAACTGTTATAGAAGCATAAGGTTATGACGTATTACCCAGTAACGTGTGGTATGTTAATAAGCCAAACTATACGTATACACACAAACAGTAAAAAATGAGTTACGTAATTGTAATGTAAAAAGTTCACGTCTTAAAAAAGGGTACATACATACCTATTACGAGTAATTCGAGCTCAATCGAAAATCTTATAAAACAAAAAGAAGTAGAACATTTTCTGCTGCCATAGGAAATAGACGTCTCAGGAACACATTTCACCCTAAAAACTGCTTCAGAGTCAATGGATTATTTTTCACAAACGATACTAAACATTCAAGTAAAAGAAATTGTCACCGCCGTCATAGTTTGCAAAAACGTAAGGCACTTTCCATTGCTAGAATTCAGCGAAGACTTTACAATCTACCACGATAAATATTATTGATTTTAAAATTGCAGTCTCATGTGTGTATTTGCCACCCTAGACATACGATTTAACACGATCAATTCGTGAGGTTCTCTCTTACATTGGGCCAACGTTTTTTGCAGCTGGCGATTACAGTGCTTAGCGCACCTATTGGGACTCTAGATTTATTAGCCCTAGAGGAAGGCAGCTGTATAACACAGTTCGATATAATAAGCTAGACGTTTCTGGAGATAAACCCACTTGCTGGCCAATCGACTTCAACAAGCTCCCAGACCTTTTCGATTTTACCATTGTGAAAAGTATAAGACGTGATCAAATATTAGTCAGTTCATCCTTGATTTATCTTTCATTCACCTACATTTGTTATTTTACACGACAGTTTCTCCACTGCACCTGAAACACTTATTTCTTACCCAAATACGATCATGTATTGCATATTATTCTTGTCACAATGTAGGATGCAAAATAATGGCCCTTATTATGAGCAACATTCGATCTTCGGCTGTGGTCGAAAGCTCTCATCGGCCGAAATTTTCATTTGGTATTATGACGCACATTAATTGTACACAATAGTATATTTTTTTTTTCAGCTGAGACTAAATCTAAATATGATTTGTTTTCAATTTGAATTAATACAAGTAAGAGAGCTATATTCGGCTGTGCCGAATCTTATATACCCTTCACAAAAGTATGAACTACTAAATATATACCACATTTTTTGCCGGTGCAAAGGATTTGTTTTTAATATTTGATAAAATTTTGAGTTTTTAGAACAATTTGGATAAATATTGTTATATTTCAAAATATGGTGAAGTTTGTTTTTTGGACCTTGTGTACCATCGATTTTGTTAAAATTGCTACGTTTTGCATACTTTTTTGTGTGCAAATTTTGGGTGAAAGTGAAAAAATTTAGAAATTTAGTTTTCAAAAAATTTGGTGAATTTTGGTTTTTGTGGTATTTTTGGCACTATTTTGTTGTATTACAGTTTTTCGAATTTGTTAATTTTTGTAGTATTTTTAATAAAATTTGGGTTTTTTTATATATTGATTTTGTAGCAAAATTACTTTTTTATATTTAAGTTTTTGGATTTTTGGTACATTTTTGGATTTATATTTTTGATAAAATTTATAATTTGTTAATAGTTTTGTGAATTTTTTAATATTTTGGAAATTCTTTGTTTGTGGTTTTTATGTTTGTTAAACGTCGATTTTGCTAAAATTTCGTTTTCGGCTTTTTTGCGAAATTGTAGTGAAATTTAAATTTTTGTGTTGAATATTCAACATTAATTAAATAAAATTTTTGAATTTGTGGTGAATTTAAAAATTTGGCAAAAAGTAGAATTTTTTGAAATTTGTTCGTTCAGCTTCGATTTTATTTTGAAATTTCGATTTATTGGAAAATTATATTATATTTGGAATTTAAACCTTTTTGAACTATAGTTTGGTTTTGCGGTGGATTTCCTAAATTATGGTAATATTTCTTTTTTTACATTGGTTAAGGTTAATTATGTTTTTGATAAAATTTATAATTTTTATGATTTTTAAATATATTGGAGAATTTTTTATTTTTTTTTTTGGGAATTTTTAATGTTTCTTTTTATATGTATGTTCGTTCAACCTGGACTTTGTTATAATGTTGATTTTTTAAATTATTTTTTATGACTAATTTTTGGCAAAAATATAAAATTGTGATGAAATTTAAATTTTTGTGGTGAATATTAAAAATTTGGTCAATTTTCTTTTTTTAAATTCTGGTTTTTCACTGAATCTTGATTTTTTTGAAAAAAAAACTTTATTGCTGGTTTTAAATTTTGTAGTATTTTAAAAAATTTTGGAAAAATTTCTGATTTTGTAGAATTTTTTTTTGTGAAATATCGGTTAAAGGAATTTGGGTTTAGTTGTTAGTTTTTGTAATTTTGAGGCTTTTGTAAAAATTAATTTTCAATTCGGCTTTCAGTATAAGCGTTTTCCCGCAAGAAACCAGAAAAGCATATATCCCGGGAACTTGTAACCTATATGTCTGATTTTAAGTGATCCAAGTTTCAAGATCCTATGTTAATTTTAACATCGGACATATGGGCATAAATTGAACTTATCTACCCATAAGGATCCACAATATATGTGTATACTTTGTTGGGTCGGAAATGAATATTGTGGAAATTAAAAACGGAATGGCAAACCTATATATGCCTTTCTCATTTTTGTGAAGGGTATAAAAACCAGACTTTCGAGTTTTTGTTTGGTACCTTGCGACCAAAAAACTGTATAAAATTAACAAATATTTTAAAATTAATTTAAGGTTAGTTTATGGTAGCCCAAAAGCAAGAAACATTTCCAAATACGTATGTACATATTTAAATATTTTTGAATATTACGCTGCACGTCGAACCTTGCGACCAAAAAACTGTATAAAATTAACAAATATTTTAAAATTAATTTAAGGTTAGTTTATGGTAGCCCAAAAGCAAGAAACATTTCCAAATACGTATGTACATATTTAAATATTTTTGAATATTACGCTGCACGTCGAAAGCGAAAGTCTTCGACAGAAAATTCGATCAACGAAAATTTCGACAGTGATGCCAGCTCATAATATTTGACATTTGATATTCGCTGTTCGATAGCCAGCGAAAATTAACCGGCGAATGCAGCTCATACTAATGGCCTATTTTTTCTTTTTTTTTAATAAATTTCGAAGTTCCAATTTTTATTTTTTATATCTATAAAAAGTTTAAATTTTAAAATTAGGTTTTTTAAGTTTTGCGCTGATACTACGATATTTGGTTGTATCCAAAATTCGTTTGGTATCATTGCTTAAAGGATTTCCTTCTACACCTGTCCATTTTCTGAGTCCGAAAGGTCGGCGAACGTCAAACATATTTCGCGTTTTATTTATGGGATAACGCATTTTATTTTTAAGCCACGTGGTAAATGCCCTCTCATTATCATGTATTTTGCGCATTTCTGCCTCCGATGTCTTTAAAATTTCCATAACTTTTCCTTCCTGTTTTTGTTGCAATTTATTTTCTCGTCTTATCAACTGTTCCCTTGAGAGACCATACTCTGATAAGTAACCAGTATATTTGGGTAAATTTTGTTGCTCATTTTTAAATTCACAGCAGGTCTTGTAATGTAGTTTTAAATCGGTTACTTCGGGTGGTGGCATAAAACGACGATTGTTTGAAACATGTTGATTTGAGTAGGAGCTAATGGCATTTGAGGATTTAGTTTTACGACGAAATGAAAATCCTTTATTAAAAAGTAATTTGCGAGTTTTAGAACAACTTTTATTGGATGACGAAGTTAAAGAGGTCTTATCACGGTCCATATTGTCGTCCGATAGATATGAGGCCACTATAATCGATAATTTATCGTCCTCTCCATCATCATAGTATTCAGTATTTCTGGTTTCAATTTTATCCTCAGTATCTGTGTCGCTATTTATAGATTCATTGAAGTTATACGAGTATTCTTGATTGCTGTCCTCATTCAAATAATTTTCATTTTCGGGTATTAAAAGATTGGTTAAACTTTTGTTGTCTACTTCATCATCGTCTTCCGTATAATCAAATGTTATTTGTTTTAACATTTTGCGTTGCCTAACTTCATGACTATTAAATTTTGTTAGAACTGTGTCTTCGAACTTGTCATTTTCCATATCAATTATAAGAATTTCTTCACAGATTTCTTCCAGTATTGTATCTTTATCTACACTAGCGCCAAGTGAAGAACATTTTAAGTTGTTTTTTTCAGATTCAATAAAATTATCTGCAACTCCACTATCTTTTATAGCTGTTAAATATGGCTCTTCTTGTTTTTTATTCTCCCGGTAATTAGTTTCATTGATTTCAATTTCGTTAGCTACCTCTTCAGCAATAATATCTAATTTTTCTCCTATTTGAATTTTCTGCTGTTTTGCTTCATTGGTTTGCATGCAATCCATTCCTAGGGTGTCTTCTAGCTCTTTAAGATTTATCCCATTTTGCGGTTCATATTGTTCTAAATTCGCCGCAAAACTGACTTTACGACTTTGTTGTGCTTCGGATATTAATTCGTTGTCTATCCTATCTTCATTGCTGAATAATTCCTTATTCGCTTCTTTAATTCTATCAACTATGTTGTATTCGTTAACAGGTTTTAAAACTGAACAGATAATTTTTATTTATTGTTTAATGTAAATAGATATAATTTTTGTTACTTACAATACACTTCACAATCTTCATCTGATTCCTGTTCTGGTTCATCTGAAATATTTGCCATGTCTATAGTTTTTGAGGGTAATGAACGTACGACTCCGTGGTGAATCTTTGTAATACTGAAATATACACCGATATACTAGTATTAAACTTTATTTAATTTTTGTAATTTTTTTTGTTGATTGTTGATAAGAAAAAATGAAGACGTTTTTTTAGATATAGAAACGAAAGCGAAAATTATGATTCGATAAAAAAAAGATATGCAAAGCTTTCGTGAATTACGATCATATAAGCATCGGATTCGCTAAGGAAAGACAATCAAAATGGAAAGAACGTATTGAGTGTGAAAAATAAATAAACACTGACGATTTGGGAACAATTTATTTTGATAAATAATCTGTTTTGGGTATCTGTTGTCGCTAACCTTAAATACTACCTCTATCTGGAGGTATTAATATATATTGAGTAATATGAGTATTAGATACCAAAGGCACCAGCCAATGAGGCGCCGATAGTTTTGGAAAATTTTAAATGCGAAAGTAAATTTATATATCGTGTTTATGTATCTACAGATGTATAGCAGAGACCTGCAACAACAATATAACATTTTCGAGTATACTCGATCGCGCTTATAATCAATACCTGCTTGTTGAACAAAGATTTTTGGATCATACATATACTCGATTATCTTCTCTGATTTTTGAATGATGCAAACATTTTTGTTCAACAAACATAAATGTTTGTGGCCGTTTGCCTTGAAATGATTGTAATATTCTGGATCAAATCGAATATGCTGTTCGCATCATTCTTGTAATATTGTTTTCAAGGGCTGATGCCACTTGTTTTATTACACAACAGCGTTGGCATTGTTGGGTATTTTCTGCCGAATCTGCTATGACATTTTTTATTCGGCACGCCGGTCGGCTAAATTCAATTTTAGTAGGTTTGTGAAAATGTATTCATACAAAGAATTGAAGGAGCGAAGAAAATGATCGAAATAAAAAATTTAAGGAGTTTTATATATATTCATGTATCTATATAGTAATAATTTAATAAAAATCATAGTTCTTCGACCTTTCAATTTTATTTAATTTAATTAATTAGATCTATAATAAAATTTTTAAACTTTTTTCAAATGTAAAATTATTTTCAGTTTTTAAATGATGTATTTGTTTTTGAAACTTAAAACCTTTTTCTTATTATTATGAAAGAGAAAACAAAAATTGTTTTGTTTATACTTCATTGTTAATTTTGTAATATAATTTATTTCCTAATGATGCTACACAGAGGCGTAGCGAAATATCGACTATATAATAATAATTAAAACTAAAAAATGTCATTTATATTTGTATTATTTACAAGTATAATGTAAAAAATGAATTTTTTTGTTCGTGTATGAAACTTGAACATGAATAAAACTGCCGAAGGCTTGATTGTATTGAAATTAATTTTAAGCGCTAGTGAATAAGAATTTACCCTAATCACCAAGTTATGCTATAATTTCATCTTGTCATAATGTTCTAATATTTTACAGCTATTTAAAAATATTGTTGCTGGGTTTCGAACTAAAAAGACCTAAAATAATAATTGTGTTATGTTTACTCTTCTGTCGTAATTATTTATTATTCGTAAAAGAATTAAATTTGATATAGCACACATAAATATGACTGCTATATTTTTTTATGTTATTATTATAAAACATATGACTCTATGCCAGTGTGAATTCAATAATTATTGTTGCCTTCTCTTTCTACGTACACCTCGAAAATTTTTTTCGAAATTGAGATTATTAGTGAAAAATTTCTTTAGCACTTCTATTACGTAAGACAAATTTCAGAGTTTTTATTTTTCTCTTATCTACACTCTCGAATTCAAAAACCTCGCAGCTACCGCCGAGATTAATAAGATGGCGCCGTTGTCTTATTACGGAATTTTTGTAAACATCCCAAAAACAGGGACTGTAACGGTTAAGGTTTTAATGCTTCTTTTTCAAGTTTTTTTTTACTCGGAAAAAATAGTTATTTTGTAAGTTTTATTTTTTGGTTAGAAAATGTACAAACACTGGAGATAATATTAACCTTAAATAAGTTAAGATCAGTTTTAGGGTAGAAAATTATCTTTCTACAGGGCTTGTTAACTGACAAAAATTAAATGAATAATACTAAACTCAGTAAATAATTATTAAAGTTAATTTTTTAAATAAAACTCGGAAAAATAAAAATTAATGCACCCAGTGGTAGTCCGCTTAACAAGGATGATGTTGGTGTACTTCTTAATATTGTAGCAATTTTTTCATAATGATTTTTTTGGTTGCAATTTGGAGAATAATGATTATTTGTGGTCCCTGGTCAAAACTAAAGACGGTTGTCTGTTGTTCATTAACATTTCTTTATTACGTTATAAACAAAGAGAACAAATTTGACATTTATTATGAATATTTACATGAATTACGTAACGTAATAAAAATGTTTTTATTTATTTTCCAAAAATTATGATTTTGCAGTCACGACGCTAACGTAGAAAAAGTGTGAAACATATGTATGTATATATGTATGTATTTTTTTTGGAATAATACATACTGACTAATTTCTTGTAGCTTTAGTTGATGTTTTACTTGTATTACACGGGCATACTTACAAATATTTACATACATATAAATAATATGTATTGAGTGAACAATAATCCTTTTGTCGACTTCTCTATGTTTGTTAAGGAATTTCGCTTTCACACAAATCAATCAATATTTATTTATTTTTTAACTTTCCGTTTCCGACGTTTGGTTGGGATTTAAATTTTGCTAATAAGTGGAGGTAATTGTTATTTTCCATTTGCACTTCTGGCTTAGATGCATAAATAGTTTGAGTAAATTTTGCGTCAATTCATCGAACATATTGGTAACCAGGCAATAAAAAGGATTATTATGTTTGATCAATGTTGTTTTTACTCGAAATATCCATGAGAAAGCTTCTCTTTGTTGTGTGACCTTAAATGTTTATGTATGTAAGAATTTGTTGTAAGTTTTTAGAGGTTTAGGTTAAATATTTTGTGAATTGCGTTTTTTTATAGTTTGTTTTTTTTAAATTATATTTTGTTTATATCCCATCGCAATTGTGCAACAACAGTTTATTAGCTCAACATTTAAAATTTTCGGTGTAAGCAAAAAGGTTTTTGATTTTACGCTGAAGGTATAGGGAACATTTTTATGATCACCTTTTTTTTTTAAACGAGTGAAATAAGTAAATTTTTAGAGCTCATGGATATGAACACTAGTCAATTTTTCCTAAAACGCGAAAAATGTTGTTTTTCAATTAAAACACTATTGTTGCACAAGTGCCACCCACATAAACAGCCTATTTCTCAAAATTTTCTAAATAAAAGGTCCTTAAATTATACATGATTTTTTTCCTGTTTCCTTTATTTTCGCTTTAAATTTCATTTAAAACTATATGAGTAACATACTTATTGCACAGTTTTCAACTTACGTATCTTAAAGTCAGTGTTTGTTTTGTATTTTTCAAAAGCTCTTAATTTTGTATTGTATAAATTATATGATTATTAATACGAACATCATGTTTTTTTGGGTGTTAAATTTAATTTGTTTAAGTGTATGCTTTAAATCGATTATTTAACGTTTCTTTGCGAGTCTAGTGCTTGAAATTTGTTGGCACATTTTCATTGAGCTTTTTCTAAGCGATTTTATAGAATAATTACGGTGTTAAAACTAAAAATTAAAAAGTTTGAACAACTTAACATTCAATAAGAAAAATTGGAAAATTAATATTTACTTCTACTGCAAAGCTTTATTTATTTAGTTTCTTTTAATACCAATAATGTAGCTCCTCTGGAGGTCATGATCGGTGAAATGTTTTTTAATGAGACTTATGTTTAAAAATGGAACTTATTTTAGCGGTATGGGGTTTTTAAAGTAAAATTAAAATTATGTAAATTGAAAATATGTTAAATGCATTTTTTCTTAAATAAATTTCCGACCTTTTTTATATAACATATTTTTTGATGTAGATTTTTGGAACGAATTTCCGTGATCCCTTGTCAAGTTTGGTTTGGAGACAAACCGGTTTCGGCTATGTGCCATCTTCCGTGTCATTTTTCGTTCTCTCAAGTCAAGAATATATGCGCAATGGTCCTGCTTCAACAATAACAGAATTTATTTTTCAAAACCACAGAAAATGATATTTCAAATAAAACTGATTTTATTAACAAAATTCCCCGGGAAATTTTTTTCCTTTCGCATTTCTTGTATTATGAATTAATATTTCTCTTGAATTTTTCCCCCCTTTCTCTTTGCTGCTATTCTCAATTCTGTTTTAAAAAGGAAAAAAGTTCCCTATATATTTTTGGGTTGTTAGAATAGACGATTTTTTTCGGGAACAAATGAAGGGAAAGGGAAAAATTTCCTGGAAAATTCGTAATTGGGTTTTTTATTTGGTTTTTTAGTGTAAAAAACTATTCGTGACGTGACAATGCCAAATTTGCTCAGTTGACATTTCATCATGAATAGTGCCACGAGCCAACAACGATTGCAAACCATTGAATTTTATTATCAAAAATATTGCTGTGTGAGAAATGTGTTTTCCATCGAAAAGTTGTCTACAGCGTCGATGCCAGAGGCAGTTCAAAAAATGTAAGGAACACTGAAAGATGCATTGTTTGTTGCGGTTTGTAGGCCGGCGGCACCATTGGAACTTACTTCTACTAAAAAGATGAAAATCGCAAAGTCAGTCGAGCAAGGTACCGTGCGATAATTACCGACTTTGTTTTGATCAAAATGGAAAAATTGGACTTAGTTAAAATGTGGTTTGAAGAAAATGGTACCACACGGCACGCGATACCATGAACCTATTGAGAGGCGAGTTTACTGAGCAATTAATCACACGTATTGGAGCAGTTCATTGGCCGCCAAGATCATGCGATTTGTCCCCACTAGACTATTTTTGTGAGAATACGCGAAGTCTCTCGTGTACAGGGGCAAGACAGCCGCAATTACAGTCCTGGATGACAACATTACAGCTGCCTTTGGTAAGATACCGGGCGAAATATTTGAAAAAGTGAGCCAAAATTGGATCTCACGGGTGGACCACATACGGCGTAGCCACGGTAAACATTTGTATGAAATATTCTTTAAAAAGTAAATGGCGGGCATTAGTTTATCGGCCTAAATAAATATTTCATTTACTTTAGCAAATTTTGTGTGTGTTTTTTTTAAATTTTCAAGACACAAACGTAAGTAAAACAACTGGTAATGTTCACGTACGATATTCCTACTCAGCGACAGAATAATTTAAATTTTCTGTATAAATACCTAGAGCATTAAATATGTACCCAGATTTCATGCAGTATATAGAGTTGATTGCATTAGTTGTAGATTAAATAATTCTACAAAATAGTAAAACAAAAGGAAAGGGCTTACACAAATAATTCTATAACTACACGCTTTCAATTCAAAATTGGGAATACAAGATTAGAAATTGGGAAAACACCGTTATGTACGAATGCTTAGGAAATATCGATTTAGTTATCATGAGTTTAGAAAGCAAAGATTAGAAAAAAGACAGGAGTTAAGGATTATTCACGCAATTTCCTTCGAAATGCTTAGTCAAATGTTTTATTAGTAATTGATAAATACGTCTTGCAATGCCGATAAGTAATATTTAATGCTATCGAACATGTTTGTACAAGAATAAAAGCTGATGTTAAATAAGCTTGTACAAATGAAGTGCTACAAACTGATCACATCTTTCAAGTCGAATATCATAAGAAATGTATCGCTCATATACGAATGCTCGTTCGTTTTTAAATGTTGCTTTTACACTGGAATATTACATATAATCAAAAATAAGTACTTTCCATGCATTTTTTTCCTCTAAATGCCACAATGTCACAAAATGTATCCATTCAATTAAAAAAATCGAATTATGTATTAGTCTCAAAAAAGATTTTTTAAATTGTGGAAATGGTAATTAACAATAAACAAAAAGATCTTACATGTATGTTGGTCCTTAGCGGTTAAGGGGCCCGCTGTTTTTATTTTGCCAGCCATTTTTCTTTCACATATTGGAATATATTGGAATGTGGCTTTTTTATTTTTTTAACGGACATCTACCTGTCGGCCCATCCTGCCCTTTGTGCGAAAGGATTTTCAGCAGGTGAACACTAGGGGCATCACATATGAAAAGAACACCACTGTGCACGTAACTTTCTTTTTTTTTTCTTTGTAAATTTTCGTCGAATAATTGTTTTTGGAACGGAGGTGTATACACTCCAGTTCAATTGATTAAACCCTCATAATTTTTGTTGTTTAGCAGGCCACCTATTTTTCTAATTGTTCTGGCAGCTCAAAATCATACTAAAAAACTTTTTTCGAAAAATTAACAAGGAAGGTTTTGTTATTTGTTTGTGTTTAAACGCTTTTTTTTTGCAAATAGTAAGTCTTGATTTGAACATTAAACTATAAGCTGACGAAACTAGTAAGTTTTTAAATGCCACAAGTAAGACTCGAAGTATTTCCGAAGCTGTAGAAGAAGCTTCAGTATTCTTAGTATTATTTTCAAGCCTAGAATTACATCGGCGTTTTAGCCAGATATTACTAGAGAAAATGTTTACTTCCATCTAATAATTCTTAAATTATAAGCATGTACATCAACTTAAAAACGTTGCATAAAGATTTGTGCGAAACGCTGAACTAAAACAAGTGTTGACTGTGAATCTAATAGCTTTAGTTGGGCTAAAACTATATTTTTAAAATTAAATGCTTTTCACCCTAGTTTTCCAAAGGAACCACCCCTGATGACTATTTTAGCATGCACATATATCAAAAATTAAAGTCGTGATTATGTGATTATGATTAAAGTGAAAAGACTTCTAATAAATACTTATTTTGCACTAAAACTTTAAAAAATGTTTTAAACCTCTTCTATGGTATTCAACCTGGTGTTGGTTATTTCCTACGTTCATTATGCTTGTAGCGTTTATTAAAAAATAAGTCCGTTTTATATTTTCCAATGGGCTTTTAATCTTAGGGACGGTTTTTATATTAATATTTTTCTAGAAACAGAATACCAAAAAAAAAAACAAATCAAATTAAGAAGTTACACCAGCAGCTCTAGTAAAATTATAAAATTGTATCATCTAAAATTGTAATTAGATATTTGTTTAGAACAACACAAAGTATACACTCAGTGCCAAAAAAAAATCCGCACCTCGAAAATTTGCATTTTGTTCCATTTACATGTACAAATGTTAGGGAAGAATTATTACTGAAAAAAGAAGAATTAAAATATTTATCTGATTATATTTTTCTGCTACAAAAAGACACAATGTCACAAAATTGACCCATTAAACAAATAAAAATCGACGTAGTGGTCTCAAGTGGTTTTAAAATTTTCGAAATTCTGTAGTAGGTAAATAATTAATATCTTCGGTTAATACATATTTTCAATCACACAAGCCCTGCAAAACTTAGTTGATACATAAATGTTGCTAAAAATGCACTGGAATTGGCTAACAATTCGATTGCCAATTTTTTTTGTTACGTAGTGTTGAATGTATGCTAACGTTATGTTACACGCAGCAATATGAAATCATTTAAGGCAAATGGTGCATTTCCGATTTAATTACAATTTTAAAAGAAATAACAAATTAACAATAAATACTTACAGAAATCATTTAATGCAACGATTTAGAGAACATAATAGCCTGAATTGAAAATAAAACTAAAAAATCAATTTCAAACAAAAATTATTATTTTTGTCTCTGTTTATAGATTGGTGTTTTGCTTTTTAATTCGTTTCTTAATTTATAAAATGGGATTTTTATGTATTAAAACATTTTGTAAATTATTGATGTTCGCTTTTTATTTTAGCCTAAAAATAAAAACTATAAATAATGAATGGATGTGTGTTAAAAAATAAATACATAATTAAAAAACTATAATTAGTTTGTTTATAAAGTTTGAATTTCTAAAAAAGATTTAAAGACTCGAAGCAAGTAACTGAAAATATTTTAAGGGCAGGGACCGCAAGTAATAATTATTTTTAAGAATTCAACTAAAAATGTCATAACGAAGGAAAAACGCTACAAGATTAACGCAATCTTATTTACTCGGACTACCATTGGGTGCATTAATATCTATTTGTTTGAGTATTATTAACAAAATTAACTTTAATATTTACGATTTATTTTTTGCTTGAAAAATAATATTTTTTAAGTCTTATTCTTTAGTTGAAAACAGTATTGCACAATGGTGCAAATGCATTGTAAAAAACAAACAGTAAAAATTAAATCTTTTAATTTTTTACCAATAAATTTTATATCTTCTGTGGTATTTTTATAGTCGATTTTATTGTACAGTATCAACCATATTGCAGGTGTATTGGCATCTTAACTGATTGCATGACCTTTAAAAATTTTGTAAGAGTTGGTGAGACGTAAGCTCATAGAAAAGATTTAGCCTGGTTGAAGCAACAATAAAACGAGGTTTTGCTGTCGCTGTTTGCTCGATTTGCACTGGGTGAAATGCAGCTAAGTTTATTTCTTAAAGTCATAATTACTTGGCCGGCCCATGATTTAAAAAATATTTCACTAACCTATCGATCATATTAAATCGCTATTAAAAATGCAAACTTTATTTGAAACAAAATATTTTTTATAAATGTTTTTAATGAATATATGTATAAATTATTATTAATTTTATTTTTACAACCATACTGTTTTATTATTTCTTATATGTTAAAAGTAATTAAATTTAGAGCATTATAAGGTGAAAGTTCTTTCCAATTCTTAAGAAATAAATATGTGGCCTTTTATACCCTCCACCGAATCGATAAAATAAAATTCGTAGCGAGTCCCCTTTTATTGCGAAGAAAATATTAAATTAAAAACTAAACTCGTTTTTCACCAAATCCTTTTTTTATTTACAACGTCCTAGTTAAGTCATACGATCAGTGAAATGAGGCTTTAAAAACTGCTCTTTCTGCTTATCAGAAATTCTAAATGGGGAGAATTGCTTAATCGTTCAAATTTGAAACTCCAATTTCTTCATGTCTCGAAAAATGAAAAAATAATACGAAAAAAACATATCAGTTGGTTTTCATAAGAATCGCATTTATAATAGAAAATTTTTCAGTATTTAATTAATCTCATTGTCATAATTGGGTTGCACAAGGTTTTATTATGAAGAAGTTATAGTTCTTTTAAGGTTCTGTGTTATGTACGGAACATTTTCCAAGTTTTAGTATTATTATTGTTAAAATTCCTTTCGCATTTGACAAGGCATAATTAAAGAAATTTTATCAAACAAGATTTCTGTAGGAGATTAAAACAAAAAATAATTCAATATTGAAAAGCGTTTATTTCAAAACGAAGAACTTTGAATAATCTGACACATGGTCGATTTATTTATGATGAAAAAATCGGAAGCCAATTAAAAACAATTCTGTCGGTAATATTACTAATCAGTTTTCGGTATCTTAAAGAGAAGATGTCTTCAGCAATTTTTTAAATTGTGTATTCTGTAATCTCCTTCGTGTCCACACATTGCAATTCTGTTTTTGCGTTTTCCTTTGCTTTTTATCTTTCAACTTCAAATAGAAAACTACGAATTTACACTCGCAACTCAGTACCAATTTCCATTCGTCATTCTCCTCTCACAAAACAAGAATTGCAGCAAAAAATTGCATGTGTGGAGAGGGACTCCACCATTTTATCATGGCACAATACAACAAAGCAACCCATCATCAATGTTAACAACATGTGAGTAAATTTCGAAACAAAAGGTTCTTTAAGCCACCCACCCCTTCCTTAACTTTTACGAGACTCAACAAATATTTTTTTGCCACTTTTTTGATATAAAAAAAATTATCACTCAAAATTGTTTCCCAAGTTTTTTTTTTTTGTGTAAATTTGTTAATCTGAATTTTCAGGGGAGAATATAAATTAATCGGCCAAGCCGTTGGCAAATCACATACTTCTACTTTTTAATCTTCAATCTTAAAAATAATCGATTTTAAAGTTAGTTGAAAGGTTAAAGTTACAAATGTGATAGATGAAAAAGAACATACAAAACTGAAATGAATAATGTTTTTAGAAGTTTTTTCTGGTGTTTTAAATTATTTAATTTTGTTCAATATAAAAATTATACACACTTTATATTACAATGAAAAAAGTTTATATATACACATTTTAAATGGACATTTCTTTTATAAAACTTTTTATAAATCAACAAATTGTGATTACAGCAGATAGTTTTAATGATTATTAAAAAGAAACTTAATAAATTTCTAATTGATTTTCAGAATTCAATTACGAGTACTTTAAAAATTAAATTAATATTTAAACCTATACGGGTTTTCGTTTTTGTTTATTCCTGTATGTGTTTTTATAAATAGAAAAGAATTACATATAAAACATATTTTAATTAGACTGCTTTGTTCAAAAGAGGTGGTGGTGGTGGGTTGCAGGCAAATTGAAAATCAAATATAAAAAAATTTAAACTAGACAATTTAATTACTGGTTTTCTGCTCATGTAAGTTGAATGTAAAAAATACCACAATTAAATTCGATTTAAACCATTTTAATATTAAAAAGAAAAGATTATTTGTTTGGTTTGTTCCTTTTAATGATGTAAAATAGTTGTAAACAAAAGAGATTTTTATGTAAACAGAGGTAAATGATAGAAATCAAACCCTCGATAGCCTTTGGCAGCCAGCCATATGTAAACAACATGATAAGCTCCCGGTATAAAACATATAAGACCAGCGACAAAAAATACCACACCCTGTGAGGTGTTCGCAGGATCGGCAACAGCAAAGGTGCCCATGACAAATAGTCCAGTGCCGACAATTAACAAGGTAACGGCTGCTAAAACAGTACGCCAATTTTCTCGTACTTTGGGATGTCGCCAACAATATGTGCTCACTTCGTCTGTTGATATATTGCCATATTCTTGTATTAAGGAATCACTATCACGTGAAGTTGTATCTTCGGTGTATTTATTGTAACCTCTGAAAATAAAGAAAAAAAAAAAAAACAAAAAAACAAAAGACATTAAAATGAGGACAACAATTTATATTTTTAATAACAAGAAATAACGAGAATATATATAATAAAACGCCTACTTTTATAGGCAAATGCAAACAAGGACATTGCGAAACATTTTCAAAGTAAATCCTACCCAAACGCCTACTTGTTTGTATTTTATTGCATGTGTTTGTTTCAGAGATTTAAAGGATTTGTTTCGTGGGGGTTTTGGCACATAGCCGAAACCGGTTTGTAAAAAAAAAAAATATCTATACTAAATCACCCTTTAGTAATACTGAATTAAGAAGTTTTATTAATTTGATATTGATTTCAAGCGGATTTTTGTAATCAATTTAACTAAGAAACTCTAAAATGATGGAAAGTTTCAGATTAGTTAGTTTTTTATTCGAAGGCTGACGTGAGAGCAAAACATTTCAATGCTTTTTGGCCTCCCAAAAACGGAAACGAGTATTTTTTCGTGGGAGTAGTATTCAATTATGCTGAACAACTCTAAAAACTTTATATAAAAGATCGGTCCAACTATGTACATCGTTCCAAGACTGACGTGATTCCTCAAAAACTTTGAATAATAGATAAAAATTCTAAAGGAGATTAACTTTTCAATGCTTTTTGTCCTGATTCTTGATTTGATATTTTGTCCTCCTAAAAACTGAAACGAGTATTTTTTCGTGGGAGTAATATTCAATTATGCTGAACAACTTTATATAAAAGATCGGTCAAACTAAGACATACAAAGGTAGTTCTTTCCCTATATCCTTTACACCTTTGATAAAGGGTATCGAATTTATGTTTGGCCAACAATCTCTTAGATTTGTAAAGGTGACAAAACCGTAGACGACTATATGTTTATGATGATTCAAATTTAAAAAAAATGTGTTCGCAATATTTTCCAGGTCATAGAAACTCTACAGCAATCATAATTTCGCAGCTTTTTTAAATGTAAAATTTTATGTATTAAAATTAAATGGCTTTTGATGTTTATAGACTTCCACAGTAACAAGAGAAGCACAAAGTGATTTGCTGGTCTTCTGTGATTGCCTTGACTTTATTTGATAAAAAAATTCGTAGTGGAAAATATCTCACACATCGATTTAAATACAGTTGGAGCACTAAAACTATATTGAAGCAATGACACTTCTAATTTGACTAATGCAATATAAAAAGTTGGGAATCGTGAGTGGTGGAATAAAAAAACGAAAATTTCGAACACATGCACCAGATTATAAAAATCTTTAATTTATAAACATAAAGAAAATATCTCAAATTATTAACACAATGTTTTTTTTTTTTAGCTAGCAGACCAACTTAGATTCATTACGGAAGCTTCGGCAAAATTTACGTTGTTAAAAGTAAAACATTGCAATTTGCATTCATTTGAGGGTCTGCTCTATGTAAACACGGTATGTACTTGGAGACTGTACAAGGCCATACATAAATAATAATTTTTATTTAATAGTTATTTATAGGTATTACTATAAATTCAATATATAGCAATTATTTAAAATATTTATGTAATTTCAATACGTTGTATCTGAAACGCGTTTGTCGTAATAAATACAAAATTCCAGTACAACTTACGTCAACTAATTTTGCATATTGGAATTGGCAAGTTTACTTATGCACGCCAGGAATACTAAATAATTAAAAGTTACTCGTATTGTACAAACATTTCGCCTTTCAACCCAGAAACCGAACGCAATTACTTATTATGCACGGTGGTCGGCAAAAGTCTACATACGACCCCTATTTTGACAACTTAATGATTTTAAAACCACAATGAACAAAAACAGAGATGCAGTATATTTTCAAATGCATTTTCATATTAATGTCAAAGAAATAAAATTATTACAAACTTAATGATGTATGCACAAAAAAACGAAACAAATGTATTGGTAAAAGTCTACATATGGTAAAGCTGTGCTTACACTATCTGAGTTCTCGTCTTATTTCAATATCTAAATTGGCTAATGTGTGTCTAATATAATTTTTTTTATAATTTTCCAACTGAGCTCGGTTCCAAATAGAACCTATTCGAGCTGCCATATTCTTAGAGTTAGCTATAGATATCAGACGGAAACTCGGGCAGTGTAAAGACAGCATAACTATGTACACTAACATAGTAAACTTCGTTCAACTGTTAAAAATGTTTAATATTAATTTAACACGAATATTTGGTTGTTCCACCACGGTCATCAATAACGGCCTCTAATCGCCTGGACATCGAACCAACTAAATGTTCTATTTCTTGAAGCTTTTCTTTTAGCATTGAATCTTTCGCTGTGAGGGGAATGGTAGAGCCCATCTTTAGCAATATGAGCCGTGTGCCAATTAAAATCAAATTTCCTGCTCCAAAACATCTCGTCGCCTCCACCACACGGAACAGTTTTTCAGATCCATTGCTATATATGTTTTTTTCGCTATACTTTACCTCTCAAATTCGCAGAACTCGCTTCTGGAAATTCATTCCCTTTGCACTGTGCTCTTGAGCAAATTCCAAACTAAGTTGGCGGTTTTCACTTATTTGGGGTTTTTTCTGAGGAGTTCCATTACCATTATTATGGAGGGTTCTTTTTATAGTTTGTGGATGCACAATAATTTCGGATCTTGTTGCTAACTCTTCGGCCAATTGTGTGGCGATCAATTTTCAATATTTGTCGACTTATTTAAAAAAAAAGCTAACGTCTCGGCGCTTTATACTGTTAACTTATTAGTGATGACCCTTAAATTATGAAAAAAACGTAAGTTGAAACAAAATGTGGCAGGAATATCCTTTGAAGATGTAGAAATATGTTCATTTTCAGCCCTGTATAATTCTTACGGGAAGATGTGAACATATTCGCAAATTGATGTTAGATGGTGGTCAGTGTAAAAGGCCTATTAGTTTCTTCGGATGACTTCCACGTTGCTTATTTCCCACAGTACCACTGTTCTTAAAGTTACTGAATATTGTCTGGACTGTAAATTTGCCTAAATTTTTTTTAGTTTACAACTAAAGTTTTACTTGAAATTTCTTTACGTGCAGCCAGTATTGCATTTAAACATTTATTAAAACTTTATCCGAAACCACTCTTCTTTGCATATCTGCAATTTTTGCACACTTGGTATGATTTTCTGCCACAAAGCGTGAGTGTCTTTTTTAAGCGTTTAGCAAATTTATTTCATCAGCTGATTTTTCGGAAAATAAAGGAAATGAACAACAAACCTCAGCTTCTTGATTCTCTAGTAAATAATTCAATATATATTTTTTTTAATTTCTTCATGAGTCCATCGCTTATTGTTTGGCTTTTATTTTATTATTTTAATTTTCTTTTTGATGTCTTCACCATTCATTTTTTTAAAATTTATTATTTATTTGGTAACATTGCATAAAGTAACTTTGCCGCATGCAATAAGCCAAGCCGCAGCCATTATATGAACGCCAACGCCGCCTCTAAAATGTTTACGCAAAGAAAGTATTTGGTGTGTGCATAAACTTTCTCAAAACTTTTATCGATTAATGGAGTTTTGTTTGATATTTTAATTCTTACTATTTTAGCAAACATTTTTTAACAGTTTTAGCTTCAATTTAATTCTTCACAGGCAGTTGTTGAGACGGTTCTACCGCCATGTAACTTTCTAAGCGCAGGTGTATAGTTGTTTTAATTTTAAAAATAAAATGAAATACACAGCTGTTTTAGCATTGCAAATTACCAATCTGCAACGATTTTCGCCATTGCATATTTGCTCAAGTGTAGCAATTCTTAGTTTCATACATTTTGTTGTTATGGCCGTGCAAAATGTAGCATATATGCTAGACTT
Source organism: Phania funesta (assembly GCA_963932375.1). NCBI lineage: Eukaryota > Metazoa > Arthropoda > Insecta > Diptera > Tachinidae > Phania > Phania funesta. The sequence continues at coordinate 51,214,523 of OZ010656.1, forward strand.
GCTACATTTGCAAGGTTTGCAAACCCCTAATAAAAATAGATTTCAAACAAATCTGCATCAATACTTTTTGATTAAATGCTTTTGGTCTGATAAAAAGTTAAATTTCTGGTCGTATCTAGACTTTTGTCGGCCACTGTACATATTTCTATTAATTTCAAGTTCATTTAATTATTGTGCTGTAGTACACAAATGATTTGCAACCACAAGAAACAGTTTATAAATAATTATTATTTATTATTAATTAATATTTTTATAACAGTTTGATATCTAAAATAAATATTTAAAGTGCACATTAGTTTGAACATTTTCACAATTACGTCTTTATTATCATTGTAACATTTATAAAAACAAGATCTGACCAAATGATTGTCTCTCTAGCTGATTGTGTGTTTGATGCAAACTATTTATGCCTCATTGCAATTTATTAATAATTCATTATTGTTGAATATCGTTTTAATATGCGAGTGAGTGCATTTTCAGACAAGTTTTTATTTTGTATTGCGAGGAACATGATAGAAAGACATTTCTTTTGCGACAAAAATAGAAATAGAGTCATCATTGAAAACCCCACTACAAAGTACACGCTCTCACAAAGTGAGAGGGTTATTAAATAAAAACTAGTCCTATTTAAGTTAATGGGGCCAATTCATTTAAATAAAATATTTTTTACGACAATATTCGGGACAGACATGGAAGAGAGCACTAAAGAAATTAGAAGTCAATTTTAAAAACGAATATAAATTCAATTAAGCGCTAAATAATGAAAATAAAAATAATTTAATTCAATTTAATTTTAACAAATCGATTATTGGCGAACGTGTTTAGACGTTTTCTATTTATTTTTGAATTTACACAAACGCTCTAATCAATCATGGCCTGCAATATCTTATTTGCTGACGACAAAAAAAGTTATAAAAACAATATTTTAAATAAATTGTGTAGGTTTATCCAATAAATACTGTTTTAAACATCGAGTAATTATTTAATCTTCTACCGGTTGTTGTGGGCCGATTCGAAAAAACATGTTACCCGTATCTGCTAGTGAACTCAATAAACTTTTTATTAATGTGATACGGTTGCGGTTACTTTAATGTTGTTTATTAAAAAACAATGTTACATGTGCACACAATGTTTAAAATACAGTAGTGGTGAAAATATTCGAAGCTAAGAAGCTTTTTCTTTAAATAAGTTACTCAGTGTTGTTGTTACTGCATTAAAAGTTGAAAATTGTAAAGGAGGAAAACCATCCTGGGATATCATTTTACAATTTTGTAAGCTTGCCTTCTTACTGCAAAAAGGCCAATGAATGTGACCTCCAAGCCTCGGTTTTACAAAAAAGGATAGCCTCAGAATGCTTTAGAATCGAACTAGAGTAAAATGGAAGTGTAAGATGTTGGCAATCTTGAGGGTAAAGGTTTAAATCAAGGTACACAAACGGCGTTGTAAAGCTCAGAAGCGGATGAGTTCTTCGGCATATGGGTTTGGTCTGAACCGCTGTACTAAATATTTCATACGATCTCAACATGTTTTAGAGAAATTACACTTTGAACCCGAAAATAAGTTCCTTTATAAAGGCAATATTCTTTATGGGGACTACTATAATATGTCTTCTATAATGACCTTAACCTTGATTTGCACAATTTTCTGGAATAGGAAAATGCGTTTTTATTAGGTATTTGAACGCTGCTCTCAGAGTAGAATAGGTTGGTTGCACTTCATTATTTGGATAACACATTATTTGGATATTAAAGGATATTATTACCTTATTTAGATATGAATAACGTCTATAATAAATATTATTACTCGAGGACTACAGTCCTCGGCATATACTAAATTTTGTTAACGCTCAAAGTAATTTTTTCCTCGATTTTTGGCGTTTTGTTTAAATTAATGTTTAGGTTTTACACAAAAGCCTTTGTTTATCATATGAATAATTTATATATGAATGTGTGTATTTTGTTAACGAAAATTTCCAACAATTACAAAAAATTCAATTTGTTAAATTTAACGTCAAAAAAATGCGGAGAAAAACTAATCTAAATATTGAAATTAGAGATCCTGTAGTAAGGTCGAGGCCACGCAAGGAGCGACAAAGCAGCAAATAAAATTAATTATAATTAGTCCCAATTTTAGTCCCAACTCATTCTATTATAAAATAAGGCAATTTATGTTTTCTTTTATTTTTGCCTTTTTTATTGCTTTTAGCTCAGAAACCAACTAAAAATTGAAACATTTTCTATTCCTGAGCAGTGCCTTGACAGTTTAAAGAAAACCAAAATGGTTCTGTTAGAATTAAACCATGTGTTGGCAGCAATAGATTGCTAACTTACGTTACTGAACGTATATAGCATTTACAGTCGCTTGGGAAAATCGGGATAAAAAACATATTCGCTAAGAAAAATATTATTCAAATATTACACCAAACAATAAGAAACACCTCTTCCAATTACAAGAAATTAAATTAATAAACCTTTTTGAACTGACCGCAAAAAATTCAGATGTATGTATGTTAGTTTCCGTTAATGGAACCGGGAACCAACAGAGGTACCTGCACACGCAAAGAAAAAACCAAATTGTGCTCTGTACTACAATATATTGTTGTGGTAAATATATAATGGTTACTTGCAAAAATTTTAAACATTACTTTAGTTGCGGTAACAAGTTATTGGTTACATTTTATTATTTAGTACTTGACATACATATATAAAAATTCCAACATAGTTGAATTGAACAATACAAGTTTTACTAACATTCTAACCACAAACGAGTTATTTTAACTATACAAAAATAATATAATAACTGTAACCATAAAGTGCTCTTAATATGTTGCCCTTAAGTTATGGTTACCTCAATCTCGTTTTTCCTTTGAAAACATGTACTAAATAATCAGTCGTTCGACTGTGCAGCTACAATATTTTGCCTTGCACTTTTCCAAGACCATTTGCTTTAAACACTGAATACGGCTATTGTCAAAATATATATGCAAAGGCGGCTGTATATTTATACAAGCAAGTGTAGGTAAATGCGAAAATTTATGTGGTGCACTGTAAACAATGTTTGTGTGCAATAGTTTCTGCAATTAAAAATAAAAAAAAACAAACCTGGTGTGATAGCATGAATAACGACGTCACATATGGTTGTCGTCAATTATTATTTGTCTTTATGAATTTCAAACCAAAAAGTTCGCATAACTAATTACAGCGCCAATAATTCACAATTAAACGAATTTAAGTTGTGTGTTTGTTAGTCGTACTCGTTTTTTTGAACGAGTTCCAATATAAATTGATGTAGGTCAGCCTATGTATGTCTATAGTTTATGGTTCTTAACGAAACTATATTATCGCAGAAGGTTTTCAAATTGAGCATCCTTACAAACGGTTTTGTTGCTATTAAACAAATTGTGAATAATATGCCGTTTCTTTAGTAGGGCTTTATCGCTTGGTTGATGGACCTTAAAAAAACATACTCTGTCGAAATCCCTAGTGCTTTTCGTAATACATTTGTTACTATTGGGCTTGATATTCGTCTGCGTTGTACTCTGCCATATTGCATTCGAATAGGTCTGCTAAGTGACGCAGTACTGGACTGCATTTCGAAAGAGCACACATGCACCAATGACATGCCACCATTGCGAGTATTTGTTACCGATATGTGTTCCCAAATAACCAAATAATCTTAAAAATTAAGCATTCGGATATTGTAAACTATGTGCAGTAGTTCTCTCTGTCACATTCACATTCACAAATACTAGTTCAAGACCTTTGAAGTTTCGGACTAGAGTTACCGGGCATTCTCAAATCCTCTTGCTTGTTATAAAAGCAACCGATAGAGATTTATAAATGTCAAGTACTAAGCCTCGATCAGCAAATCGTTTGTCGTTTTAAAGAACGGGTGATATTTTAAGGAATATTCAGGAATAGTTATATATCCCAAATTAGTCCCATTGCGTTTTTGTCGGTATTCTTGATGCCCAGACCCCTACGTTAAGAGCAAAACTGATTGGTCATAAGTTCAGCTGGTAGCCAGTATATAATAGTAAAGAATAGATTTTTGGATCGAATTTCCGTCATCCCTTGTCAAGTTGGTTTGTTATTTTTCGTTCGGGAACAAAACCGTCTCACGAGAATGAAAAATGACACTGAAGATGACACAAACCGAAACCGGGAATTCGTTTCAAAAATCTACACAATCACCTTGCCGGAATATTCAATCAAGAATCATAGTAAAGCTAAGAAATAATGTGATTTTAAATTGTCATTGTGACGTTAGACGGCGACCACTGGATTTGTACGGTTAAAACAAACTTCACCGTAAAGCTACAGATAATAAAACTAACAAAAAAAGGTCACTACAAACATTTGTAGGTATGATATGAAGTCATACTTGCAGAAAGTGCGATTGCAAAGAATCGCAGAGGGCAAATAGGCCTTAGTTTGCCACTACATATCTCCATAGTTCCGATTGCCGCTCTTTCCTATCGTACTTCTTTAGGTTGATATATTTAAAATTTTACGTAAGCCTCCACTTTGCAGCAGGTGCCGAACATTGTTGTGTGTGTTTCATTTTAAAGTCATTTGAATTGGGTTAAATTTGCAAAACATAAAGGTTAATGACATGATACCGAAAAAACATAAAACAACGAAAACGAAAACAAAAATGAAATGAATTTTTTTAAACGCAAACGAGAGCAGTAGTTATAGCTTGCGGTGATATATTTGTTATGTTTGTTGTTGTTTCTTTTAGGCGAATTCAGATTTTCACTACGGCAGATATTCACGTATCGTGTGTTTGTATGGAAGACAGTTTTTGTATCTTATGTAAGTGCAGATAATGATGTTGCAGATGCAACAACAGCCGTAGTATGTTTTCCAAACTTTTTGCATGTTAATGATTAAGTGATGTTATTGCATCATAAATCAAAGGGAATAAGAAAGATTTTAAAAGTAGGTAAGAGCTTTTTAGCAAGATTATTTATTCACTTGCACTGCGTAATGAGAATGTTCATACATATGAAACTTGGAGCTGAGTTGCAAGTAACGCATACAGTGTGTCACCCCGTTAAACCTTATGTATCAGTCACCTTTAAAAGAACAGTGTGCCTTATTAAAGTGGGGGAATCTCGATATGTATATACATAAGTGCAACCGTAGCAAAACATGTGTGTGAAATTAAAAGTTAAAATTTTTAACCTTAGCCGCAACAGTTACGATAACAGCTACATATGTTAATTACTTAACGTATAAATGTTAATTTCTAAAGAAAACCTACTGTTAACACATTCTAACATTGCTGAAAAAAGGAACAGTCGTTTGTTTTATTTAAAAAGTCACTTTTTCAAAAATTATTACAGTTAAAAAAACCTACTTTTAAAACTTTTGACTATTGGACATTCAACTAGACACTACTTGGAGTGCTCTCCAAAATCCTTTTTCACCCATCTACCAGTTGTTAAATGGTCATGAATATTACAAAGATAGAAATTGCATATTTGTCTTCGTTAAAAGTAGGAATTAAATATTTTTTTTTATTAATTTCGGGTACTCGGGGTATATACATATTAATTAATACAAATTAATCTTTATGTTAAAATATCTTTGCGAATTACATATGCATGTATATTACTTTTTAAAGAGGGAACATAGTACCGTTACGAAGTAATAATCGAAGATGTTAATTAAATCATTAAAAAAAAATATTTTTCAGCAAGAAATTGGTGCGAAACGACCTATTGTACAAATACGCAATTTTATAAACATAAAGCAAAAACAATTACCTAGCGAAAATTCCCGGAACCTCGATTCAATTTAGAAACAAAAACAACTTCTACAGAACGACATAGTGAACAAACATACAAGAACACATATACAAGACTATTAAGCCAGCAAATCACGCATGTTCGGGACATTTCAAGAACCAGCCGTGATCTCTATATAAAGGCGCCGTCCACCGCAAAGAGAAGAGTTGACTTTGAGATTTCATAGAGTGAGCAGCTGCCTGTACATAAGAGTGTTAAGTTTACAGTGTAAATTAGTATTAAAGAGTTGTAAATAAGAGTAGTAATTGCCGAATAAAGCTGTATATTGGTAAAATCATTAATGCGTATTTTAATACTTGCAATCAAACGAACTCTACAAATTAACGTTTAATGTGGTAACAAATGCAGTTAACATAGCTCGGATGTGCTGACAGAATGCGGCTAGGGTAAAGCAGTTTAAAATGTAACTTCATACAAATTATTGTTTTTATGAAATCGACTTTTGTCTATAAAATTAAAGATGCCTTTTTTGGCGAAATAAATACATATGCGATTCTTGTCGCTATTTCTAAAATCTTAATTTTTTTTTATGAATTTTATGTTTTATATAATTAGATCGATTTTAAAAAAATATAATTTATCTTTTGTTATTTTAGATTTTAAATAATTTCTTAAAAAATATAATGTACGTGAAATGTGTTTTTCAAATCTTATAAAATTATCAACAACTAACTCCTAGAACACGCATGTAATTCTGTTATTTAGTCTTAGACTTACACTTACATAATAAAATTTTTCATGAAATTAGTGTCATGAAATTTTTGTTTGTTGACAAGAGGTGTAGAGAGGCTCTTGCTTTCATTAATGACACGTCAATGTTGACGTGCGTTTTCACCCCTATATTGAACTCGTTCCTTATTCCTGTTATAAAATTTGTGAAATTTGGTAACGGTTTGACTTTATCCAAAACTATAGAGAGTTTTTCTTCAGTCTTTCCTATTTTCATGATTTTTCTCAATAGAAAAATAGAGCTTATTTTTTATAAAGTGCGTTTTTGCCGGTTATGATTCGCATAAGATTTCATGGTTATATGTTTTGAAAAATATCGGTTGTGCGCTCAAAAAGTAGCATAGCGTTATTTAAAAGTGTGCGACGGAGTTTTTGACAGGTATGTCTGTTGTGCTGGTATTTTCAAATATTTGAGAAGCTAATACAAGGCGAACTTATTATAAGGTGGCCTCATGAGCGGTCGTCACAATGTGAAATACTGTTAAAATATATATAAATTTCAAATAAAATTTATGAATTAAAAATTATGAAAATACTATAAATATATTTAAGAATCAACAAATGTTCAATTGCTTGCGGAAATGATACTTTAACGCTAAAAAAGAAGGGGTTTCTAAATCAGATTGTCACTAGCGATGAAAAATGAATCTGTTACGGGAATTCAAAGTACAAACCAGCGTATTTTAAGCGGGGACAACGAGCTAAATAAACAGCGAATCAAAATATTCAAATATTATGAGCTGTTGAAACCTGGCCAGACTATCCGTTTCCAGAGATCAGTCAATGAAAAACGTCCAGAACGAAGCTACAATTTTCGAACATGACTAGGTAGCTGTACCCGTAAAAAACTATTTGCAAAACAAAGAGATGGGAAAATATTTGAAACGGCGAGAACTTTGTTGTACAGCAATATTTACTTTTTCTTGAAGAAAATAAAATATTTTTTATATAAATAATAAAATATAAAATAACTAGGAATACATTTATAAAAAAGAAGTGTTCAGCCGTTGCCAAATTTTCGATACTTTTTGGCACAAATTAAAACTAATTTATTCAAATATTGCTCTTGGGATTTTTGTTTGAAAATTTGTAATTGCGTTTTATTTTTGAGCAAATTATTAAAATTTTTTTGCAACGTATCATATCTGGAAATTAAATACAATTTGATTTATTTCGTGTTTGCTATGAAATTAATTGCCTTGAAAAGCGCTGTCGGTCAAATGAATTTAGTTTTCAATTTTAAATTAAATTAATTTAATAATATTATGACTAGACATTGTGTGTGCGATTGCAAAAGAGAACTGAACAGAGAAAATATTTGCGCCAATTAAAAAACAATTAATAAATACAGACATTTGGAACGAATTTCCGTCATCCCTGGTCAAGTTTGGTTTAGAGCAACCCGGTTTCTTCTATCTTCAGTGTCAGTCTTCCGAGTTATATATCTATATCAGATCATCCTGTCGGAACATCAAATCCGGAATCATTGTAGAAATACGATATATGGGAACGGCTCAAGAATCCAAAATTGTCGTAGTGTAGCAAAGAACCTGCCAACCAAATTGATGGTGTGTGTGCCTAGGCAGGCAATACACTGACGAGGCTGTAATTTCAAAATCAGTAAGATTTATAGACGTAGCGCGTAAAAAGTCTTCGCTAAATCAGGCCTAGTTAAATTCTCCTGATTTCACCTTCTCATTGTTAGAAATGTTCTTTTAGCGAACTGCTTTTTTTTGAAATTGGAATATAAAAGTATATGTAGGTGCATCGGAATGATATTCCAACTTTAAAATTACTGGTTTTCGGCTTTACGGTAGTGGATGTGATGAACTGATACCGTAAATTTTTTGATTGTAAATACATCACACGCGCGAATCAAGAGGGAAATAAAATACTAAATTTATCATAATAAGAAGCGATAAATAGGAAATGTAAATGACTCACGTCATTTCTACCGTGACCGCCTCAATTGTGCGATGCTTATCGCCACACTTATTTTAATAATTTTGGAAACAAATTTTAGTTGCTGCACAGCTAAGAGCAGACATCGCTGCAACAGATTCTAGCCCGGTTTTACTGTTGTTAATTAAAAAAATGAAACAGAAAAAATACTATTGTACCTCAGCTACCGTCGATAATTTTTTACCTTGCCACATCTTAAGCATTCAGGAAAAGTTAAAATAGGATAACCGAATAAAAATAAACGTTTCACTAAACAAAGGTTTCAAATTTCGCAATGTCGAATTTAGTTCATCAAGAAGTTTGTTTTTCTAACAAAATATTATTTGCGGAAGCATTAAAAATGTGTGAGCAGAGGCTGGAAAATTTGGTAAACTCAAGTACTGTGGTTGCTCATTTTCGGCCGTTAGTACCATTTCGCAAGCTCTTTGTGTATTTTTTACGTTACCTTTTTTGTAGTAAAGTAGCTACAGTCAATTCCGAAATCGACATTTCGAAATTGTTTTGTAGTTTAGCAAAAGCATTGTGTATTGATTGCAATGCAAATTACTTTGAAATATATAAAAAAGGATATCGAAGCATACTCGAACTTGAGGTTGATTATTTTTCAAAGATGAACATTTTTGCAATGTTAAAAATTCACAAGCCAATAAAGAATCCGAAAATACTCACTTGCACGAATTTTAAACGTTTTTCTTTGTAGAAAGAGTTCGTTAAGTATGAACTTTTTAATCGGTGGCATCATTGTTGAAATAGAACATAAAACTTTCAACAAAAAAATTTAAATTCAAAAGTTTAAAGACTGTTATCTTAATCCTGTTTTTACAACGACGACTTGCGATTTCCACCATTTAATGATTCTCTTATCATTTGCGTTATGATCATTTGGATAAAATTTAAAATTTCTAAAAATCAAGAAAATTTTTTTTTATATGAAGAGAGTATTTTAGATTGCTATGGACTGAAATAATTTAGTATTTAGTATGACTCGTGGTATATTTTTTATACATTATTTTCAATTGTGATCCGAGAATGTTAGGGGAAAGAACTTACTAAAAGAATTGTGATGCAGTCGAAATGAATGGATGATATTCTTAAAGAAAACAACGTTTGCTTCATCATAACAGCGCCTCAGTTTATACATAAGCAATGACAAAGGCGTAAAAGTAGCGATATAAATTTATTTTGTACGAAACATAGCCAGGTTTATATAATTTCCTCAAACTTTACGACAATAACTCTTAGTTAAAGGTCTTGTAGAAATGGATTATAAATAAGGTAAAAAAGGATAAAAGGCTACTGAAAGGAGACCATTTTTGAGTGCTAAAGATGACTTATCGATTATTAAATTATAACGGTTCCAAAATGTCTATTACAAATTGTTTACCGTTATTTACAACGCCGTAGACATCTTGTCGAGCTTGTATTAGTATATATGAATGTATGATAACATTTGTGTTGTCTTAAAATATTTTTTTAAAAGAACAATAATTTTAAGTATGTACATACTTGCAGTTGTAATTATAACTTACGAGTAGCTTTTTTCTTCTGAAACGGAAGTTATTAAAAAAGGGAAGTCACACCCTAAAATAACCGTTAAATTGTACAAAAACAAACATACAAACATTAAGCCGCAAAACTACTGACAACAAAAGGTCGTAATGAGAAAAACATAAATGGTTAAATTTAAACACTACGATTTTCATTGTGGGTTCTAAAATAAATTATTAAATGCAAGAAAAAATATTTCAACTGCAAGACACATGTTGTATGCGTGCGGTTGCTTGCCGACGAGTTCTAATGAAATATACACAGAAAGCTTTTGTATTTTTCATGAGTACTTTTTAGTGTTTTATGCAATTGAACCTTTTTGTTCTTTTTTATTTGATTATTTTTTTAAATGTGTAAATTAGCCTGCTTAGCCTGAACCAGAAAAGTGTACAAGTACTTACGGTTCGAGCACTTGTAAGATTTCATTTCGTAAAATAAAAAATAATTTCGTAATAATTGTGGTGAGTTTATGAGCTTACAAACAAGCTGAGGGTTTTTATTAAAGGGTATTTTTTTTTGTTTAGAGCTTTAAAATGAAATAATACACAGACGAATTTTTAGTTTCAGTCAAACTGGGCTTTATTAAAAGAACACTTTTTCATTTTCATCTCGAGGTACAATGTGTTTTTCCAAGTGGTCAATAGTAACTGGATTAATGAGGTTGTTTAATGTACAAATTTAATAGAAAAAGTAGTTAATTAATCTGTAGCAAGTATTATTATTCCACTAGTAACAACAGCAATTCAATTCCACTATTATGGATGTAACAGTGCAAAGGATTATTATCACTTCAAAACAAGCAGTCTGGTTGCGCTATATAATTGAGTCACTAGATTTAGCGAAATTCGGTTGGGTGCTCAAGAAGTAGGACGGTGTAGCTTAGAAGTCAAGTTTTGACAAGTCTGAACGATTTGCTGATGTTTTAGAAGACTTCATAACAAAATATTTTCAATGTAATCAGAATTGCATTTCGTTTTCGCATTTATTTTATGTGATAGTGTGGCATCGACGAATAATTTTGTTGCGATTTTTCTCAAGTGGGGTAAGATTTTGTGAGTGTTTTTGATCATTGGATTCTACGGTTAAGTGGAAAACGAGGCTTTTATAAACAAAAACTTTCATGTGATAATCGAGATCACAAGCAATCTTTTTATGGACATACCGGCGATTCTATAGGCCAGAAATTATACCTATTGAAATGACAATATTATCTTTCAAGTAAAACCAATTAACGTTTAGGATTATTTTATAGTCTGAACGTCTGCGACACACCCTTTAGTAAACTTTTGCGCTCTTGTTTTATTTGATTTACATTATTTTCGGTTAAATGCATTAAAATTTAATTAAATGGAATAAAGCAAACTTGTTTGGTTTTTGTTTTAATAATCTGTAGGTCGGTTTTTCTGTATATCTTTGTATTACTTTCAGCTCAAGTATAATAATATTGTGGTTATTTTTCAGTATTCATAATTAATGTCTGTTTTTATTTAGTTACTGTGTACGAATACCACTATGTTCTTTACTCGTACTATTCATTTAATGTGGACAATATACTATTTAAAGACTTTATAAGGGCATCATATTTTGTTCTATAAAGAAGAAAACCAAATATGCGATTTCAATTAATGCAGCTAATCCTTGAAGGGTTATTGCTACAACATACTTCCATTGAAGTAGAATTTAAGCATCACAGATGTGATGAACTTTTGCAACGTTAATCGATTTTATACTATAAACTTGGATAATTAGACAAAATATGCCTTTTATTTTCGTCTCCAAATTTAATATATAAAGCCTCCAAATTTAATATATAATGACTTTATGGTGCTAAGACCATTTGTTTTACCCATGAAATGAATTTGTATTAAATATCTCAAATAATAAAATAAATAAAAAAAAGACGGCTGGCCTTAAGATCAAACTCTTGGAAAATAGATGGATATCACATCATAAGTTCACATAGCCACTCCTGCGGAATGGCACTGTGGTAACCTTTTAGATTGAAAATTTCTAGGTGAACATGATAAAATAGCCCAAATACTTCATATAGGAGAAGACATGGTTTTTAAATTTTAGCGAGTAGAGTCAAAAATTCACCTTAGCTTCCTGGTAGAGACCACTAAATCAAATTACTTTAACAGGCATCGCGGCAAATAAACCTGACTGTGACGAATCTTATATACCCTTCACTCAAATAAAACCTACTAATAATGTTGGACTAGAGTTTTTACTCCTTTTATTTTCCACTTCAATTCTCCCTTCGTTATATTTTCAGCATTATCAATCGGTTAATATGTTTTTTCAATTTTGGTTCTATTAATTTCTTTTTGTTTTATTGATCCTTGATGAAATACTTATTTTAATGACATTTTTGGGAAATTTTGCATTAGATTTTGCGATAAAATCAGGTCTTTTATTAATTTTATTTATGGGGTTTTCTGATTTTTTGTGAGTTTTTTAATTTTTGGAAAAATTCCACTTTTTGGTGAAATGTCGTTTTTTTAATGATTTTTCGGCTTAATTTTTTATTTGTGCAATATTTTTTATTGTTAGCGTTGCTTAAATTTTTTAATTATGGAAAATTTTATTTTTGTTATTTTCGATTTGTGGCGAAATTTCGATTGTTTGATGTTTTTTTGTTGGTACATAGATGTATGTACGTATGTATCGAATTTTAATATAATTTTTTGATAAAATTTGGGTTTTTTCTGTGGGCAAATTTTCTAATTTGGTGAAAATCAAAATTGAAATTGTTAATTTTTATTTTATAGTGAAATTTAAATTAGTTTGATGGTTTGGTGAAATATAAAATTAATAAAAAGTTTCTTCTTTTTGTTGAACTTCCAAATTATCAGTGAAATTAGTTGTGATTTTTTTTAATATAAAATTATTATATCAATTTTAAAAAATTTTTATGAATTATCGATTTTTTGCTTAATTTCAGGCTTTTTGTGAAATTCAGTTTTTATATGATTTGTGGGGTTATTTTCTGTTTAGAAAAAACTTTAGCTTCTAATGACTCTTATTTTTGCACATTTGTAATTTTGAGTTTTTCGGCGAATTTAAAAATTTGGCGAGAATTCGTAGTTTTGGTAATTTTTCGGTGAATTTTCGGTTTTGAGAGAAAATTTGTTGCATATTTAATGAAATTTTTAAATATTTGCAGCAAATTTTCAATTTCGTCTAACATTTTGGCGCGCACGTTATTTGGGTTTCTCGGGTATATAATTTATATACGGGAAAATGATAGCTACACTAAATGGATATGTATATTTGATGGACTTGCTGATAAATCTTTCCTCGTAAGAGTAAAAATATTTCCCAGCAAAATACCAATATCTCGGGAATGTACGAATCAAATTTAAAAACGCGATATTGAAATAGCCGAATTTTCAAGTTCCTAGGTTATCTGGGGCTTTCAGAAAGCTTATTTCCACTTCAAACAGACAAAAATCGTTACATGAATTATCCTACCTATAAGGATCGAATATACATATGTACTCTACTTAAAATTACGCCAACGGAGTAAAGGGAATAAAAATGCCAATCAATGATAGTTTTTTTGTGTACAATCCTGTCCAAAAGCTGTTTCAATATGAAAATAATTATTGAATTTGCAATTGGAAAATAATTATTGAATGAATGTGTCCAGAAACAAAATTGATCTTGCATCAATCAATTTATGTCAAGACGAATAAAAAAAACATGCAGCAGACTGAAATAATTTTGTGGGCACAGATTATTCTTAGTTTTAGCCTAATCTGTCTGAGTTTAAAGAAAAAATATCCCCGCAAATATGTAAGAAATTATTTACTTTAGAGCTAATTTGTTGCGAAACAGTTAAGGCTTTATTTAGAAAAATAATTATTGCTCTATAAAGGATTTGTACAATAAAACAAAAGTATTTCTTATAAGGACGTTAATTTTAGTATTAAATAAGACGTAGAACGATTTATGAAATAGTTTCAAAAATAACAATTTGTTTACAAAAATTTTATTAGGCACGCAAGTTTAATCGGTGAAGGTTACCAAATATGCATTTTGTTCTAGATTTTTTGCTCATAATTCACTTCACGAGATACACGATAAACTATTGCAAACTTTTCTTAAATTATTTAACGGTTTTAGATTGTAATAAATTATGCCGGTAATTACTCGCATTTATGTATGCATGAAAGTATTACATATGTGTATTAAATATTTAACACTTCTTGGGGTTTTTCTTAATTTTATTCAACATGCTAAAATAAAAAAACATTAAAACCAGAAAATGACTAACGAATATTTAAAACGACGGAGTATATGTGAATGATAAGAAATAATTAAGAATAGAAAATAATAAAAATAATATTCTATTGAGAAGAAACACACACATCATTCACACTGACTAGTCAATCAATTGCGCAATCAGTTCATACTTTATGTATTGCCTTTATACGAAGTATTACTATTTTCATAATTTTATAGGCATGAGAAATAATTAAGGAAAAATTTTGTATTCATTCAACTATTTTTTAACACACAGAGAAAACATATATCGGATATCGGTTGCGATTACAATTACTACCGAAGACAATCCGAAAATTAAGATGAATCATTAGATACTTGTATCCATGGGATTAAGAAGTGTTTTATAACAAGGACTAGTAAAAATATGATCGTAGTTAAAAGTAAAATATTTTAAATAATAAAAAAATACCGAAACACTTTAAAGGGTAAATTTTCCATAACTAATATTTGATGAAATAAACGTAACCACGTTTTTTTTGGCAAATGTTTATTCAATCCTATGTGCAGCTTATAGGATACAATGCGATGAAATAATGTAATAATACTAACATTAATATCTCACTGGTCCTTACCAATATATTCATAACAAAAATGATTTATAAACTTTTGTTTATTTTAAGTTTTAATTTTGACAAACACTGAAAAAAAACAAGAAATATTTTAATTCCATTTACATACAAAGTATTTTGTGAATATATGAAGTGTATCATCACATTGAACACTTATTATTTCCAGTACATTCAACATTTCCAAAAGAAATGATCTCTGTATATTGTATTTAGCGACGAAATTTGTTGGCGACCATTATCAACGATATGCTATATATGCTATATGTCGCACTTAAAATGGCGGCACAATAAACAAAAGACTTAATGGGCTAATGAAGACTGAATGGGCCATTGAACTATCTTTCATCCTAGGGGGTGCAACTTGTTTTCGACCCACCTTAAAGTAAATATGTATGTATGTACTATATATAAATTATAAATTATAGACTTACACAACTTGGACAATCCGTTCAAAAACAAAACAATTTATATTTGTTGACATACATTTTTAGAGCAAACAATAAAAACTAAAAGTACAAATTAAAACTTAATAAATGTACTACAGGGTCTATGAGTACAGACGATACAAAAACATGAATATTATATCAAGGAGATGCGCAAATATCAATTAATTACATTGCCGTCTTCGTCTGGCTAATTTTTTATTATTTTAATTTTCAAAGAAAATTTCATAACATACACGTACACGATATATTTTTCATGAAGAAACTGGGAGAAATATGTTTTAAATAGTTCGAACTTAATTTCAAATTTCCAAAAGGAAAGAAGAGTGTTAATTTAAGGTCAACTAATTTTTTATATTTGGTAATTTTGAAATTAATTAGATAATTTCTTTCTTATCACCATTAGCTTTTTTAATAAGAACTTACTATTGAAAAATATTTAATGCACGCAGACAGCTGCACCAACTTTATGCTTAAGAAACAAATGCTGAACTGATAGAAAAGCATTTAATTCGTTTATCGTAATTATTGGTTAAAATAGTGTTGTAGAGAACATAATATAGTTGTCGGGACCATGCCACAACCATGTTTTTTCCTTACATGTGCCAATTAAAAGTGTTGCAAAGAGACGTTTTCAGCTTTGTTTCCAGACAGCTTTAGAACAGGATTCCAAAGCCGCCTCTTTACACAAATTTTTCGTTTCCAAATATAATTTTAATTTCGTAATAAAATTATTTGGCACAGTGTGACTTGGCAATTAACTTTGTTAGCAAAACGCTTTTGGTTTTTTAGCGATGAAATTAAAAAAAAAACATGGAGTATAAATAAAAAGCTTTGATTTTAATGAATAAAAAGCTTTCATTAAGTAATTTAAAACAACGATTTTATAAAATTTGATGAAAAAAAAACTTGTTTAAACCCTAGAATATTAAAGGGTTAATTAAAGTTTAGTTTAGAAAGAAAATAGATACAGAACAATACAAACATGTACTTACATACACATGTATATACTTTGCTTTTTGCTGTTTGTAAAATTGTTGAATTAATCGTTTACTCAATATATGTACATGTAAATAATGTAAAAAATGGACGTCAATGAATTATTTCCGGCAAATGATAAAGAAAGAAAGACGACTGACTATTCCTATGAATGCCTGTAAATAAAACTTAACGCTTAAGAAGGCAAACACCTTAAAAGAGTCATAAATAAATGCAATCGGCAAAGCACTCGTTCTCGTACAGTGTGACACTGTGTAAAATGTAAAATACGTGCTTGTGTATGTGCACAAAGTGACATAAATGGAAGAAGACAATTTATACCATTTCGTCCGTCAGTCTGTCTATAAGTCTATAATAGATATTTTCAACGTCTGGGCATTTGTTAATTTTTAAACACACACGCTTACATACACATATGTACATATTGACGTGACATGTAACGTGTCAAAGTATTTATGAAGGTGTCTATAGCGAGGGAGTGAGGGAGATAATATGCAAGAGGTGCTGTTGTGAATAATTATATCGTTGTTTAAAGCGTTTCTCGAAGCACTGGTATCGATTTGTGAGCTTAAATATTATAATTCTTTAATTGTCGTGTTGGAGAAATTACTAAAGCACTTTATATTTGCTTTAATGACGGTAATTTTTAAATATTTGTAATTGAAGAAGGTTAACTAGAGGTTTTGTTTATCAGTTTTAAATAGTGTTTTTTAAAATTCCGAATAGAAAAAAGATAAGTTGGAAAACAACTACAATCAGGAAAATTTTATTGTAAGTACCTGAAGTTGCATAAATTTAAAAAAATCATTTTATTTGTAGCTGATATTATCGGCCATGTTCCGACACTCGCATCTTGCACAAAATTTGCGATTGTGATTTCAACTCGCATGTGAGGTGTTCTGTAACTCGCATTCGCAAGAGTTTTGGCGAGTTCAAGTCGCAAGAGTATACTGAAGTGAACTGATGTATTTAACCTAAACTAGTTTTTAAATAAACTACAAAGTTATGAATAAATTAAATTGATAGTGTTTTCTTTTTATTTTAGTCAAAACTAATGACATTTTGTAACAAATGTTTTCTAAAAGCACGAAATTTAAAAACGTTCTTTGCTTCTGCAACTTTTGCCTCTGTATTTCTTCTGTTTGTTTTGCTTTTGTTTAGGTAACACAAGTTAGAAAAAAAGCAAATCGCAAGTAAAACGCGTGAGTTGCAGAACATGCAAAAATATGTTTGGCGATTTGCTGCTCTCTTGCGATTTGACACTCTTGCGAGTGTCAGAACATGTCCGTATATTTCTCAGTTAGATATTTAGTAGCAATTATGGGTGGGTTAGACGGTACGAATTTACGTACGTAAAGTGATACAAAGATCAAAATTCATCCGCATTATAAAAATTAAACAAAGCACTGGTATACAACAAAACATGTTGGTATGTTGATATGATTTACCGATTTTTACCTTAAATTTAAGCATTTTTCACTATGTAAATAAACCTTTTTAAGTAATAATAATTAAATTTATAAATCCAATTTGAGCAATCTAGTTTATATTATCATATGTTAAGGAAATGTCATGCCACTCCATCCGAAATTATTTTCAGATAGTTGCGACGACTGTAATATACAGTACTTCGATCCTAGATTCAGTTATCGCAACTAAGTTCTTTTCGCTGTACATAAGTGATACATGTAAGAATTGTAAAGAAAATAATTCAAGTTTTTAATAAATGCGAGTCTTATAAATTCTTTACTTAAATATGAAGTAAACGCGACACAGGCCGATAATACTGTATGATAAGTATCTTGTTACTTCCTGCCTTTTTATAATAAAATTAGCTGCAATTGGTATTTATTTTCTAAGTATATATTTGTAGATAATTAAAATGATTTATGTATGTTTCAGATTGTAAACGTATCCACGGCTGGGGAAGTAATCACTAAGAAAGCATTTTATTATTATTTTATTTACAACTCAGTTTATTTTCTGTATGTCAAGCATATTTTCATACACTGTAAGCAGCGTCCTATTGCAAAATGTTTTTATTACTTTTACACTGGGCAGAAAGGTGTTGTAGAATGTGGCCAAAGATCTTAGTGAATCATGAGATATAAGGAACTATGTTCAGTGAGTTTCAACTAAGACGCACAATTGCTCACACGGCTCGTGCAACAGATATGATGTATTTTTATGTGGGTACCCGTTACTACGATACAAGGCTACATTAGTCTTAACGAAGCGCTGATCCAAGGGCGGAGAAGGCGGCAATAAGGACAATTCACTCTCCAAAACGATTAAAAATTGCGGTTGCCTCAAACAAGAAAATGTAAGAATTTACTTATTTCCCTTGAAATTTTTACTTATTTCCGCGGTATTTGGGCCTAAGTTACAGTCGCACCCGTCGTCATGCTAGCACCTGTAGCTGCCGACTCCCGTGCTACTAGAACTAAGTGTGCGTATAGACCTCGCAGCTGAAATTGCTACCAGTTGTGCTTAAAACTAAGCCCATACAGGTCGACCACATGAACATAAATGGACAAGGGAAAACCATAAATTTACCTACAATTAATAGTTGTCCTCACTGTCAGTTAATTGGCCACACCGCACCGGACTGCACGAATAACAAAAATGCTAAACTACAATTAATGCAACTAAGTTTTGTTTTGATGTTCCCACAGGGTGATCTTGTATTGGTCATCAGAAATTTCGTTCTCCGATCGACCCAGAATGGACACTTGAATGAGTTTCTAAGGCACTTGCTGTATCGTTTAGAAAACTGCCAGAAATGGTCACTGTAAACCTAAATTTTTTTGGTTTCTCCTTATCTTGAATTTAAGGGTCTATCTGTACAAGCTACAACCTTCAGAAGCTCTCAAATAGAATACCTGTCTAGAGTGCGAGAAATAGTTTCCTTTTTGTACTTATGCCTTGCTTTCACGTATCCCGACGTCGTCTTAAGCATTATAAGTATTGGAAGAATTTTAGATAACTTTTTTCTGCAATTTGAATGTAATACCCCGTAATAACGCCTCTAGCTAATCATTCAGCGGTTTAAATACGAACAAGCTTAAAAACCAATTCACATTTCCTTCAACAAATCGATTGTGGTGCGTACTGTGGGGTATGTTGCGCTGTCTTGTTTAAGCCACAGCTAGCCCACATCTATAGCGGTCACAAATAATTGTAACGGTCTGGCTGGAATAATGAGTTCACCACCTCATACCTCACTTAATCTTGATGTAATGGTAATGCAATAAGTATAAAACGTTTTGCTAAACAAAACTAGATGCGAATGCTTATTGTAATGTACGAGTATATACGTTCTAGTTATTTTTATGTCTATATTTTAATTCTCCACAAAGCTTTCGATAAGCCACCACTATCATTATAGAATTCTAACTGCTTTGAAAAAGGAAATACGAGTTTATTTTTAGACCTTTGATGGCGATTAAAATGTGTGAAAAGTAGCAAGTCCGACAATAAGACGGGCGCACGTCAATGCGCCATATACGCAACAATCATTCATTTATTCTAGTACTTATACATATAGATGGTATTATTTTATGAGAAAGAAAGACAACAAACTAAAAAAAACGATAAAGCTGCAGACTGTCGGCCGGAAACATGTGATAAGAATGCATGGTGCAACTTGAAAGGATTGTGTAAACAATAGTTGTTGTGTTGCATACAATTTGGATGAACACAGGTAAAGAAAAACAATGAAATTTCACTTTATGCAACTGAGAAAAGCCCTGCTTATATTTCAGTGACTTCATGTTGGATAACAGTTTTAGAGGCTCGGAAGTCTGCTCCAGTTGTTACTAAAATTAAATAAAGAGTATGTTGTAAGACAAATTCGAAAAAGTATATACATCCCTACAACAAAAACATGTCGAACTTCATTTAAAAAAATAGGCTAATTTGTTTATTCGGCTCTGTCGAATCTAATATACCCTTCACAAAAGTATGAACTACCGATTTTTCCCGGCGCCTGTGATTGTTTTAGTCTTAGTCGTCTTATTTGACATTAGAACGCAATTTATGATAAATTCACGATTTTTTGGTGAATTGTAGATAATAGCTGAATTGAATTGGATTTTTAAAAAGATTGAAGTAAAAATCAGGTTTTTTGTAATATTTAGTTCTTTTGAAAAAAATATTTTTGGGATGTTCAGATTTGAATTTTTGAGTTTTGGTGAACTTTAGAACTTTATTTGTAGTTTTTAGGTATTTCGAATTTTTGAGTTTTAAATTTTCTGCTGAATTTCCCAATTATGGCGACTTACTTGTCAATTTTGGATAAACTTTTGGAAAATTTGTTTGTTTTGAAATATTGAAGTATTGTGGTAAATTTTCGAATTTTGATGAGTTCCCAATATTTTTTTTAAATTATGCTTTTCATAATTTTTCAGTTTAATTTCGATTTTTGGTAAAATTTAGAGTTTTTATGATTATTTTACAAAAATGGTGGTGAAATTTCTTTTCATTTTCAGTTTAATTTAGATTTTTTGTAAAATATTTGGTTTCGATGATTTCTACATTTTTTGAAATTCGCGATTGGTGGAATTTTTTTAAATATTTATTTGACATCGATATTGTTAATATTTCGAAGTTTTTCATAAAATATTGATTTCTTGTGAATTTTACGACTTTTTCGTGAAATTTAAATTTTTGAAGTGAAATTTCCAATTTGGAGAATTTTGTTTTTTTTAAAGTAAAATTTCGGTTTTTCTATTGTATATTGAGATTTTGGCAATTAAGAATTTTTTATTACAACTTTACGATAGTATGGTGAATTTTAGAATGTGTGGTGAGTCTTAAATTTTAGGAAATTTTCGCAATTCTTTTGTGAACTTTTAGTTCTTGGAGGAATTTGGGTCTTTGTTAGTTTTTTAAAATTAAAAAATTTATTTTTAATTCGGTCCAACATATAAGTCCGTAAGTTATATGAAGACGCCGTGTTAATAATTTCTGCAGGGGGGCTTTATAGAAAATTTTATAAGTAATCAAAATATTAAAATTTGATATGCTTGCGGATAATCGGTTCTTCGTAAGCGTAAAAATGCTGATATTGCGAAAATTCACCGAAAGCGCTGATCAAATGGACCAAGTTTCAACATTCTGGATTGTCTAGTGCCGTCAGAGATCTGACTTAAACATCGGACAGACGAACGTCGTTTTCAAACTTCCCTTTTTATAAGGACCGAGAATGTATATACCTTGTAGGGCTAAAAATGAATATATATACCCTTTTCACTTTTTGTGTTAAAAGCAAATAAAAGATAAATTATGATGATAATTATTTTCGGCAAACAACGTCACCAATTATTCTTACTTTAAAAATAGTTTACTGGGTCTATAACTAATTATTAGCAATCAACTATGGCAGAGATGATGTATTTTGTAAATGCTGCAAAAGACGCTATAATTTGAGGTGACCTATAGTGAACGTAAAATTGCTCACATTCCTTTAAAGATTTTCTTTTATAATTTTCTTTTTGATATTAAAACACAGCAGAAATACTAGAAACATTTCTTCTTGTAAATTTGCACACGAAATCAAATTATTTCCCATTTTTTTGATCACGTTTTTACAATCCAGAATTCATTAAATCACTTCGAAGATCCGACGATTTCGATGTTGTAATAAGTTTTGGTAATTTTCTTACGTAGAAGAAGTCGTTGGCAAAACAAAAATTAAATTTTATTTATTAAAAGTTACAATTATAAAATAAATTCTAACTGAAATTGCCGGGCATAGTAACGTAGATCTTCACTCGTTATAGTGATACGCACCAGAGCCTTTTGGTGGGAATCGAATTTTTAATTTTTTAGAAACGTCCGTGCAAGCAGCGCGCAGGCAGCAATGAACAAAAAACACAACCGTTTATTTAAAAAAAAAAAAACAATTTAAAAAATATCTTGCAAAAAAGAGCTCATATATATAGTATATAGCAAATACAAGGAAACGTGATTTTTTCGTAACGTTTTTATGTTGTCATATTAGAGATGTAAAAGTCGTCATAATATTTTTTTCCACAAGGAAGAGAAACCAAGCTGGAAATCAAGACTGTTACTAATTGAAATAAGTTCTAATAAAATTTTAACTTTTAAATTATGCCTGACTTGTGCCTGGCATAACGTCTAAGAACTAGCCGAAATGGTATTAGAAGAATGTTTTTCTCTTAGTTACTGTGACAAAAAAAGAGTTTTTTTTAATAAAAAACTTAGCTAGGCCCGCCAGAAATTTTTTGCTTTTCTTCTCAATATAATATTGATGTACAGCATTGTTCGAAGTTCGGCGTCATTGCCCGGTGAAAAAATATGAGATTCTTCAAAACAATTATCCCAGTGTCACCAATTGCAGATATTCTCTCCATACGTACCGTTTTGGGTTGAATTGTTTTATGGTTATTAACCTATTAACAAAACCTGGTGAAAAGACATTTTGTTGTTTTTCGGAAATTTTGCAATTTTTCAGGTAACTTTTGAAATGTTTCTTTCTATAAGAACCTTCTCCAAACTTCAATCAATATTTCAAAAAAAGAAATAAAAAATCCTATTTTCGAGTTATGCGCTTAGTAACAAATTTATATAGTATTTATATACTTCTATTCTGGATTAATCAAACACTTCCCTTAAACTTAAATCATTATTGAAAGAATGTTTCAAGTTTTTAAGAAATCTGTCGTTTTAATGGATCTTGTAATTTCTTTCTCTGGAATGCCTCTGTGGCACCACTTCACTTGTTTTTCAGCGTCCATTATAAAACCACACTATGTATATGAATCACATGCGAAGAGTTCATCCATATCCAAAATTTATGACCAGCCAGTTAGTTGGTTCCCACTTAAATAAATAATACCATCAATATTATGCACAAGATTCACAAACCATGAAGTCAATAATGAAAAAAGCGGGAAATGAAAACGCAGACTTGAAAAACAAATAAAAACCATGAAAGAAAAAACTAAAAATACATTCCCATGCATATGTATGTAGGTATGTATGTATATGTGAACCCGTAAGTGTTTACATGGACGCAACTGAAATGTAACAACAATTGAAATGAAAATTTATAAAGAAGATTCATGTCATTTGCAATAAAAAGGATAAACAAGAAATAAAGTTGAGTTTTTCTAATGCCATTGAATATAAAATCTTTTCTAAAAACACGGCTAATATTATGGCTTGGCGATGATAAATATTGGAGACAAAAAGAAAATGTAGTTAAAATTTAATATGGTGGGTTATTTACACTAAATGTTGCCAAATACGCGGTTTTTTCTGTTTTTACAGTTTTTGAAGTGATGAGCAGTTTTACAGTTTTTTGAAAAATATGTAAATTTTGACAGTTTTTTAATTTTATATTTTTTCTTTTACTTTAAAATATATTTTTTGAATCACCAAACATTTCAAACCATTAGTTATTACGTGTCTCCCCATTATTAAGTTTTTATAAAGGGGGCAAGGTCCTACAAAATTAAATTAGTGCACGCAATTTTATCGGCGGTTCCTACGGCAACTGCTAACGTTGAAAGAATTTGTTCCCAAATAATGTTAAAAAAAAACAAAAAAAAAAAAAGAGAAATAGACTAGATGTCTCGACACTATGTATCAAGTAAAAAATTAAAAATCTACATACGAGTATAATAAATTATTTCTGCCAAAAAATATAAAAATCAAGAAATAACATATTATATTTTGACTTTTATTGATAACCGATAAGCACATCGGCCGTTTTTGTGCTAGTGGAACTGAAAAATATCTGCTGTCGACGCCGAACCAGATGACTTGTTTATTTGTTAAACAACTGCTCAGCGTTTAGAATATTTAAAAAAAAAATGGCAAAAGCCATACGACTATAAAATCTCCATCCGTATTTGATCAGATTCATAATATAGTATTTTTACACTATAACATTTTCTCATTTTATTTGAATTTTGTTTGGACAAGTCATTTTACTGAATGTACTAGTGTAAAACGCCCTTTAGCAGCAGTGCAAATTGATTTAAAAAAAACTGCTTGTCGCTTGTTTGAAAGGATTTTTTATTTTATTTTCTCACTTCTTGAAGTTGTTCACATTAGCTGAGAAATCGTTTAAAGCTTTTCTTGGTTAGGAGCAACGTCCAGAACTTTAAGTAAAATTTATTCGAAATTAAATGCTGTTACGAGTATTTAAGTGTTTTTAATTTCGTTTGCTTGTATCTTATGAATTCAATTTCTCTGCAAGTGTCAACACACTCTTAACGTGTGGCAAGTACTTGCATTAGTTGCACAAAGTCTTTGTTCGTTCAATGGTTGGCTGAGTTTATTTGTGGTGTTTCATTCTTAAGTAGACGAGAAAATAACATTGCGCATTGATTTTGCATGATTATTCCCTCTTTGTATTTCTGTTTCTTTGTTTTTTTTAAGTAGAATAAACTCATAAATCATAATGAAAAATAAGTGTGTAAGCGCATAATGAAAAAAAGTTTAAACATACACACTCCAACTATTTTCATTTTTAATTTAAACTCTAAAAATTAAAAAAAAGAACAAATTGCGTGTAGGTGTTTCTTGAATTGAAAATCACGAGGAATATAAAGCGATAACAAAAACTGAAATGTCTATTTTACTGAATGAGTTAATTTTTGTTTTAATTTTGTAGTCTAATCACTGCTGTGCTGTGCATATTGATAAACACAAGAAAATTCCCGAGAATTTGTGCAAAAACTGAGCTTTAATTTAAGAAGAGCAAATGATTCAGTAACTCAAATATGGCGTGCAGACAGGCAAATGACGTTCTGCATTAACTGAGGCGCAAAAAATTATATTTAAAAACAAATATAAATGTAGCAAGGCACCTTGGTATTGCATCAATTCTTGTGTGGCTTATCAGCCTTTTTTTCTTACTATTTTGTGGAATGAAGAATATATATGATGTAAGATTGTAGTGTTTTATCAGGTGATGTTTTCTAAGTAAGTTGAGACACGAACGATGAATTTATTAAAACCCCTTAAAAGCTGTATAAATTCTAGCATCCTGAGGAAGTTCTTCAATATTAAATTCGTATTGGAACGAAAGTATTTTGAACTCTTTGTCCACAATATGTCAGACATGCATTGTTCCTCTTTAATTTTTTCATTTATCACAAATCCTAAAAAGTAATAAAAAATAAAGCTTTTTATTTATAAATGGCACTTGTTATGATGAATTCTTCCATTAGTGCGTGTCGATGTTGAAATGACATAAAACATCAAAATTTCGTTTAATTGGAGCATGTCTGTCATTATGCATGGAATATGACATCGATAAAACCTCCGCCGCGGCTTCGCCCGATGGCACGAATCCGAAGGATTCAATTTTCAATGACTAAATTGAAATAGATCTGAGTGTTTTTTTTGCAATGTTCTGGGTTATGTTGTCTTTGATGACACTGGTCCATTGCGGCTTAGAACCGGAGAAAAATCGTGCGATATTGACGGCCGATTCACGGGAGACAACCATCGGTTTTGCATTATGTTCTCTATGTGGCACGTTGTGCTCTTCTGCTGTAGCCAAATTTCTATGACGCTAAATTGATGTGTAGTAGAATGGAAAGTCTTTGTATAAGCAGGGTCTATGCATAGTTTTAGAATTTTTCATCGACATACAAATAAAATATCCCTAAGCTGACCGGGAAACTGCTGTATTCATTTCGTTATTTGAACTTTTATACAGGGCGAAGTATTTAATAAAAATTTAGAAACGGGCTGTATTCCAAGTCTTCTTACGAGTAAGCTTGAGTTTTAAATCTGTGAAATTTTCGGATGTTTAAATTTCATAAGGTTTGAAATTTGCACAGCAAATATCGCATATTCATGCTGAGCCTATTATGCAACATTTTGTGATGCGCAATGTTGAGTCATAGAAAATTTATTCATATTTGTACTGTATTAAAACAAGATTTTTTGGATAGGCTGTGCAGTGGGCGACTGTTGTGTCACTTAGTTCCTACAAGAAACAATTGCTTACTCATTCAGCAGCAACATTTTTAATTAATTCAAATTAATGAATAAAATTAAAAGTGCTGCCAAAATTAAATTAGATCATTATACATGACTTCTAGCTAGTATGATTAAATAAGAAGCATAACCTCTAAGCTGTAACTTCAGAACTCGTAATGGAATTTTCCCGAAGAATTACGTTTTTAATTGCAGCACCACTGAATATATTTCGAGCGATTAATCACAAGCGGACAAGCGTTCAGACATTTCTTTTTTCAAGTATTACTAGTTCTTTCGCCATCATAATTATTTGAATTCAGACGAATAATGAAATCTGCCACAAATGATATCAAGCTGGGATTTCTAAATTTTGGAGAGTAATGACAGATAATTGCGTAATATTTTTGATCTATTCATTTAGCACTTCTTTCATTGTTCTTTTGCCAACTATATGTGTGAAGACGCAAGCTTAATGCTACACCTTGTAAGGTGCGCATGAAAATAAAATTTAACACACATTTTTGCTAAAGATATTTATGTAAGTCGAATGTAACAATGCTAAAAATTGTCCAGTGTCAAATAGAAATGCAAAAATGCCCTAGAGTGACTCCAAAGACATAAAACTTAAACATTCCGTATAAAATATAGATTTTTTAATTAAAAATTGTTGGTAAATTATCGACTTTCCATTAAATGTTTTTTTGATATATTGGTGCAATTTCGATTTTTAGTTGATTTTTTTTGTAATTTTTTACTGTTTTGTAGAATAAATATTTATTTAAAGAACTCAATATTTCTTAATTTGGTATTAATTATTAAACTAGTATTTGAATTTTTTGTGAATTTAAAATGTTTTTAAGCATTTTTAACTTTTTTGTGAGTGATTTCGGTCTGAGGTCAAATATTGACTTTTTGATTGATTTTGTATAACTTAAAAAATAAAAAATTCTGTTTGCCTATTTTTCATATTTCCAATAGCAGGTTGCGCTAGAAGTAATCTGGCGGCCTCAGAAAATTTATTTCAACTTTGGGAAGACGAGCTTTTTAAACTGGTTCACCTACTTCTAAGGATACACAATATGCCTCCACAATTTATATTTATAGGGTGACCAGATAAGAACGATTGGAAAAGAAATTGAAATAACACAACAACGATGTGAGATATCAAATGGATTCTGGCTTTATTTTAAAGCTACATACTTATGCCACTATTATATGGATGTAGTTCCACATCCAACCGCAAATAGGACCGGATGACTCTCTGCGATACCCATTTCATCTGATTATTTCTGGCTCTTTTTCAATGTTGGCCGTTACGGTGGCTATCTACTATCTGGTTGGTGGCTTAAGGCCCAAAAGAGTGTACTCAGGCTCAAAGTTTTCCACCCTACGATGAATTGCTTGATCACGACCTGCATCAAAACGGTATTCACGTTGAGTATTGCCGGGATATCGATTTTTGGTCGTCTAGCGTGAAATAACAAACCTTATTTTGTTTATTATATTATATTATTTTGACACTTGGGTAGCATCGGTCACTTTGACAGCTTCCGAAATACAATAATTAGAAACACAATCACTTCTATCTGGCCACCCTATAAGTACTTGTGGTGGTGTGCATGCACATGTTTGTTATATTTCATTTTCACGCTCAAAATAAATTGTCTCTTAAATAATAATAATTTCGCCTTAAACAGAATGTACTTTTGAAATTTCGTACGGATAACTGAAAGTTTAACTGCCTGCCAAGTATAACGATAAAAAAGCAATAAGACAAGAGTATATTGTTGCAACAAGAATGTATTTTTTTTTGGGTTTTTCTTGTTAAAAGGCAGTGTTATAGAAACAAGTTCTACTTGAAAATAAACATTTTATGTGTTTAAAGGGCTTTTGTCAAGGTCAATTACGTTGTATCTTGTTTATTAAGATGCTTTTAAAGAAGGGGCTGTAACAAAAACATTGATACATGTATGTTTCGAACATTGTAAAGCTCAGTTAAAAACTAGCACATAAATAAAAATTCCCACACTTCGAAAATATATCAAAAAGCAACATAATTTCGTTTATCATTTGTATTATAAACTAGAACGGAAATGAAATTTATAAAATTATATTTGTTTATAAAAATTAGAGCGCGAAAACGTAAAATTAAGGGCATTTTACAAAACTAATACAAAGCAAGACAAACATTTTTACAAATATTTATTTAAGCATGAACAGCGATCAAATGGAACAGAGTCACAAAATCCCAACAACGAAAACAACTACAGCCTAAAATGCAAAAAAAAAAAAATAAATTAATTAAAACTTTGAAGCGACTACAAATAAATCATTGGCATAATTATTGTTACTGTGTTCTTTATTTGTTGTTGCGTTTTTTATTGTTGTTTTTTGCTCTTTGTCTGGATTGAGATACAAATAAATTAAAAACAAATGCAGTACAAATGAATAATGGAAATTTATACTTTAGACCTGAAAAATTAGAGTGATACGTTTCAGTTTGTTATATTATGAATAAGCTAATAAACTGTTTTTATTTTTATTAAGAGTGACGTGCAAAAATGAAGAAACGTCTTCAAAATAGGCGTTCGTTTAAGTAATGACCTCCACATTCGATCTAAGTCGATCTTACCAACATGAAACCTAGATAGATTTTTCTGTCAAAATATTTTGTTGATAGAAATCAGAAGAGGAGATACTCGTACATTTGAATTGATAGAGATAGAAATCTTCAATAAAATTTACAAAAACCTGACAGGAGAAACGCGAGTTATTCCTTTTTATTAAAATGTAGGCGAGGAAATAGTTTTATGCAAGGTGGTTGCCGCGGTTGGTAATAAAAAAATACAAAGCCAGCCGAGGGAGGATTTAAAACATTATGATTTCTAATTAGTTTTTGCATTCGTTTTTAGGGTGTCAAAATCATAGATTTAAAGTTGATTTGTGTAATTGTGTAACCAATTTTAAACAATAAAATGGGTAGAGCTCATAAAATTGTATAAAATATATTGTAGCTTAAATTCCTGAGGAAAGAAACAAAGACCCGTTGTAGTGAAACAGACCAGAAGTTCTGCGGTGTGAATATAATCCAAAAGTCCCAGAATGATAGATACTATATTGAAGCAAAGTGGCCACAGTAGTTGGTCAAAATTATACAGAGTGCGAGCGAAGCGCGTTCTAGCAAAGAATCACTAGAATTCTATCGTTGGAATTCTATCATATCTTCGCTTTAGCAACCACTGTATCACACATCAGCCGAAACACAGCACATAATGTGAGAGTCATGCGTTCTTTCTCTTTTTACTGATCAGAATTTGCTGGTCCTATACGGCTATTAAAAGCCATTTGCTTTTTTTTAATCTTCACTGTTTGTTTATTAATAAAAGTAATAATTTAAAAACTCCTTTCTTGCCAAGTATTAAATGTGAGTGAACTTTGAAATTACGACAAAAATGAATAGCACATTATTGTATCCACATGATGGCGATGAATTGTTTTGCGCAAACATCGCAGTAATATATACAGCACCAAAAATAAGTAGCGATTGTGTTAACTACGCATATATGTGAACTTCTCGTTTTTCAGGATAATTTTTTATTAAATTGTTCTTATTAAAGAGACAAGCAGTTTATTAAAAAATTGTTTACAAGTATTAAAATTAAAGAATAACAAATGTCAGTTAAATTGTAGTATTCAAATAAATTTCAGTGCATAGCGAAGTACAAGTATATACTAAATTATTTTACAAAACCTTGTTAAATTTGATATGAAACATGCAATATTTAAGTACAAATATTTTAATACTTTATAAAATAAAAAGTATCGTATATAATTACGATCAGTATCACTTTTTTGCGGCAAAACTGTCCTGTCTCCAAATAAAATATGTTGGCTTTTTATTTTGAATGTGATAATTGTGGTACACTAATAAGCATAAATGCGTTATATTGTTTTCTATTTGTGTTGAATTTAAAATTTTAGCAAATTTTGACATTTTTGTGTGTGCAGTTTTTGTTTTTTTTAATTTCGATTTTTTGGAATATTATGTTATTTTTGTAATTTAAATTTTTTAGTTATAGCTTGGTGTTGTGGTGAATTTTCGAATTGTGGTGAATTCCCAAATTATGGCAAATTTATATTTTTTATACTATTTGAGATTTGTGGTAAAATTTATAATTTTTGTGATGTTAAAATTTTTGGTGAATTTTAAATATTTTTTTTTTTGTGAATTCACCCTTTGTAGTGAAATTTAATTTTTTTATATATTTGCTTAACGTCGGTTAAGTTTTCGACTTTTTGGTATTAATTTTTCGAATTTTGGTTTTTTTGTTAAAAAAAAATTTTATTCCAGTTTTTTTTTGCGGAGAATTTTAGAAAATATGATGACTTTATAGTTTTGGAAAAATTTAGAAATTTTGGCCATTTTTGAACAGCTTCTGTTTCTTTAAATTTAGATTTTTTAAAGTTATGATATATTTGATATGTAGAATATTTGAAGTATAGTTTACTTTTTTATGGTGAATTTTTTAGATATTTTTCGGATTATTTTTTAAATTAATTAAGATTTTTGGCAAAATATATAATTTTTATGATTTTTAACGTGTTTTCGTAAATTTTTAAGTTTTTGTTAATTAAGCCATTTGTGGTGAAATGTGATTTTTTGGATATTTACTAAATATTGATTTTGTTAAAATTGCGACGGTTTTCATAAAATATTGGGTTTTAGTGATTGCTCCGCTTTACGCTGAAATTTAAATTATTGTGGAGAATATTCAAAACTTGGTGAGTTTTTTTTTTTATCAAATTATGATTTTTTGGCAAACAAATTTTTTCTTTATTTCAGTTTTTCGATTTTATGGTGAATTCAAAATTATGGCAAAATTTCGCTGTTTTTTTCAAAATTGTTGTGAAATTTCGGTTTTTGGAGGAATTCGGTTACTTTGTGCATTTTTTTTTTAATTTAGAGGTTTTTTTAAAAATTTTTTAATTGGGTCCAAAATTTAGGTACGTAAGTTATTTGGGAGCTTCGGGATGCTAATGCCTGTATAAAGACTTTATAGCCAATTTTATAAGTATTCAGAATATTTTATGAGCTTGTGTATAAGCGTTTCCCCGCAAGAATGAAAATACAAAAAAAACCGAAAAACGTTTTTTTTAGATTTCAAATGGCGAAAATTCGCACTGATAAAATGGTTCAAGTTTCAAGATCATAGGTTTTCTAGTGCCGTCAGAAAACTAATTTCAACATCGGACAGGTGTACATCGTTAATTGAACTTTCCTACCTAAGGATCCAGAATATATAATATATACGTTGTTGGGTCGGGAATTATTATTGTAAAAATTACAAACGGGTTGAATGAATCGAATTCAATATGAAAGCAAATTAAGAAAAGCGTGTTCAAATATCTGACTACTTGCTATTATTGTGTTACTAACTACAACAACAACTAATGGTTAAACGCAAAAAATAGACTTCTAAAACAAGCTAACAAAATAAACTCATTAGTTGTTAAGTAGTTTATGTGCTAATTGCTTATAAATGTTATAGAGAGAAAAACACAAAGAAATAAAACACAGAATATAAATATTGTAGTATGTAGATATGTAGTGTTAGGGCTTTCATGTAAATATATATGTACATACATATAAACCTATAACCTTAAAACGCCGAAGAATTATACTTGACGTCTCTTTCTTGGTAAAGCTTGTAAAGAAAAACATAATACTGGAATATGGGTATTATCATTTTAAATGGGAACTTTTAGACAATATGTAAAGAACTTTACGATAAAAATTTTATATGAAACCAGTGTTGCCAAATCTTAAGTAACTTTAAATAAATAAAATCAAATATTTGATACATAAATAAACATATATTTTAATTATTTTACCTTATCCTAGAAGGAAAGGGGCAGACACGTATATCGGGGTTCAGCTAGTTTTTAATAGACGAATGGCGAAACAAGCGAAAGTTAAAAGTTTTTAAATGCATGAATTTTAAATGCATGAAAATCCTAACTCTAGAAATGTCTTCAACAAAAACAACAAGCACATGTGCGCAAAACATAAATAAATAAAATGTTTTACTTATGAATGACATATTTTATTTTTGTGTTTATTTATTTTTTTTTATAATTATTATTATATTTTTTTTTTGTTACCATTTTTTAAGTATGCGCTTTTGTTTGAGTTTTTAAGCTTCAATTTTCTATAAACAATAAACAACTGGCTGTTGTAAGATACAAAATCTTATGCTATTATATATAAATGTGCCAAAGTATTTAATTACGTTCCTTCATTTTTCAAACTCCACATTCATACGTTCAACCACAAATTTTCTTGTAGTCGTTACAAGTATTTAAATACTACTGTTCTGTACAATTAATGAAATCTTGAGAAAAAAGAGCGGCGCCTATAAAAAAAACATTTGACAAATATAAAAACATATACTACATAACATACATACATACATATATATAAAGACATGTTGTTTAGGAGTTAAAATCTGAAAAGTTTACAATATGGACTAAAGAAGGGACTGCGTTTTAGAACTTTGTCTATTTGAACTTGGTTCTCAACAAACTTTAATTAAATTAATAATAACAATTAAGACATGTGTCAAATAAAAACAAAATGCCTACCATTTGATATTTTTAATTAAGTAGCTAGCCACAACAATTATAACGACATTTAGATCAATAAACATGTAAATAGTAGGGGGCCGTAACGGTTATAAGTTTTAATAAAAACTTTCCTTAAAATAAAACTACATTTCTTAAAGTAAAGTTGCAAAGTAATTATTATTATTCAAGGGAAAAATTTAACTTGAAACATAATTGTTAAAGTTAATTGTTTTTATAAAACTCAAACAAATACAAATTATTACAGCCAGAGATAAGCCGCTTAGCAAGTGTACTGCTTAATATTGTATAATGATGGCAAGGTTCCGGATCTAATTCGCTTAACGATTTTATTGTATATCCAAAATTTCTTTTCGGTTAATCGATGGTTAATCGATTATTTCCCAAATAATAACCGTCTATAATATGCCGCTATCAATTTTTTCTTGTATTATGCTAACAAATCAAACTACAGTATTGAAAGTGGAAGCCATGCGTTTTATATTGATGTTGAATTTGATTTATGATCTCACGTCTCGAAAGCGAAAGAGAAAGGACAACGCCTCTTCAAATATTCTGGGAAAGCTAAGCTTCTTTCTCAACGCTCGAGGTCTCGAATTAAAACGAGATGTGGTTATAGGATGGGCTGAAAAGAAAACAGTGTAGCCTAACCTATACACACTTGCACAAAAATGCTGTCTTCTGATTCGAACTTATGTACGATAAGAGCAGAAAAATTAAATATATTGACTACACAAAGCACTATTCTCCAATTGATTATTCGATTAATTCTTTCCAATTAATTGCAATCAATAGTTTCTGGGTTCGATTAATCACATGATTAGTTATTCGATTAAACATTTTTTCCCATCACTAATCTTGCAGCAATACTCTTTCATTATGGTTGTTTTTTTTTTGCTAACATTTTTAAAATAATGATTACTCATTGTTCAAAAAAAAAAAACAGATCCAATAAGATTTTAATACGAACAATTCATTATAAAATTGGTTATAATCAATAAATAATAAAATAGAGTTAATATTTGAATACTTGTTTTAAATTTCTTTTCGAAAGATTCAATGAAACAAAATTTAAGTTAAAAATATTATCGTGGTAAAAATTAATTGTAAGAAAATTTTTTAAATTTTCCGTTGCGAACGAATTTCATAAATCTGAAGTCCATGAATGCAAAACTGAAATTAGGCGAGTATCTGTCTTGAGATGGGGATTTTTAATAAAGAACGTTTTACAGTAGTACAAACTACTTATCATAAAGCACGTTGGTAGTAATAAAATAATAGAAAATTTAAGCTTTAAAATATTTTCAAATACAATAAAAAGTGTGTTGTTAGATGAGTAAAATATTCTATTTTTTAACCTTTAAATTACAATTTATTTTAACTTTATTCTAGTTTTTTGATCTTTTTATATAATTCTGTTTCATTCCTTTCTCAAGCTCTAGGTCTATAATAAAATGTTTTATTTATTATATTAAATATTAACTTTATTATAATATAATATAAAAAAAATTTATTAAAGACCTAGAGCTTGAGAAATTAATCAAACAGAATATTTTTTAACGTTTTGAATTATTTTTTGAGTAAATTTGTTTTAGATCATATCATGTGTAGAAATGATATGAATTTTGATTTTTATAATAATTTATGATGTGGTATTGATCATAAATAAATGATACCGCCAATTTATCCATTTTTTACATGCATACTTTTATTTAATGCTTGGTTAAACATGAGAATCACTTTATTATACCCTCTGCACAGACAATTTGTCCAAAAACATGGTAACCCTTATTCCTCTTAATTGAGCAATAATTTACCAGATGAAAACATACACCAAAATTAAAAAATCAACAGCAATTACAACTCGATTATTATAAATTTGTTTTAACAAAAACAAACCGTGAGCAAATAATTATAAAAACATTTTTAGCATCGGATTAATCTCGTCACAGATGACTCAGACTTATTTTCACAAGATTAGGCAATTTGACAAAAACAAAAATAAAGTAGTAAACAAAGAATAAACAAAACCAACTTCCAATAGCCGAACAAGTTTAAATTAGACACAAAAACACTTAACCACCCATCATTCAGTAAATAAAAACAAACTGCTACCAGAAGTTAGCGATTTTACGATTTGCTTCAGATTGGGGTTTTTTTTAAGAATAAAATGTATTCATTTCATAACTTACTGTAACGTTTTAATAGTGTGAAAATAGTGTGAAAATCGCAAACTATCGAGACAAAAAACAATTCTAAAAACTGGTAAAGCATTAGGGGATTTAATCTTTAAATGTGCTTAAAATATGTATAAAGGTTGAATAAAAAATATACAAGTTTACAACAAAACGGTTGGATATGTCAACCCACGTGAACGTGTATAGTCCGAAAACCTAACACAAATATTCTTCACTTAAACCTTCTATTTCAAATGTTTTATTTTTGCGACATACAATTGGATGTAGGGAAAATACTGATACTCACCCGGTGAGAAAACCGGAGAAATGAAATTGGAATTAAAAAAACTTTAAACATTAAACAAAAGAAAGTTCTTTTTTATTATAGAAACCATAATAAGTTGAGTAAACTACAAAAGCTTATGAATGAAATTTCGTATTTTATATGTACATACATACGTACAAATATGCATATGCAGATTTGTGCCTGAGGCAGAAGATGCATTTTTTTTACATATTTTGTATTTAATTCGCGATAGAAGTATATTATTTTAATGATCTGTAACGATGTGTTCAACGTAACTGTAAGCGAATGATATGATGGTACGTGAAGCCGATATAATTCGATTGGCAAAAAATTCAGTTCTCATAACGAATTTGTTTTCTCCACGTTAAGTGAGGTCTATCTGAATAGACATCCTTTGGTTTTTATAATATAATAGTTTTTCCCGGGCTTCACATACCTCGCTAGATTATAGTTTTGAAAAAATATATAGCCTATGTACTCTTAAATGCAGGCCGCTCTAACATATATTTTAAATTTTATCAAATCCGGTTGGATAGTACAAATTGCCAGCCTAACCCCCTTGGTCTTAGGTTTAAACACAATATAGCCTACGTCTCTTTCTAGGCGTATCTATATATTAAATCGTATTAAAATCGGTTAAGATGTTTAGCCGTTAAAGATTAACAAAAATTAAAGTTACTTTCTCATTCATATTATAATAAATTCATGTAGGCAATTTTTAAAAATATTTGGCGACGATGAGTGTTTGATTAGGAACTTTAAATATAACATGTAAATACTTCTCTAAAATTTTCTCTAGCTTTATGCCGTCTTGACTAGCCATAGATCTGCTCTGTCAATGTACAAATCGCTGTTGCCACAGAGATATAACTTGTGAAGATTGTCGTTGTTAATGGTTTGTTCGTATTCAAACATAGTTGTCCGAACAGTTGTTCGCACGACGCTGTTATTCATCACAAACAAAATACAAACGCACAATTAAATATATACCTGAAAGCGCTCGTCTGTCAACACCCGTACGTAAACTGTGCTGAGAACATGGAAACAATATCGATGAGAAACAAAATATTATGATCAACCTGAACAGGAACATTTACTCGCATTCTCCACAGAGAAGACCATGAACAAATTTCTTTCCGTTAGTCTGCCGACGCTCTCTTCATCTGGCTAGTCAAGACATAATGCAACGGAAAACACTATAGAAAATGACACTTATAGTGATTTCACATTGACAATTTTTTAACTTTATCCACAAAATCTTGCGATTTTCAGACAATTAACTCGCCATTACGTATGGATGTACAGAACACTAACAAAACGTAAAAAAATAGCAAAAGGAGAAAGGAAAAAAAAGCAAATAAAGGACAATAGGAACTTACTTTGGATCTTGTATACGAATGGAAACATCATCTGTGGAACGTTGTTTTGAACGCATTGGTGTTGATATCACTGTTGAGCCGTAAACACGTATAGCTTCATCTGTCTCTTCTTCGAAAGCATCATGTATGGAAAAACGTTTTTCTTTGCCCTGACGGACCGCTGAGAAATTATTACCACTGTTGTTTTGCATTTTAGTAATTGTGTGAATGAATGTTAAAATTGGGGTGAGTGAATGTCGATGTTTATCTGCCTTCTTTAATGTATGACACACTGACTGGCAGGCGATTAGTCGCCCTTACGTTTTTATTATTAAAGAGAGCTGCGTGTATGATGTTTGTTTATTTTGTGTTGCTCTGTTTGGTTGGTTGGGTTGCTATATGTTTTTGTTTTTGCTACTGATGATGTTCTTCTTTTCCTAGTTGGATATTTTAATTCCAACTTAGTTTGTTCTCATTTGGTTTTGTTATTGTTGTGTGAATATGATGTACACTATTTTAATGCCTCTTCAATTTATTCAATAATTATTATTGTTGCTTAAATCTTAAGCTAGACAACTTCTTTTTAATTATTTGATTTTATTTATTAATACGCTTAAAATTTCATATTCTTAATCTTCTTTTTTCACTTCTTGTTTTGTATAGGAAAAAAATCTATTTTCACTTCTTTCTTTCTACAAATTTCCTCTGCCAAAAATTTTCTTCTATATGTGTTACATTCTTTGATAAATTTCTTTGATATTTTTTATATATTCTATATTATTCCACTTGCTGTTTTATTAATAAATAATTTCTTTTTATTTCGTATTTATTTTATGATTTCCTATTCGTTTTCATTAAAAAAATAATAATATATTTTATTTATTTCTCGCGTTGCATTAAATATAAAAGATAATCGACAATAACTCAACGACTGACTAAGTGTGTGGGGCTGTGTATAAGTTGCTACTAAAGTCTGCAATTAATTTTAATGTGTGTAAAGTAGTATGTGGAAGGTATTTACAACTGTGTGCATTAATTCAAGAAAAGGTAACACTTCTTTCCGTAATATAGAGAGTTAACAAAATAATTAAAAAAACTGCTTTAAACTATAAAAAATAAATCATTGACAAAATGATAGAAGAAAAGAAATTTAAAGCCACACTTCACTCAATTTAATACGTATACATTTTATTTAACAGTTATGCATTTCTCGGACATTTCTATAGTGTCATTCACAATAATACATTGTGCAATGATGTATTTTTAGGTACGATTTAAACCAACAAAAAATATCTGCTATTAGGGTGATTTTTTGCTTTTTATCAGATAAAGTATAATTCCGTTATTTTAAATTATTGTTGCTTGACAAAATTGGAAAGAAAAGTTTAATAGGCAAAAAAACACACAACGTAGAGTAAGTTGTGTAGTAATAACTTTGAATAAACAGGTAAAACAATTATATAAATTATAATATATATATATATATATACATATATACATATATATATATATATATATATATATATATATATATATATATATATATATATATATATATATATATATATATATCGTGCAAAACAAAACTAACAAAAGTCCTATTTAACTTTACAATATTTCATGCATTTCATTAATTTGAGGAAAACTTTTGTTATAGGTTTATAAACAATCATGGTACAACACGAATGCGCACATTTTCAGAGTTTAACCAGCTCAACAGAGCATCTCAGGGGTGGAATCGTGGATGTACACGAAACTGCACGTAACTCCACATAAAAGAGTCTAGTAGGGTCAAATCGGCTAGTTTAGGTGGCCAACACGTGAGGCTAATTGCTCACCAAACTCGCCTCTAAATAGGTTCATGCTATCGAATGCCGTGTGGCATGTGTCACCTTCTTGTTGAAACCACATGCCAATTAAGTCTAATTCTTCTATTTCAGGAAAAAAATTTCGGTAATCACCGCACGAAACCTTGCTCCATGGACTATAGCGTTGCTATTTTTATCGTTCTTTAAGAAGTGCGGTCCAGTGACGTCACCGGCTTACAAACCGCACCAAGCAGTGCATCTTTCAGGATACATTTGCAGCTTTTGAACTGCCTCTGGCAGCTCTTCACACCGAATGCGACAATTATATTTGTTAACGTTACCATTGAGATAAAAATTAGCTTTTTCGTTAAAAAAAATTGATCTGCATTCAACTTTCCTGTGGCCTATTCTCCTAATACATCACCTGGCTTCAGTTCTTGCAGCTGCTGTATGTATTTTGTATGATTTCATATCTAGGTCCTTACGTAATATTTTCCTGATGGTCAAATAACACAAGCCCAATTGATGAAAACGGCGACGAATTGACATGTTGCAATGTTCATTCACACCGGCACACTGGCTGATACATCTGCCATATTTTCCTTCGGCACGCACTCTTCCCATATGGGTTGGTGGATTAATGTCTAATAAACTGAAACTAGTACGAAATTTTATAAGAACAGCTTGAATAGCCTGTTGATTATGACGACCATAAAATGGACCTTATTTACGAATAACAAATTTTCATTATAAAATTCAATGACTTGCAAGCGTTGTTCGTTTGTTAGTCTATTCATGGGGAACCCACATGTCACGAATCTTTTTTTACATCAAAAAAATTACTCTGAAAAACCAAGTAGCAAACAAAATCACCCGATATAAATAGATCTATAGCTTTCAGGTGGTTAAAAAAGCACAGCCTTTAGAAGGACGCCCAAGAGGAACTTGTAGTGGTAGAAAAATACTTTGTATTTTCTAGTAAAGTTGTAAAATCTCTAAACTGTAAACGGAAGTTTCCTTTAATTTGGAGAAGTGCAATAGACAACAATTTAAAAAATTACACTCCAGCCAAAAAATCATTGGTTCCCAAGAAACCAGAAACCGAACAGAAATAAAAGTTATTTTACATTTTTAAAGAAAAAAGCTCATACTTATAAGCAAATATCAAAAAGTCGAGATAATTTTACCAATTTGATAGATATGGACTTGATAATTAAAAAAGGCAATGCTTTTTAAATTCTTGAATTATTTTTTAAGCAGGATAAAAAGTATTTTTAAGTTTTATTTTTTTGAGCAAAAATAAAAAATGGTTTTTATTTTTACTTTTTTCGAGCATAAATTTTTTTGTAAAAATAAGAGTTATTTTACACTTTATTTTCTCCGCCCTGAAATTAAAGTTATTACTTAAAAAATTATATTTTTCGGTTAAATAGAGATCTTTTGGTGAAATATTAAATTTTTGATGAAATTTCATTTTCATATTTTTCAACTTTAGGTAAATTTGAGTGTTTTTTATTTCTTTTCTAAGACCATTGCTTAGATAATTTCAATAGTCGATTCGATAAGATTTCAGAAAATGTATATTTCATCGGCTGGCTGATAATGGATTCCTTGCGAGAGTCAAAATACAAAAAACCCAGTAAAATGATTTGCTATCAAGAAATGAACTACCAGACTGACCCATGTTGGACCTAAATGTTGGATCGAATTTCAAATTTAATGCAAAACGTAGCTAAACACTTAGCGAACTAACAACCAAACAAACAAAAAAATTAACAAATTGCTCTAAAAACCAGAACTTCACCAAAAATTTTGAAAAATTCAAAATTTCGCTAAAATTTAAAATTCACCAAAAATTCTAAAAAATGCATTTGCAAAAAATCCAAAAATAAGAACAACTTGAAAATACGCATTCATCAAATTTTTAAATTTTGTAAACAAAAACTTATATCACCAAAATTGTAAAATTTTTTCAAAACGTCGAAAGTTTACCTGAAAACAATATTTTAGGGAAAACATAAAGATTTGGACAAAATTCGATGTTGGACAAATATGTATAACATAAAAAAATTTGATTTCCCCATAAACCAGAAATTTACTAAGAATTAAAAAATTCACCAACAAATTATAAACTCACCGTAAATATTAAATTTATCAAAAAATAAAATGTATAAAAATTTAAATGTTTTTAAAATATAAATTTCATCAAAAACTATAATTTAACCGAAAAATCATAACAAATTCGTAAGCAGTCGGAAAAACGGTGAAACTGAAAAATCATCTCAATTATTAACCCATCGAAAATTCATATAAAAAGCCAAACGAAGATTTTAAAATAAGAAGAGTGAAAACAGAGGCAAAAATTAAAAATCGTACAGTCCTTTGCACCGGAAAAACGTGTCGTACTTCTGCATTTTTAGTACTAAACCGATTTCATTTCCCTTACTTGTTTTTTGTTCTTTAAGAATCTATTTTATAACTTTTATTTCTGCCTCGAAAGGGTGAAAGTTATAAATGTTACGTTTCCTGTAAGAAACAAATTTAAAAAACCATAATTTTGCATGTTTTGCTGTTTAAGACTGCATTTTGCAAAAACACAGCTGAACCGGACCAAAATGAAATGGAAACCCTTTCTATTGCCTGAACTAATTTAACTTTTTCTTATTTAAAACATCTATTTTTAGTTGTGTTTTATTTAATATGATACTTAAATGTAAATAAATTATGGGCACCGATTTTTTTTTTTTTTTTGTAAATGAAGTATATTCCGAAATAGGAGCTTCCGACCTTTTTTATTCACTATCGATATTTCGCTACACCTCTGTGCAGCATTATCAGACAAAGTTTTTATTTATGACGCGTTCGTTTTAGCTTTAAGTTTAATTTTTCATTGACAGATGGAGATCGACTTCAAACAATACTGCAAAAAACGTTATGAATAATAGAGCTGGCAAACTATCGATGTTATCGAATTAATTTAAGAATTATTAATGCATTCATATTCGCCTGATTAGAAATAAAAACACAGCTACTTTGAAATACATATTTATAATTTTTGTTAGGTTTATGCTATCGTAAAACTTCAGCGACACTTTAGTTTTTCAACAGAAATTTAAACTATTTGGCTAGCAGCCGCAGCTAAGTCCTCGTTGCCAGATAGAAACTCAAATTTCAATTTATAATTTTACCTTTTTATACTTTTTATCGAGATTATTAACAATTTGTAAAAGAAAAATTCAACGATAGTATCTTTATCGAATAAACACCATCGATAGTTCAATGCGAAACTAGCAATAGTATCG
This sequence comes from Phania funesta, assembly GCA_963932375.1. Classification (NCBI taxonomy): domain Eukaryota; kingdom Metazoa; phylum Arthropoda; class Insecta; order Diptera; family Tachinidae; genus Phania; species Phania funesta. The sequence continues at coordinate 51,256,438 of OZ010656.1, forward strand.
ATAGTACTATCGATTATTTGCCAGCTCTAATATATAACCGCTCAAAGAGTCCGAATTGAATTTCAATAAAGCCAACTTTATTACAATTCCCAACTTTATATGTCCTTTTTTTATCATACATTTTCTGCCAGATGATCCATTAAATGTCATCATTATTTATCAAAAGCGTTTCCAAATGACTATTTCTTAAATTGAGAAATCGATCTTGAACGCGTGTTGTCAAAACATTAAAGAATGGTTTAAATACGATCCAGAGTTTTAAATTATTTTATCTTCTGCTTTGATTCTTCCATTTGATAAGATTTCGTCATGAGATGTTGAATATGTTTTGTCAATTCGCATAATTGAAATACTTTGCTTTTTTTTGGCCTCTAGGCCACGATCAGTACGGATAAGCACAATGGACCTGTTTTATTTTATTGTCGCTGTACTGCGGTTTTGGTCAACTTTCCGTTCATTCTTGATTTGACAATGAAGTATATTTTTGAACAGGTAGGTAGGTAGGTTCTTTTGAAGAATTTTTACGTTGAATCTTTTATTATTTTTTTTGTGATTTTGTTAATTTATGTTTCTTTTGTTACCTTTTGAATGCTTTAAATGAAAAACAAAGAGTGGGTTTCATTTCGATGCCAAATAAAGGATTTTCAATGACACTTTTGATTGCGGCAATTTCAGTTTAAGCTTGCGTGTGCCTTGTACGAAACGAACATAAACATTCAGTGTTCTTTAACAATTATTTCCAAAACATGTTTCTTTAAATGGTTCGTTCGATAGCAATTTTCAGTCAAGCATCACACAAAAGTTTTCAGCTTGATTTAATGATAAGGAATACATTTTAGGGTATTCCTTTAAATATGTTTATACATATACTGGGATGCCAAGAATCTGGAATTCCCGGATGTTTCGGGATTGGAATTTATAATAAATAATTCTTTGAGATTTTTCAGAAACTCATTAAAAACGTGTTACCTTTAAAATCATATATTGAAAATATGTATGTAGCTATTTTTTATGTGTAACATGTAGGAGCTTATCTGAACCCCATAAACCTTTACCCATGAAGTAATTCAAATGTGTGTTGTGAAATACAATTGTTTAGTTTCTTGAAGTTTTTCGTTGAAAAAACTTTTAATCGGATTTTCTACTTTTTGGTTAAATTCTATATTTCCTTTTTTTTTTACGAAATATTCATTTCTTATGCGGATAATCGATGTTTTGCGTAACATTGTTGTTGTTGGTGAGTTTTGGCTTTCTTTTTGCCAGTTTGGCAAATGTTCGATGAAGCTTGATATTTTTAGTAAACAATTTTATGTGAATGAAATAATAATTTTATATTGTAAAATCCATTTTTGGGAAAATTGTTGTTTTGTAGGATTTTGATTTTTTGTTGAATTTTTAGTAAAATGTTGGGTTTTCATACAATTTTCTGGCAAAATTTGAATAAATTTGTGAAATTTAAAATACCAATTCATTTTACAAAATACATTTGTTTTTGGTCAAGTATATTTATATTTAATATTTTTCTGGAATTTAATTTTATTGTGCAGTTTGGGTATTTGGTGATTAAATTTTTATTCGTTGTAAAATAACACGAAAACGAAGAATGATAGAAATACAGGATTATGCCATCCCGTACATAAAATTTATATTTTCTGTAAATGTAGCACAAATGACGTCACACAAACTGTGTTCTTATTGGCTAAAAATGTTCAGCCATCGAACAAATAGGGTAAACCTAACAGTGGAACAGCTTATTAGTTTTCTCTCCAAATTATTTTATAGCGAAAAATTTAATTTGTTTTATATTAATTTGTTGTTTTTTATGTAGCGTTATTCTACATCTAAAAAGTTTTTTCACTTTATCATTTTCCTCAATGTCGATTTTTGGAACGAATTTCCGTCATCCCTTGTCAAGTTTGGTTTGGAGACAAACCGAAAACACTCTGCACCGAAAATCCACATCAAACACCCTGTCGGAATATCAAATCAAGAATTCTTCAGTGTCCTTTGCTTCCGCTAACTATTTTTCCAAATATCTGCTGACAAGTAATAACATCTCTCTATTTAATTTCATAAAAATTTCATTGCATAAATTTCAGCGTTTGCATTAATGAACTTGATGGCTTTTAGCCCACTGTAAGTGATTTTAATTGCAGGATTACCAACTTTTACATAATATGGAAACTTAAAGGGTGAAATGAAAAATAATGACGGTAAATTTAAACTAAAGGTACAAATTTTTAATTAAATTAATTAATGTTAAAAATTAGATTTTCATACATGTGATCATTTACGGATTTTTCTTGACCTTTTTTTAAATCATTTTTTATTAGTTCGCCTTCTTATGAATTAAGTAAATACGTTACTGTTATACTAAAAGAGATTTCTGAACTTTCTATGTATAACGTGAATGACTCTCTAAAATTCCGAAAGAGAATAAAACATCAGAGAATAGAATATAACGAAAAGTTAGTTGCTTTTGACGTAGTGTCTTCATTTCCGAGTATACCTGTAGACTTAGTTATGTATATACTCGTAATTAAGGAAACATGGAGTGCAATCAAGGAGCATACGAAAATAGAAAAAGGTTTATTTTTAAGTATGGTTAAATTTAGCATTTTAGCAAATTAGACATTTTCAGTATAATGAGGAAACGACTTCCTATGGGTTCTAACGCTTCTCCAATTGAGGCAGATATAGTTATGGAGGAGCTATTAGATTTGTGTATTGGGAAATTCAGAAAAATAGGTGCAGTTAATACTTTGATGGATCCTTTTAATTCGTTTGAAATAAGATTAGGTTTACAATAGAAAAAAAGCATGATTCGAAACTTTCTTATTTCGAGACTCTGATAATTAGGCGAAAGAATGCTCATTGTAAGAGATAGGGTATATCAAAGAATGATTAAAGAAAGGATCAGGAATATATTAGCCGAGAAAAGATTTTCGAATCAGTTTATTTATAAACTAGTTATTCAGTAATTAATCACTTCAAAATAAGTGCTAATTTTAAAATATTTACGGTTTACAAAAAGTCATAAGAACAGATAAGTTCAAAGAAATGTACATCTAATTTTTTTTAACAAAACATCTTATTTTATATTTGATTACTTAAATAATATTTGAGTAAAACCTAAATTAAAAAAAAAACTCACTGATACAACAAAATATTTACTTTTCGTTAAATGTGTAAGAAAAATGTTTTATACAGCATTTTAACAGTTTTTTTCTTCTTCTGAAAAAGTTGAAAATTGGACTTAAGTTCTTTTGTTAAAAGACCACGGATTACTTTTTATCTTATATTCCGTTACGTATCGTATGAGCCAGCCATTAATAAAACTTCAAAAGAACAGCTGCTTTCGTTTTCAAAAAATTCTTAAGATAACGTTTCTATTTTGTGCTAAGTTCGAAAATAATTTATATATATTAAAAAAATAAACGATGGATGGGTGGATAAATAAATTTTTTAATATTACAAAACTAGTAAGTACAAAAATTTAACGGAACGTAAAGACAAATTTTGTACTTAAAACGTTAAAATTTTTCATACATACTAAAATTCGCTACTCCAAAGGAAATAAATCAAAAATATTTTTAAAATTCCCGAAACGGCACCTCATAACTTTTTCTAAAATTATATAATTAGAATCGAATGTTGCAAAAATCTGTGCACTTGTTGTATAAGAAACAATATTTTACAATATTAAAAAATTCGAAATCAAGTTCGAGATTTCGCACATACTCGTATTTTTGCTATTACGCAAAACTTTCATTAATTTCTAATCCAAATCATTGTGTCAAGTAAATTGTATCGTCGTATGTTGTTTTCAAATATGATAAATTGAAAGAAAAAAACTTGATTTTAATTTTAGGTAATATGCCTTCTAAGCATTATTATACTTTTAGTAAAGTAATTTATTTTACACTGTTGAGGGAGCATTTTGTATAGATTTTATGCAAAAGTCTCTGAGAAAACTATTAATTTTAAAATTTTCATCCCGTTTGAGGGTTAGAAATGAAATTCTCTTTGAATTTTTTATTAATTTAAAGAGTTATTCATTTATACAATTTATTTACTCACTTCATGATAAAATCTCTTCAACCCATAACAAGACGCTTGTGATCTCTCTAGCCACTGTTCAACATCGTCCACTCGTATTTACAACTGGCGTTTTGCTGGGACTCTCTTTGCCAAGTTTTGGGGGCATTTCAATAAATCGCATCCATTTATAGCACAACTACGTCAAACACAATGTGGAAAATAGATAAAAAACCAAATTTAACAATTAAACACACACACACATACACACACACACACACACACACAGTGATCCATTCATGAAGCTGATTGTGTTGGAAAAAATCAAAATGAATTTGCCATAAATTGTACTACTGGCAGTGGTGCATTGACTAATTGATATTTTTATGCACTTGAACTTGTCGTAAGCAAGTTAATTTAATTTCTTTGGAAATTACAACTAATTGCAAATAAATAATAAATAATTTCTAAATTAAATAGTTTGCTGCAAAAATTTATTAAAACAGATTTTTAATTTCACTTAAACTTGATATTCACGTTAGAAGCAAGTTGAGTTAAATCGAAATGAGGGGTTTGTTTGTTTCTGAGGATTTTTACGCTAAAGAATTATAAATTCAGTCAAATGCAAATGTTAAATACATAATACAATTTATAACGTTAATGATATATGGAAATACTTTGTTATCTCCAGTGCGTCGTAGAGCGACATGAGTAAGAAATGAAACAAAAGGGATGCTTTCTAGTACATTTCCGAAAAATTGTTAGAACTGTAGAAAATTAAATGCACCACAACTCGGCTAAAATAAGAGGAATTACAGAATATTAACATTGATTAGTTTCAGTGTAAAAAACGTTTAATCATACGTGACGACAAATAGTACTAACGGTGCTTGAGCTAGTTCAAAGTTCCCACCTTTGCGTACCAATAACGGAAATTTGGTACAGATTCGAATTCTTGGAATAATTTCCAGGGACTTACATTTTTGAAGAAGAAAAAACAAAAAGAAAAGAGCAAAGAGAAAAACAGAAAGAGCAAATATTTTCTGATTTGTATTTTCGAGGGCTTTCGGAGATTTTAGCATTTTTTTAAGCAGTCATAAATTTTTATAACCCAAAATTCGAGATAAAATTAAAATAACATAAATAAATTGAGATAAAAATGAAGTCGTTTTTAAATTGTGCTCCTTCACGTACCGAAAAAATAAGAACTTATTTGTTTGGTTTTTTTATGGTGCAAAAATAAACAAAATTAAACACAAAGAAATCAATTGAGAAAGTAATTTAAGTCAGAAAGCAAATTTGGAGATTTTGGTAGGTTTGCAATGTTCCTAAAAACAAATTAAAAAAAATATTTATGCAGTTCACAAACGCTTTGCAGTATTGTATCGTCGTATTGTATTTCAATAAATCTTTGGTTTAATTGTTTGTGAAAAGTGAACTTTATTGTATTGTGGTATTATTGTATGGTTAATGTCAAAAAGTTGTAGGCGTCAAAACATATCATTTAATAACATGAAATTGAATCAACAATTACACTTAAAACGAAATGTAATTACCAAATGAGCAACTGTATATATTGTATAAATAATTAAAAGAACAATAAATAATTTGTAATAAACTAGAGAATGCTCAACTTGTTGAAACACAAATAAATGACCAACAACAAATATACAATATCGTATTATAATACAATCTATACAACAATACAAGACGCGTGTGAATTAGTTAAATACCAATAAATGAATATAAATAAAATATTTGTAAACAATTAAGTCGTTATTAAATCATGTTCCATCTCGACGGAATACTTATATTTGGATTATTATTTTTTCGAGCAGAAATTAAAGAAAACAAAAATTTTAGTCAAAAAGCTAATTTCCGGATATTGATAGGCTTGCAATTATTACTAAAGATAAAAAAAATATTATTTGTGTGAAAAAAAAATAAAAAAAATTAGTTTTCACTTAAAAAAACTCGTAATTGTTCCGGTCCCGTGTGATTTCAGTGTATAACTCATACAAATATTGTGAACACATTTTGTTATTTATTGTTTCACACTCAATCACAAAACGGCGAACTTAGTCTGCATAAAACTTATTGGATCTGAAAAGTAATCCAGCTGCGCTTAGTGGACTGTATTTAACAAGAAAATCTTGTTAGATTTCTGTTTGGTCGTTTTTTTATAACCTCAATCCGCGTGATTGAGGAATTTTCGACATGATTTCTGCTAATTTTCCTTAGTTACTGCATCAACTGCATTATTTATTGCCAAAGACCTTTTAGAGCAAACAAATTTTCGTGCACCATTTGGCCATTTGATCGTATACCATCAGTCCAGTATTCAGAGGAAAGCAAACTACAACTTGTGCTCCGGTGAAGCAAATTGACAATCATGACTTTTGTCGCTGGCTTCTGCCGTTGGACTGATACATAAGCCTGTTTTTGAGCATAAGTTAAAGTCTTTTTTTCACTCACATTCTCTGTCACAATCCCTTATTTTGAACTTCACTAGAGTCACACGTGTGCCAACAATTGAAGACAAACAAATTTCTCTTATGCTATATGTTACTTCAAAAACCGCTGAAATGTTAAGTAAAACAAAGATCTTCCTGTAAGGCGGTAGAATATCTGCCTACTCTTACTCACTAGCTTTGCGAGTCCTTGTCTTCATATTGGTTGTTTGCAGTGGAGTTTATAATTGCAAGATTATTTTAACGTGATACGAATTTCGTTTACTATTTATATAGATTCAGAGGCAAAAGGTTTCTATCATTTCACTTATTTAATCGGCTAAAATATCAATAGTAATTGCAATTTTTGAGTAGCGAAGTAAAGAGGGGGGCACAGTCCATCAACTAAGATACAATACCCTCAAGACATTTGGCTTCAGAAGTAATATATTTTGAGTACTAAGTTTGCTGCTAGCTTAGGACCTTGGAGTAACAGGGATTCTCTCACGGTAGATTATCGTCGGCTAGATTGATGCTTTGTTTTCGCCAGAAAAATTCTTAATTTTCATAAAAAAGGGCTAAGAAATAGCCAACTAGCCCTGGTTTTCTCGAGACAGGCGCAACCATAATTAATAGGTCCGTTCCAGGTGCAGAACAAAACAGTCCGAACGCGCACAAATTAGTCCAAAAGCGTTCCAGATAACAATTTTTGTGCAATTTTGACAGAAAATTCCTGTACAAAGTTGTACGAACATTTTCTTTGGGTAAGTTCGACTATAAATGAATTATCAGCTGTTTTTTGTTTACATTGAAAATTCAAAAAAATTTTAAATAAAGGAAGAAAGTTTTTATTTAAAATTGATAAAAATGGAAAATTTTTCAAATAAACATATAGTTGCAAGTACTTATATTTGTGCATATTTATCACTTTCTTTAATAAAAAATGCTTTTATAGATCAGTGAAGTTATGGACAGCTGTTGTCAATGATGCAATTGTTTTTAAGTGTCTAAAATCACTCAAATAAAATTTATTGAAGAAAGTAAGCAGCATTTGTCACATTCAGAGAGTAATTTTATTTCTACTCTCATTAGTCCGGACTATTTTGTTATGCACCTGTAACAGACCTAACAGAACCCCCGTAAGCTTAACATTTAAATATCACTTTTCAGTGATTGTGTTAACCGAGAATATCATATATCCGGGAACGATAAAGAAAAAGCTTTTTATCTTAATTGATTAGCCACTATCGCCCCAATTTTCGTTAAAAAAGAGGAGCCAAACATGTGCTGATCATGTGTCTGACACGTACGAAATATTATGATTTATCCAACTAGCCTTTTCGGAATGGCTTCGCTATGAGCAGTTTGGCTTTCATACATTTTTAGAGGTACTAAACTAAAGGAACACCATGAACAAAAGTACTTATGTATAAAATGTCTGATTTTTTCGCATAAATCTAAAATTTTTTTTCTTCAGTTATAAAAAAAAAATCATTTCAATTTGCATTAAATTTTAAGTTGTTTATTCAACAATAAATATTATTGTATTAAATTTTTCTGTGATGACTAATTGATTTCTAAAGGGCGAATTATTTCACAAAATGCAAAGTGTTCGAAATGAATATTTGGAAATTGTAGATAAAAAGAGCATTTGATAACTAAACGAACGCTAGTATCGAATTGTGGGTATGAAAGAGGGTAGTGTGCTGGATCACTGATCTCTAAACCGTTTTGGCCGCCTTTATGATGAAGATAGTCATAAATTATATTAACTGATTAAACAGATCCGAGCAACAAAACTACTGAAAACCAAGTCATTTGTCACTTATTTCTTTCAGTGAAACATTTGGTTGATAAATTACAAGAGAACTTTTAAAATATAAAGGGGTTTTCAATTCGGATCGATACTCTGTGACGGCCATCCTTTTTTTTTTTTTGGTGGCTGTTGTGAAATCTATTGTTTACTATTCAGTCAAAACAAGCTATTATCAAAACACGTGGTCGTTAGTTTAATTGTAGCACTCGCTACACAGACTTTACGGTAATTGCGGCGATTCTCCAAGGCTTGGTAGCCAAATTCGAGACGACCGGCTTGGTAAATAATCGAGTAATACCCGTACGTTCTAGAAACTCCGTGAAAGTGTGCAGAAGAACCCGTGCAGAGGATATTTTTGCCGGGCAAAAAACTTAGACTTTCGCTGGTTTGGTGAATTTTATGTGTCGACTAAGGACGTTATACAACATCCTTTGTATGCCGGAGTGAGTTTTGAAGCAATTGAAAGAGGACGCTTTAGCAGAAAAATCATCTTCCGCAAACCGGTGAATTTTACGATGAATGGTTATTTTAACAAACAACATTGTCGCATATGGAATAACTCTGATCTGCACGAGGTTCTCTAGGTGGTAATTTATTCTCAAAAAGTAACTACTTGATGCGGGGTTTGGGCTGACGGCAAAACATTTTTTCCCGAATTCAACGCCACAATAAACATTCTCCGTCATAATCCTGCGATTTGAACCGACTAAACTTTTTCTTGTAGAGTTTTCTAAATTCACAATAAACCTATGTTCTCGAATTCAAAACAATCCATGCGATTATTCAGATTTATCCTAATCCAGCTGCGGCAGAGTTTATTGGACCTATGCGAAGCTACAGCAGTCGATTGTATGATATAACGACATTACATGGGTCTTTCAAACAAAAACACAATTTTAATAAAACCTCTCGCAGAGCTTGTTTTATTGCTTTATTAGAAAACTCTTTAAGTTAATCAGATGTACTCGTACATATTTTGAAGAGAAATGTGAGTAGCTTTTATTTGCGTGCTTGGACTTCATAATGTACAGTATTGAATTGCTCTCTTTTTTATGCCTTTTATGAGAACACAAAAACATTTATTTATCTGCCGAGTAACGGGATTTTTACTGTGTCTAGAAGGGACAAGTGTTTAAGTCTGAATTTGTCATTTTACAGGAGCGCAATTTTAAACTTTGTAGTTTATTTTTTTTCGCTTTTTATGCACGCGTAAAAAAATATTACCTTAAAAACAAATAATGTTCTCTTTTTATATCTTATTTCTAACGAAATTGTAAGTTGAGTTAAGTTATATTGTTCCAAACGAATAAAATAAGCAGACACTCATTATAATACAACATTCCGAAATATTTAGCAAAACAAATAAAATTTGGCTGAAGGGTACTTTTGAGTTGTAAAATCACCACGACACTATCAAACCAAATTAAGCATGTGTTCATTTTACAGAATTTTCTGCTTACAAAACAACACACTGCACCAGAGTTGCATTGTGAATATGATTTAGTTTATGGTGCAATTAAGTAGTAATTACTCGATTTAATAATTGAATTTTTCTACGGTAAATTGAGCTGAGTTAAGCCGTTAAATACGTAAATCTGCCATTAGCGCAATTAAGGCGCATGTGTGAACATACGCTTGACTCAATTATAATTATTACTACAATCAGTATTCGCGCTTTAAAAATATGCAATACTGTACGGTTTTACGCGTCTTGATTTTCTTAGGGCCAAAGTACGCCACTTTGCTAGACTAAGCACTTAAGCCGATTGATAGTGCAGACTTACTTAAACGCATGCCACATAAGTGACCAAAAGCAATTAAAGATAATTATAAATTAAAGTAAATTTCCCAATAAATCTCGCAGCCCTCTGTTTTAAGTTTAATCAATTATTTCAAAGAATTTTTAAAATTACTAAGAAGACTGCTGCCTGCTGAAACATTTAAGGGGAACAAATGGAAGAATGAGTAGGAACACATGCTATAATCAAAATATGTGTCCGTAAAAATTTTTAATTGTGTCTGCCATAACTGAAATCCAAAGAACAAAACTTTGAACTGTAACGAAATATTTCCATACGCCTCATGAAATCTTAGTTCATTGAATGTTTTTCTCATACAAATTACTGTCTGACTTCTTATTTGCAGTCGCAATTGACTAAATCTGAAGGACTAATTTAAATTGTATCAGTTTAGTGTTGAAAGTTTTGTTTAAATGTCTGTTGATATACGTGGTCACTATTGACATTAATGTTTTGTGACCATGTTCAATTTTAAAATTCCATTGAAGTACGTTACGGAAGCCTGAATGCCAAAAAGTACAAAGGAAGCAGTTCACACACAAGTATATATTATACGAGTATATGGGGTAGACATATGTATCTGTATGATGTCTGGATGTGAGTGTGTATGTAGGGTATATAATATTTAAAAATATAATTATTGTTATTATTTTTATTCAACTGAAATATGATTCATTAGGAATAATCTTTATTTACACTTAAACAAATAACAGCACGCTTTCGAAGTAAAACTCTTTTTCAAGAGCTAAATATTGAAATATGCCTTGGACTAGTTAAACTATATGCGGACTGGACTCTAGAATAGACTACGAAATGATGTTAAACAACAGCGAAATTCGGCTGGTTCGACTAATATTGCTTTCGAAAGGCAAGAACCTAGTTCTAAGCAGCACCAAATGTGGACATTGAATTATTAAGAATATAAAAAAAAAATGCTAAATGCTTGGCGAAAAGATAACTAGAGGTCGCAGAAGAGGAAACTTTGTAGTTCCAAAATGGTAAGGAAGTTCATCACGTGTGGTCCAAGCAACACGCTCGATGTTAATTGTAAATAAAACAAAAAGTTTTCAGAGAATTATCTTAATATTTTTTATTATGATAGAAGGATGTATAACAATTATGTGTGAAACAAAATATCAGCCGGCGAGCATGGACAGGCGCTTTCTCATTTCCTACAGACCTATTTTGCTGAAATTTACGCACAATTCTTCCGATTGTGGACACATTTGGTCGATTATGCTGACAAAAAAAAAATCACGAAGTGCATTTTGATTTGAACGCCCATTTTCGTATAAGGGTCAACAATCTTAACGCGTTGCTCAAGTTAAGGTGTGGCTCACACTTAACATCGTGCATTATGGTGGGATCATCCTATATAATGATAAATGCTTAAGTAGTTACTATGATTAGGAAAATTATACCGTATAGTAAATTAAGGCTATTGAAAAAACTTATACTGCTTCGAGAATTAGTAATTTTTAATAGGTTTGGAGGGGAAAATTTTTGCCATTTTAACCCCTGGATCTGCGCCAGCACCTGGCTTTTCCACAGACAACATCCTAGTTAAACTTGGATTAACTAAGCTGAAGAGACGGTAACACAACTAAATCTTGTCTAGGCATTGGAGACAAAGAAAATAATTTTAAAATCTACAGATTATTAACGTCCGCACCAGTCTTTCAACACAATCCAATGGTGCTCTTAGAACTGGGTGTATAAGTATGCGACCACCAATGTCCCTGCACGCAACACTAGTATAGGTAGCAATTAAAGACCATGACTGCCTGGATCCTGATTCCTCTTCTTACTAAGATGTTCCGAGCTACCCATTCTCTTGCTGTCCATAGCTATTCTATTGACAACCTGCGTTTTTCGCGGTTTCAGTATTTATGTCATTATTAGTCGAACTTAGGAAGTTCTTTCAGGCCCCTGACAAGCCTCGGGGATTGGTTTCTCCGTTTGGCCCGGCAACAATGCACCAAGGTGGCTGGATCACCAAGAAGGTATTTTAAATCTACAATAAGGCTTTCAAAAAGCACTTCAATTGTCGACACAATTTTAATGGAGACTACGGGGAAAATAATAGGGGGCGGAGTATCTCTAAGTAGGAAAATGCAAATAAATATAACAAATATATAAAGAAGCCCGACCACATCAGACTTATGTCATCATTCATTTTCTGGGCCCTAAATATTAAACAATATATATTACGATATTCTTACTTTTAATACTCTCGATAATGCATTAGACATTACAGAGGAAGGGCACCCAATTTCTATTAAAATCGTACGGAGTAAATACAAATACTATCGGTGATATGTAACTAGTAGGACTTTACACCTAAAAAGCCTACACAGAACATGAAATCAGAGAGCTACTAGAGCTACTCTACTATTGAGAGTTTTATTTTTAGCGGACTATCGAAATTTTTATGCGATAACGATACCATCGACAATAAAGTCGTTAGCTTAGTAAAATAAATAAGTCGACATTATTCTATCGCCATCTGTAGACTTGTACACTCGTGTATATAAATGTGAGATAAACTAAACGTTTTTTTATTACTTTCACTAAAATTAAATAAATTAAAGCAAATAGTGCTGACTTATTTAGGCGATTTATTCGACGGCTCCAGCACATAAAGTCCTTGAGTGGTGGCTAAAACGTGAGAGCCAATCCGTCATATCCTCTTTTTTTTAACAAATCGCCAATGAATTATGCTGGCTACACACGAAGGAACATTAGAGAAAGCATGTTTTAGAAACCTAGTTTCATTTTTTTAACACACACACAGCAACCACAGGATAAAACATACGCGTAAGAAACGCAAATGACGTTAGTAATCTATACAAATGATCATGGCAGCATGACTATTAATGAACCAAGCTATCGAAAGCGGTAAATATCAATACAGATGATGCAACATTGTATTTGGAAACAGAGAAATATCCAAGCAATTTGATATTGCGATCTAAAAATGAAACAAGAATTTCAGCAGGACACATAGCTACAGACGATGCACATAAAATGGAGTATGTCTATGTTTCCTTTAATCGTCCTTCGTGTGTGAACTGATAGTTTTGCAGCTCTAGGAGCTGCTAGAGAAACAGTGATGTTAATTAAAGGCATGTAGACAGTTCGAAAGTTAAATCGAACCAATAGCTCGTAGAATTTGTCTGCAGCTTTGACATGGCCAAGAGTTCTAAAGACTAAGTTAAGAGCAGTAAGACTCTAATCTGTATTTAAATTAGGCGAATATGACAATCAAAAAGACTTTCGTGGATGAAATAAAACATTTGTCCAATACAAAAGTATGAAAAAAGATAAGATTAAGGCAGCCCATTTACCTTTAATGTTCCCCTCGTGGCTCATGTGGGTGATTTCGAAATACAGGAAGTCATGATTAATTTAAGGGTGAAGGAGATGCTGCTTTAGATACTTACGAATGCTTTCCTTACTTATCAAAAAGATAATAAAGAATCTTATCAAATAAGACTGTAAAACGTTAAATAAAACAATTATCGTCAACGGTTAACGAGTGTTAACAAATAGTCAAGTGTTATTTAAACAATGATAAATGTTATCTGGAAAATGAACTCTTTGTTTTTTTTAGATACCTTGAAGTGATAAGTTGGCTTAAATTGATGGTTAAACATTCAAAGAAAATCCAATAAACATAATTTCCAATACCTTGAAGATTTACAACGGTGAGCTCAACAATCAGTTTCAAAATTGGAACCATTTACACACTTTGGTCGGTATGTTAGTGTGAAAAGGCCTTTTTATCTGATAAACGGTTTCAGCAAATTAAGGCCATTTTTAATTATGATGATTTCAGTGGCATCATTTCAACACATCCAATGAAATACAATTCTCAACACAATTTTAACGTAAAAATAAACAAATAACTATTTCCTAATTTTTATATTTTGCCAAGTTTCCATTTACAAGCACGTATAGTATTTTTTCCAGTGTAGTCACATGAAGTAAGGAACATGAACTCGAATGTGCGTAAACACATCAATTGCAAATTACATACGTACGCACATACATACATACATAACTTATTAATAAATATCACTTGTAGATGGGCTGAAATGGCCGGGTGGATAGTTGGTTGGTTGCTTGGATATTGCCATCCATGCACCTACAAAAACCACAATAAGAAAAACCACGACATCAGCGACAGTACCATCTTCATCTGTGTCAATAAAAACAAAAGTACAACGATTCATTCCTATTGTCTAAAGCACAGAAACATGACAACAAAATGCTTGCGAGCAGTAAACAAAAACAAGGCACCAGCAGCATTGGCTGGCTAACAATTCCAAGTAAACATCAAATTCCTGAGATTATCGTTAGCAATGTAGCACGATTGGAGACAATAAGAAACACACACATTCACACATGTTCTTGTCGCCACAAAAAGAGAGACTGTATCAGCTGTAGTTTTTTAAGAGTTTGGTAACACAAAGAGGCAGAAAAGCCAGCACTACCATTCAGGGTACTTATTTTTGCGGTACGTAAAAGCGGACTTGTGTTAATAGGCCGTAAGTATTTATGTAAGAAAACTTTATTTATTTATTTATTTGCAAATTATCTTAAGATATTAAGCAAATTTAAAACTTAAATACTTCTGAAACGAAAAATTGTTGAATTTTTGCTTTAGGTTGTACTTTTTATTCCTAAAACTCACAATATTCCAAAAGCTGAATTCCTGATTCAGTCAATATGTACAGCACCGCGCATAAAACATGCAACGCTATAACTAGTAGTATATAATTTGGTTCAACTTTCTTTAATTAAGTCTTATGAAATACTTTTTTTTTATTTTGTAGGCTTAGTTGCCCCTATTTTTTTGACGTAGTCTTAATGATGTTTCGTCCGTAAATAGGGCGAAAATAATTTATGCCATCGGAGCCGATAAAATTAAATTTGCTTTCATCGCGCCAGAGCATCTTAGCCCAATACACTGTTGTCCAGTTTAAGTGACGCTTTGCAGTGTCAAGACTCTTTCTCTTATTAGTTATGCTTGTCAGAAGCTTTTTACTTTGACTTCATTTAATCTTCGTTTAGCGGTATGTACGCTAATTGTGACACCCAGTTGTGTATTTGCTTTATTGGCCTTAGCATTTCTCGGTCTTGACGAGCAGTAGTAATTCGTAGGCGTCCACTTCCTGGTTTTCTGTGTACACTTCCAGATGAGTGAAATTTTGTGAATAATCAGCTAACAGTGGATTTCGTTACTATGAATAGGACCCTAACTTCGCTTATCGCCATTCCTTTTTCCAAAGTTTTTATTATTGCCACTTTGCTATCGTTCACTAATTGTTTCTTGAGAAATGCAAAAAAACTTTTACAATGAAACTATTTTATTTAATAAAGGATGTGATTTGGTTACCTAAACAGCACGTTGCATTTTTTGCTCGCACAAAATATTTCCTTTTTTTAATTAATAAAATATTGTGATCAAATTAAAAAAATCGGCTGATAATATTAAGTATGCTTCTTCTTATTATTAAAAAAAAAAAAAATTAAAACAGAGAATTTGAATTAGATACCGTTATACACAGAGTTGCATTTTTAATCCTCGCTACTGTAAATAAATGACAGATTTTACGATTTCGCATTTCTGCATTTTTATTATAGAAGCAAAACTGAGGATATTATTGCCTACCAAATAATTTTGTTATATTTTTGTTTAAGGGAATGGGCTGGAGCAGAGACACGTAACGTAGTAAATAAAATAGGTTGAGTACAACGACTTGTCAAAAATTCAAATACGATGTGAAGCGAATATGTTAACAGACTTAGAAAATACGGACCTATTCCGTATTTTCGTTTTAGAAACAAATTGAAACTTTAAAACTTTTTATGTTATCAGGGTTACATTTTTACAGAAGTGCGATTATCATTAAATTTCTCCTTTGCATATACCTAACGAATAGAAATTATATACAGCAGACAAATCTTGTAAAAAAAATTTTGAATTTATTGGGATAATTTGTTGCTTAAACTATATTGTTTACAGAAAAAAGACGAGAGTCTAGCTTGAGCAGCGATATTACAAACTCATCATTTAAAGCTTAACATTTTTAACAAGGTTGCAAGGTTTTCTGTTAAGGCCTAACTGATAAAGTATATGAAGATAAATGGGTAGCATATTTGTTTCTGATTTAAAAACTGGGACAAAAGCCATATTTTGGCAGCTTGTTAAGAGTGGAAATTAAGATTAATTTGACAAAAATTAGAATTATTATTTCCATAAGAATGATAGGATTTTAATTTTGAATAGCTATGGTTTTACATATCAACTTGACTCCCGCTTTATTTTGGAGATTGGACAATGCAGTTATGTTTGGAATAAGATACTGTTCAAATGCCCACCACGGACTTATTGACACTGATGCCTCCGATCACTGCAATTTCTAACCATTATGTGCCATAATTCTGGCTGTATTTTGCCAATTACTTGACGAATATTCTCTTCTAAGTGATCCAAAGACTGTGGCTTGCTTGTGTAGACTTTTACTTTCACATATCCCCAAAAAAATAATCCAGGGATGTCAAATCGTATGACCTCCGCGGCCAATTCACAAATCCTCGTCGTGAGATGATCCAATAGCCAAACTTTATAGCAACGCGTGAGTAACGTCCGCTATATGCCACCTAGCTCCTTCTTGGTGGAACCACATCTTTTTATTTTGATGTTCTCTAGAGCAGTCACCATTCATGGTTACAGCTGTTCCATACTCATTCCGAAAGAAATAAGGTCCAATGACGGCGCCGTACTATCAACCGCACCAGATATCGACACAAGAGTATTTTATTCCAAATATAAATTAACCAAGCTTCAAAATAAAGCAAGAATTACATCAAACCTTTGTTGTTTTATTTAAAATTTAAATGCAAAAATTCAAGATAAATAAAGCTTTATAGTGTGAAAAATACGAAAATGCCAATTTGACAATCATATGGACCTCACCATTTTAAATTTTCGAAATTTTATCAGGGTTGAATTTTCACAGTAGTAGGATTGTGTAAACCAACAATGTAATGAGAACATTTTACTCAAGGGTTTTTTTTTGACAGCGAGAACTGTTATCAGTAGATTTCACTCTGCAAAAATCCAACGAAAATTTTAACACTAGTACAATGATGTGACAGGGGCTTTAGCAATACCAATTGGTTAACAAGATTCCTTGGAGCATGTCTTCATGCTGAAAGCTCAAAGCATTAGTTAATTATGTGCCTTTAAAATTCAAGCCACTCTCTTTTTCTCCCATAATTGTCCCCCACTTACTCAACACTGTCATGGCAGAGAGAGAGAGAGAGCACCACAAGTGTATATTTTTCATTAACATTTTTATTTGGTTTGATAACAATTTCCACTTCAGCATTTCAGTTTGTATTGTCTTCATGAAGCTCCACAAATTTTAGTTTACGTTTTCAATTCGCAATGATCGGACGTAAAAGTCGAGTTTTTCAAAAAGTGTAAAGAAATTATAAATTTCGTGATTAAAAACAACCAAGTCGTTAAACAGTATTATTGTTTTTGCTTCAATTATTAATAAAATAATTATTTTTTCTTGCTAGTGTGTATTATTTGTTAGTATATTTATTGTTTTTTCATTATTATTAAGAATTTGATAAAACAAATACTCGTATGCTGGAAAAGTGATATGTGAAGTATTTCAACTTAAAAACAAAACAATAAAATAAAACTAAAAAAAACAGAATGATTTGAAAAAAGAAAGAAACGTTATAAACAACAAAACAGAATTATTTTTAATAGATTAAAAACAATTAAATGCCTGTGTGTTTTTGTTACTTGTACAGCGAGTAAAACCATCTGGATCAGGATGGTCTCAGTGATTTGTTTTCTTGTACTTTAAACGAAACGAATTAAAATGGAAAAATTTTCATTGATTTGATTTTATTGAAGTTGAAATAAGCAAAATTGGTCTGTCTATTGGTCGGTCCGGTCTGTCTGTTTACACTTTTGAATGTTTATTTTTAAAATCTGAAAAGAAAATTAAAATGTTCGAAAAAAACATTTAAAGGCTGCTGCGAATTTTCGTTAAGGAACACTTATTCCTACTTCATTTAAAAAGTTTAATAAACTTAAGGGCTTCTTAGAGTTCATTCTTTACACACGCGGGTGGGTTTGAAAATGAAGTGCAATTTTTGAGTAGCTCGCGCTATGTAAATCTTATTATAAAAACATCTTTATATCGTACCTTTTAAGAGCTTAAGAAAAAAAAGATATGTAAACAAGTCCATTTATTCCTTACATCAACTACGAAGAATTTCATTCTATTTAGAGATATTTAAAACTTTTGCGAATCACTACCAGCTCTCTGACATCTTAAGTCAGCTGGTACGAACACAAACGATGAAAATTAAAAAATACTTTCTTGACAAATATGCGCATGCGTTTACTTAAAATGCCTTGAACAGTATTCTCGGAAAAAGCAATATTTCCGTAATAATATTTCTTATGAAAAAGAAATTTTGTGGCTATTCGTGGATACTCATTTCTTTGATACACTTTTAGGATGCATATCGCAAATTGTATACGCACCAAAACATATTTTAATATGAAGTTATTCCAAGTTTCTATCCAAAAATATCGGCCGTTAAAAATACTGAGATCAAAATGCGTACCAAGTTCTTGCTATGTACAATACCATTTATTAAAAAGTACAATATATTAAAAAGTAAAAACAAATGTTAGCCAAGCTAGCAAGTTCCCTACAAGTGAGATGGTGTTGTACATATCAATAACTTGGTGCTCATTTTGGCCTCAGTACTTTTAACTGAATCTGTACAGACGGTAAGGTTATACCAAATTTCGACTCTTTGACTACAGTGGAAGAGTCACATATAAAAAATGGGGCACCCCAGTTTCACCAGACAAAAAAAGCACCCGTCTTCAGATTTTTCTGATTATTATTGCCCACGACATACCGATGTACCAACTTTTAGCTCTCTGTCTATAGAGAAAGTACCACATAATATTGCTGAGTGGTGAATAGGTACTAAAATATGCAATTTTTTCACCTTCATATCTCGGAAATCTTGTATGTTAGAACTTCACCTATGAGGTTACGTACATATATGTGCAACCCTTACGTTTTAAGTTTCACTATTTTATGGTAAAATGAAGCATCGTCATGAGGGGGGAAAACAGCGTGAATGATTTCTTATAATATACACACTGTGTGCCTAAGCCTGAACTGGGCCTGGCGCACTACTGTGACGCCTTAATCGTGTGGAGTGACGTTGCTTGTTGATCATTTGGAATGCTATGTATTTGCCAGATCTTAAGTGTTTGATATTTGTGAAAAACTTGTATATCTTCGCCCAATCTTTCTATTTTACCTACTTGTTGTGCATTTTTAAGACGTTGTCTGTCTTAAGGTTTGTGAATTATTTAAAATTTTAAAAACTATTTGTCATGAACGAAAGTATTGCAAATATTATTTCGCAAAGTGTGCTGAGGTAATTAAAGTAAAATTGCAATACCAATAGTCTATTAATGTTTTACTATGTTTCAAAATTCGGCTGCAATTTCGAAATTGGCAAAAACTAAATATTTGCAAATAATTGCAAAATTATAAAGTTCTGAGAATTTTCGAATTTAATTTCGAACGTTTGAAAATCGTCATTCCTAATTCTTTTAAACCGAATTTTGGAATTACTATTTTTAATTTATTTTGCTCTCGTAGGTCGTATTTTCAGCGAATTTCTGCAAGCAATTTTGCGCAAATATCCTTTTCCATCAAGCGTATTATTTCAAACTAAAAACAAATAATTTACGTGTTTTATATTCTTGGATCGAATTTCCGTCATCCCTGGTCAAATTTGGTTTGGAGACAAGCCGGTTTTGGTTATATGTCATCTTTATTGTAATTTTTTGTTCTCGAAAAATCTAAATCAAATCACCCGGTCGTAATATCAAAGCAAGAATGAGTTTTTTAGGTAACGCAAAATTTTTGGCATAAACAACCAGTCGGTCAATGTAATATAACACTAGTTTACAAGGGTTTTGTTTACAATTTAAGACATGCATGGATTTGTTGGTTTAAGCTGTCTAACTTTGGGAAAAATACGGAAACAAATCCAGAACTTCAAAGTTTAGAGATATTTAAACAATGAAAAACAGTGAAAATAACATAAGTGTATGAACAAAAAAATAAAGGGAAGAGTTTTAGGTATTTTTTATATAAATATTTATTTGTTTCCTTTTGTTGCTTCATTAGCATATGCTGGTGCACTGCAAGAATTTTAGATATTGTAGAATCCAAAGAAAAAGTCTAAATGTGAAATTAAATTTTGAGGTACGTATATATACCGATCCGTTGGAAATTCCCCCAAAAATCAGCAACAATAATTTGATAAATTTTACTATATTTTTTATTTACCTAAACATTCTTGAACAAATTGAAAAGAGTTCCAAGGCTGTTCATCGGCGACTAAGAGATTCTTTAATTTTGAAACATTTAATATTTCATTCACTCACAGGACCCACAAATATACCTTCTTTAAGCGAAGACTTTGGCGGTAAGTTAAGTGCTGTATTTAGGACTACATACGGAAAGATTTGTATTTTTAAAAAGAGTAATATTTTTCATACAATTTCGCCATTAAAATACATATCTGAAAGTATTGAATAACTTGAAAATAAATATTTCATTCACAAAACAAAACAAAAAAAAAAAATTGTGTTATTGGTGAAACTCATTTTTTCAGGACATTTTTCAAAACAAGAACATCACGCACCAAACTATTTTAAAAATTTCTTATATTGCTTTTACCACCAATCCAAGTATTTTATACATTTTGCTAATAAAATTAAAAAATACTAATAAAAATTTTTTCCCGATTGGGAAGAAAATTATCCCCCACTCTATATCTTCGCTAAAGGTTCTTCTATTACACTGTACAGGTGATTTTCCAAAAACAGCTGATTTTCTAACGTTTTCGAAAACAATGAATTCTAAAATAAAGTCAGGTTTTGTGCTACGCAGAGGGTTAATATATATGAGAGCCTCCTATTACTTTTACAAGAGGACCCGTTTTTCCTTTGGAACATATTCCTTCCGGACACACCTTAGGAGGCCTCCATAGAATTTTAATACTTTTTGTATAATTATAGAAAAAATATTTTTTTAGATTTAAGTTTTTCTTTTACGAATTATGTCATATTGTCTTTGTGGCCACGAAAAGTCAATACAATATTTTTTCCTATTTCTGCTGTTCCATTTCCAAATTGTACTTTGTGAAACATTGTTAAATTCCAATCAATAGACCTATTACTTTAAAATCAGTCGGCACGTACCAATTGTTTTCAGAATATTTTCGATTATAGTTTTCAATGTTTGATAAGTTTCTTTCATTTCTTTCTTTTGCGGAATACGCAACAGAAAGTATTCGCAACGTTTCTTTTTATTAATTAATACAACTTTTAGGCTAGATTTATATGAATCAATCAACATTCGCCGTTCAGAAAATTCGTAAATAATATTAAGCGTTGATGGAGGCTAATATTATTACAAAATTCAAAATTATCTTACTTAGTGAAAAACATTGTAATGCATGTGATCGTGTGTGAATTAAAGTAACACGACCACTTTTATCCAACAAATTGTGATCACGAAGTATATAATTAGCAATTATACAATAATCGTAAAATTAGTATGGGAGTCCCTTAAGAAGCGTCCGGAAGGTATACACCCCAAAGGGAAAAATGTTTCTCTATAAAAAAGTAATACCCATATCCGACCCTCCCTAAAATATAAAATATTGATTAAGGCGCACAGTAGTGTGCCAGGATAAATTGAGGCCTAATCACACAATGTGTATATTAAACGAAACCTGTAATTATTTTTGTTAACTTTCTAATATGGGAAAGAATGAGTGGAGGATGTTAAAAAAAATTAGGAGGTTGACTAGAAATCAGATGCTATTGTATATATCAAGAACTTGGTCCTCATTTTGATCTCAGTACTCAATACTCAGTAATTTTGCGATAAAAATTCGACCTTTTTTCACATTTATGTTTTTGTAGGTGGTTATGACTTTGAGTGCATATATAGTTGTGAGAAAAATGTGGTATAACAAATAGAGCGTTTGGATAAAGAAAAGCCTGCAATTCCCGAAAATGAAACAGAAACTTTAATGTTGAGATTTTTCGAAGTTTTCCCATTAAATTCTCATTTGGTCTGGGGGCTTGACAGACAATAGAGCGAATTCAAAATAGGAGAGGCATTTTTAAATTTCACAAGCAATAAAAAAATTTTTTCTAAGCTACTGTATATAGCTAGGCTTTCAGAACTTATTATTAATTTTCATATAAAGATATGGGCAACGGCAATTGCCATCCTTTAAAAACTTTGAGAGTATTTTGAGATTTTCATCTCTCGAATATCTGAATTTTATATTACCACTTTATGTGCAGACTTGTGGTAGCGTGCACAAGCTCCTATAATTGTTTTCCCAATCAAGATGTTATGCATTAAATACATTTTAAACAAATTTACATACTTGCTCGTACATACGAGTACTCGTATCTATTTAAATTCACACACCCAAAATGTGTAGCGTATTTTATTTTTATTTAAACATTAAATATTTGCGTGCGCAATTTTGTATTCAAAATACAAATGAGATGCATCACACGCTTTGGTATGGGGCACTTTTCGTTTAGTAAAGTTTTTTTTTTTTTTTTTTTTTTTTTTTTTTTTTTTTTGTTGTTATAGGAACAAACAAATACACGTAGTCTGAGACAGCGAGAAAAAATAAAGACGATATTAATCGTTTTCATAAATCAAAGTATTAATAGGATTTTAATGAGTTTACCATCTCATTGTGTATGTTTTAAATACTCGACGTATGCGTTAAATAGTTTTGAAGGCTTTAATCTTTCAAAGAATTTTGCACAATCTTTGGAAATCTATTTTTAACGAGATTTCAAGTAAATGATTTTTATGGGTATTAGTGTTTTTCGTTGTAAATATGAATGTAGAGAACAAAGTAATTACTTTATTGGCGCTACTGCTTGTATCGAATGACCTGAATAATCGCATAGATACATGATTGATCGTATTTGTACATCTGTTGAAAGTTTAGCCTAAATGAAATCATATAAACATATTTTATGATTTTTAATTCGTAATCGCTCATTTTCATCTAAAAAGTTTTAATTTTCAAATTTTGAAAAACGGAATTTGACATGAAAACTCAATTTGTGTGGAAGAGTATAAAGTAAATAAAATTTGTTTTTTTTTGATATGATTTTCCTTGACCAACACTAGCGAATTTACACGAACTACTCGGAATGAAAAATGTCACTGAAGATGGCACATAACCGAAACCGGGTTGTCTGTAAACCAAACTTGACATAGGATGACAGAAATTCATTTACCCCAAAATTATTTGTCGGATTAAATTGCCTACCTATTTGTCATGATGAATTCAATTAAAATAAAAAAGTCTTTCTTACGAATTGCTTAATTTGAGTATGAATGAATATGTGAATTTTTTGATTTTTTAAAAAATATTGACATTTTTTACGTCGTTTATGCGTAAACCATTGAAAGTTCTCCAAATTTTTAGCAAATATAAACTTTTATAATAAATAAACTTTTATTTATTTAGGAAAAGTTAAATTTCTTAATGCTGCAACACTTTTTTATAAAATATGAATCTATATTTTACGTGACTATTTTCATTCTTGACATAGTTGACACAAAGTAGAGAGATTTGAACAGAAAATGGCTTTTCTTTAAGTGTCTTAAAATATTCGGACCTATAACATAATTTTTGCGTTACCTACGCTTGTGAGAATTTTGTATTTACGTGCATCTACATATTTTCTACAACAATTACTAATATTTAACAAATTCTTAGTAAAAATAATACAATTCTCCTATTATTTACTCGAGTTTTTGAGTTCTTTACATTGTTTACATAGTGTAAACAATTTAAATAACTTGATTTTTAAATCAAATTTTAACTCTTTTAGATGTTAAAAATAATTTTCACAATAAGCAAAAAATTTTCATTGTTTGCATCATGTAAAAAATGAAGTAAATTCTGTATTTTAAAACAATTTTAATTAAATATAACGAATTTATTTATAGTTTCTAATTCTGTAAGCTTGTTTTTATAAAATCTTGTAATTGCTTGATGATTTATTTTCGCGTTAGTAGGAATTTTTTGCCCTTTTAAATTTAAATAACCAAACAAATTTTTTCCGCACATCGAAACTCTTAATGCATGCGGTGAAATTTTTCATTAAAACCCATTTGTAATCAAAAGTCGAGATGATCGAATTAAGTGCCATTATTAGGATCATATTTAGCTTACAATATACCAGCTCGCAAGCAATTCTAATAAACCCTTTCGGCCTCGATTTCGATTGCAGTACCTCGCCGTAAAACACTGTAATCGATATTCTGATCGAAGTTTTGTATGCTGAACCGCAGTTACACACTTCAAAAAATTGTTCTTTAGCGCACTATTTTTAATACTGCCGGCTAGCTGGGGCCCTAAAAGCTTATCTTCTGTGTGGTGCCTTTAAAGATTTATATGCTGTCCGTCCAGAAGGAATATAACATAAATGCTGAATGCCCACATTCTAACATCCAAAGAGCGGACCCATCAATATTTAATGTTTATGCCAAAGCAATACAACTTATTTTTCGAACTTTCGAAATTTTCTTTTGTTTTTAGTGGAATTTTGTGCCGTACAGTGTTCTTGATAATTTTCCCAAGTGTCGCAAAGTTTGCCACTAAAAAGTTTGAAATCAGTTCCATAGTAAATGTTTTTTTTTAATTAGTAAAATTGTGTTGAGAAGACCTACAAGAAGAAATTTTTCGCTAGATATTTGGCTGCCAAATTCTTTACGCTTCTACGCATTCCTGGAATCTGTCGCCATTCTACTCATCTGCTTTCTATCAGCTGTTTTGCTCAATTATCCAATCTTGCAGTCTACGTTGAACTTTAAAATACTTTGTGGTTTCTAAAGAATTTTTTTACAATTCTTGAAATACATTTGAATTTTTTCTCACTTTTCGTATACGATTAGAATTAGCATGTATGTATGTGTTAGAGAAAATAAACAAATCTTTGAGCATTGCCGGTCGGTGGCATTGATTGTGTTTGTAAGTTCCGGGTTTTTCAACGAAGTTTTGTGTATTTTGTCTTATCTTTACAAAATAATGGTTGAATTGGTGGTACTTCGATGTGTTGAAGCTTTTTTAGTTACAAATAAAAAAGCGAAATAACACCAGGAAAATATTGAAAATGTGTCGATGTATTTAACCTTGAAATATGTGTCGCCACTTTATATTCTAAATAAAATTTCACTACCCTATAAATAAAACAAAAATTATATTTAACATAAATTAATGAAAAAATAAGATTTATTAATTATTTTCGCTGAAGTGAAATACAAGTTTAATGACGCATAATATTTGTTTACTTCATACACGAAGAGGAAATTCATTTAAAATTTATTAAAAAAAAAGAAACGGTTTCAAGTATAATTTTTTCTGATATGAAAAGACAGTATTAATTTTTGAACGAATAAAATAATATTGATTTCATGCAATTTACATTTCATAGGTTTCCTTAAAAAAAGACAGGTAGCGTGTAATAGACTTTGGCTAATTAATCAAGCTTTGTGTAATTGCAAGCAGTCGGATTAACATGCTCAAAACCATTGCCAGCCAACTTAACTCTAATCATTACGGGCCAATTAAATTTTATGATTTCTTTTGAGGCAATCAAAATGATCGATGTCGGCTAAAGAGGAATAAGTCAACTAATGTGCAAATACTCGTCATTATTCACACTCACTTCTTCATATTTATGCCCAATTTGTTTGTATTAATAAATACTCGGGTGGTCTTTGAAGTAAAAATGCAAATAAATACACACATTTATTATGCATTGTAATCTTCCAATGAAATTTATTTTCTTTTTCTTGCACAAACATGGCATAATGGCTAAATGACAGTTGGCTTAAGGCAAGCGTACAAGTACGAAAGTGTGGTAAGCCAAGCCCAACTTTATAACAACCAGCAGATGTAAATAGTAGAAAAAAAAATACGAAACAGTTCCAAATTATGTTGTAAAAGTCATATTTGGAAAATTTTGTTTGGTATCATCCATATAAAAAACGCTGGACAATTGGTTTTGACATCATTCATATAGCTGCGGATTCGCTGAGTCGCGGTTATTCAAGTGATCCAACTTTCCACGACTCTGAAGCATTAATCGGACTAATTGTGAGCAATATCTTGAGTTATATTGACTTTGAGAGAAGAATCGGTCGTTTGTGGTCTTTTGCCACTAGTGATGGCAACACTAATCGAAAAGCGATTAATAATCGATTGTGTTGTTGCGATGAAAACGATTTAATTGTATGGAAAATTTCTTTTTAGAGTAATCGAGGAATAACTGATTATTTCCAAAATAATAAAAAAAAACCTAAACAGTGGTGTAATGCTAACATTAGGCGGCGAATCAAACAAAAATTATCATTTTGAGCCGGTTAGGGAATATGGAACAATCGAACAGATAAATTGCATTATTATTTTATAATAAATTGAATTCGATTAGAATTATTAGATCAATTGGCATTAGCATCCCAAAAAATTCTTTTATTAATATGGAACGATCAATCTAATTGGCAGCATCAACTCTATTAGAGTTGTCCTTTAAACGGCGTTATTCTAATTATTATATTCTATTGATGTCGAATTTGATTCTTTGGATCACTAGCGACAAGGAAAAAACAATGACTCTAAAAATCCTCAAGATGACCTAATCTTCTCTCTCAGGTCTCCGTTTCTCGAATTAAAATGAGATGTGGTTAGCGCATGGAATGCAATAAAAACAGTGCACACTACAATTTACATACTTGCACAAAGATAATGCTTTCTTATTGAAACTTGTGTACCACCAGAGCGCCTTTTATACAAAGCAGGCACATCCGCTAATGCGAAAGGAAGACATTGGCTATAAAGCGCCCTTCTAAATTATGTTTTAAACAAATCAGTTTAAAAACCTCTTAAACTCTGAAGCAAATAAAGAATTTTAGTAAACTTATTTATGTTTTTTGTAATACTGCAAATAATCGATTAATCGATTTCTTTCCGATTAATTGCATATAATATTTTCTCGATTTGATTAATCATATGATTAATTAACCGATTAATAATTTTTTTGTCATCATTAATTGCCACAGACCTGCGGCTAAGCAAAGCCCACAAGTTAAACTCCATCGGAATGACAATTTCACAATTCATGCTGTCTAATGCCATTTTGTATTCGTCTTAATTTTCTAAAGAATTGAAGTATAAAAATTTACCCGAATACAGTGAATTACAAACCGATTGGCTTAATATTTTGTTGCAAATTATCCGTTACTTAAACATTATTTTTATTAAAAACTATTTTATATCTGACCTATTTATTATTAACTATCTACCGATCTTTGTCTATAAAGTTAAAAACTTAGACAATTATTCGCGTATCCTTTTAAAATCTATTTTACTTATATTGAAACAAAATTATCTTGAAACAAACTTTAGTATGGTTTCTAAACAAAGTATAGTGTTGCTACAGATTTTATAGACTTAATCGTGCGTTCTTTTTAAGATTCAATTATGAAATAGTGCAAAATCATCCTCTAAGCTTGATCTTTTTAATCAATGGAAACTATTTAATAAGCTATGATATATTATGGAGCGATCTTTCTACATTTGATAGATAGATTTTTACTTATGTAAATCTTAGTCGTGCTGAATCCTGTCTAAAATGTAAAACTAAGAACCGTTTAATGCCAAATTAAATAAAAAAAAAAATAGCTGCGTTGGTTAATTTTTCGCAAAATCTCAGATCGACCATAAGTTCGAAAGGGAAAGCGTGTAAGCTTCAGCAAATGCTTTTTTTATCGCAGGCCATTTGACAATCGAGTTATTTTTTGCACACGGGAGAATGTTTAGACCTCTTACTGAATTCGTCACCAGCTTGAATTTTGTTCTTATGATCTATATTTGAGAGCATGATACTTATTACAAAAGTAAAGCCAATCTAGGGTGAGACGAGTTTCGCTTAATTTGATTGCGTTGACGCTATTTAAAGGATATTTATTGGAATTTATGCAACTTTCTGAAGCAACCTTTATATGGGAGCTTAAAACAACTTATAACCCATCACGAGCAAATTGGTTAATGTCATTCCGTTTAAATGATAATTCTTAAGGTTTAAAAGTTTACCGGCAGATATAGAGACGAGTTAAATATTTCACAATATATTGCACAATCTGAAATAAAGAAAATTAAAATAAAACGGATAGCAAACGTTTCTAACACAATTTTACATTGGTTTTGGCATTTAAAATATTTTGCACTCAATAATAAAACGCTGTTTAGGGCATATTTTTCTGGCACATGTTGTCTATCCACAACCCACTGTGCTTTGTCAATTAATATTCAGCATTAATACTTGTTGCACATTTATGCGATGCTTGTGCTCGTATAATATCGCACTTGTTACAAACATTTATTTATATCCATGTCAATTTGAAAGAACGCTTCAACACTTTTGTACGACACTCGTTTTTGTTGTAAGTTGTCAAAATTCAAAAAAAAAATATGAATTATTTCCTTCCTGTAAATGATATTTTTGCTGGTGTCTAGTTTATTTAATTTTAAACACTTATCAATTAGTACACGCAAAGCAGAAGCGCACTTTAACCATTTCGGATATTAAAGTTCATTCGATTTGAACATTCTGTCTTACAAACAAACAAACGCAAACATTCGTACAACTCAACTTATTCATTTCTTCTTTTCTCTCACATTTTTCTGTTAATTTTCGTTGCTGTTCTTTTTTTTTTATTGCGCCAGCAATTTTGTTCATTTTTTATTTACTATAATGAAATGAAGTTTAATGCACTTTATGGCCAAGTTAACGTCATGAGTATCTGCAAGAGTATTTTTGCAACAAAAAAAAAAAAAAAAAAAAAAGAAATACATTTTTTTGATGCCATCACACACGACTGAGTGGGTACGCGTATTGTATTGTGACTGTTGCGTTATTTTGTTTGGAAAAAGTAAAAATAAATAAGAATTTTTCGGAAAAGAAAGGAAAAAGTTGAGCAGCACTATGAACTTTTGAAGCGCACAAAATTCGCAACAAATAAGTGTTGAAAGTAAGTAAATGTGCGGCATGAGAATAAAGAAACGAAAGTATTCACAGACTGATGAGGAAGAATGCACACATATTTATGCACATGACATGTAATTATTGTTAACAAGGAACTAAGCAACAATAAATGCTACTACTTTAATGATAGAAAGGCTACGACTTTAAACTATGCTACAGACGGTTTTTTTTTAATGTAGGGGGGATATCGAAGCAGACCGTGAATTTATGGGTCCCTTTTAACTCGAATTGGTTTTAAGCAACCGATTTGTAATGTACGACTACCTTACTCTCATTCACGTCTCGTGCTACTACTAGCCTTTACCCGCGACTATTCTCGACTTTCTTCCTCATCACAGAGTC
Organism: Phania funesta; assembly: GCA_963932375.1. Lineage (NCBI taxonomy): Eukaryota > Metazoa > Arthropoda > Insecta > Diptera > Tachinidae > Phania > Phania funesta. The sequence continues at coordinate 51,286,129 of OZ010656.1, forward strand.
TTTTGTTAATTGCCTAGCAATTGTCTATCGTTTAGGTCCACGATGGTATTCGCATTTAACGAGTGTCTGCCCGTTGACCTAAGCCTTATGCTAGCCAGTGCTGGACGTTCACAGACATTGTGCGCTTTCATCTAAGTCGCCTCCGCCGGAGTATCTTTGGTAACTGACCCGCTGAACCTCTTGCGAGGTTTTCTTGTTCTTGTCTTATAAATTCCTCCATTGGCCAATAAACAACGTAGTTCTTACAGAGATGAACCTCTCCACTTCTTGCAAAGTTTCATTGTCCATCCCTTTCGGAGTGTCCTGGTCCAACGCCTTAGAAGTACTTTTGAAGATTGACCCCACGCGAGGAACTCTAGTCTATCTCTTTTGGATTCCTCCTTTAGCCAACTAAAACCGTAGTTTCTTCAGAGATAAACCTCTCCGCCCCTTGCGAGGCTTCCTGATTCATCTCTCTAATGGAAAAAAATATGTCCAACTACACAGAGCTCCGTATGCACGGGTAAGTCTATATTAAAACTGGAGATCGACTGGTATCCAGAGTTCGTATACTAGAAACCAAGCACCCTCTTAGCCAGGCATCCCTGGCGTATGCTGTTCCACCGTGATTTAGGGACTCAGACTCCTAGCAGAGACAGTAATCTGTTACTGGAGTTAATTTGCAATATGATTGAGGCACAATTCAACCGCCTATACATGCATATGTGTCATATTAGATACCGACACAATATATTGGAAATAACTCTAGGACATCGACCAACAATCGAAAAATTAGCGTTTCGGCTAATGCTTTTAAAAAGACTCACACACGATACAGCTACATTTCAAAAGATCAGAACAAATAAGCCGCCATTTTAATGATTGTAACATCAAATGTTCATTAGCAAATCTCAACTAAAATAACCCGCCGATGCGAGACGAAGCATTACTCATTTAATTCTTAAAGATAAGAAATGTCCACCAGCTGATTTTGCGTTCACACTATAAATTTAATTGAAGCAGGTTTTAACGCACATTTTGTCTCAAATAAGCTTGTTCGAAATAAAAGATTTTTTTCATTGCCAAATTGGTTGTTTTAGCTTCCATTATTTCATCTGAGGATATGTCGAGTCCATTCTTGGCTGTATATGTAGGAGTTCTTTCTTTTTCCTTTTAACTCATCTATTTTCTCATCCCACATATCGATAAAAACATCTTTACTATGCTCTGTCAAAAAGTTTATTTTTCTTTTGCATTTTTTGTTATTAGCAGTCATTATTTTTAATTATTTTGCTCGGTTAACCATTCTTTTCCATTTATATTTATTGAGCGCCATCCAAACTATCAGCTGTTTCAAGCTTTTTAACTTGGTAGCACTAAATTTAATGCATAGAAAACAAGGTTGTATTTCGTAAAATGTACTTAGAATCAATTCAAAAAAGGTTTTAAGGTGATTTTAATGTGACTAGTTTGTCGGCCATACTTTCTTGAACTGTGTCAACGACCCAGCGACTTGGCCGAGAATGTATCTACTGGCCCAATTGGTTCTGACTTCTAGAGCCAATTGAAAATTGTGAGTTCAGTGGGTAGACTGCGGGCACGTGGTGCCCTTTTTCTCGATCGCCCATTTTCATAATACACTTGGGTAGTGCGAATCCGTCCTTTCGCCTAACGCTTCGTTCTGTAAAGACGCTTAGAATAATAATTCCATTTTGCAAGTGATGGGTACTTTGATGTTTTTAAAATGTTTGCCACTATCATGTGGACACTTAAATGGAGTCACCCTTTTAAGTTTAAATGATTTAGGCGCGACTTTATTGAGTTTTAGATTTAGCTTAACTTTTGGGTGGTTTTCAAAAACGTCGTAGACATCGTTTGGGGCGGACACGTGTCTCGGCTTGGATCTCCTCTAAGGGCTCAACAGACAGATAGAGTTACATATTCTTATCATTTTGAGATGGTATTAGGAAAAATGCTAAATGTAGGGTGCCAACAATAATAAGAGTAAAACGAAAATTCCTTAACTTCACTGGCTTGAAAATAACATAAAATTTTGATTTATCTACGTTTGAAAACTGCTATTCACGATCTTTGCAACTTATCAGTTTTCTAAGCGATTTGCGCTGTAAGGTTTCTAGCCATTCAATTATTTTCTTGCCAAAAGCAACATTTTCTATTGTTCACGTACGCGGTTGTAGTTGATAAACATCAAAATCACTTTGAAGACATGTAAAGCTAACTGCAGCCTAGCATTAATAAGTACTTTCCCCTTATTTTAGTTACAGGTAGTGTTTATTACAACATGAATTTAAAGACTACCTTGGGAATTTTCGTTTCGTTTGCTATTTTTGAAATTTACCACAACACAGTGATACCGAATTGTGACTTTGAAGATACCGTGAATTTGACGAATGCCAAAAAATTTGCTAATGGTTCCTATCTGTATGAGGGCAAAGTTCTCATACCGCCCGACTTAGTGGGTATATATAATTTTGAAGAGATCTATGATGGGATTCGCTTGCCAGTGGAACCCCATGTACGTGGCTGTGTTTGCAAGGGAAGAAATTGTATTAAGTTTTGTTGCCATCCTACCAAAGAATTAATATCCAACTTGTCCAGAGTGTGTTCACAAGATGAATTAGAGCAGGAGCTGAAATATAATCCTTATCTGGAAGTGATCTATAATAATGGTTCCAAGTTGAAGACACATGCTATTGAGGAGTTTGTTGTCATTCAAGGAGTGCCCTGTGAGGGTGGTTATCCCTTGCTGCCCCAAGAAGATGAAGACGATAAATGGGATATATTTGAGAATGGCACCATGTATCGTCATTTTGATGGTTCGTTGATAAGTAAAAGAGATTATTGTTTGATGCCACAAAGTATAAGTGATGGTACTTGGGTACTAAACCCTATGAATTGTCCCATACCAAACAACCCGCCATTATCAAACCGTATCAACAATATTGGTGAGAAGCAAAGAAAACATACATTTCAGCATGAGTGATATTAAATTACCATTTCATTTTCCAGCCATGGCCGTGTCAGTGCCGTTTATAGTTTTAACCATATTTGTGTATCTCTTCATACCGGAACTACGTAATCTTCATGGCAAATGCTTGATATCATATTTAACATCACTGGCTGTGGGTTACAGCATTTTGAGTACCATCACCTTATCCGAAGTGATATTTGCCAACTTTGTTTGCAGCAGTTTAGGTAAATTTCCTATGAACAATTTTTACTTGCAGTTGTGTTTCATTTCTTTTATTGTTTTTTTCAGGTTATGTTGGTTATTTCTCTTTTATGGCTGCCTTCTTCTGGCTCAGTGTTATAAGTTTCGATTTGTGGCAAAATTTCCGTATTACTGGGCCAATACGTATTGGCCAAAGGAAACGTTTTATTATGTATTCGGCGTACGCCTGGGGTGTTCCCTTCTGTTTGACTTGCATTGTGATGATCATACAAAACTCCGACATTGAGTCATATTACAAGCCGGGCATTGGTGAAGATTATTGTTGGTTGAAAAGTGAGTAATTATTTTATTTTTGTGTTAAATATGTTATCTGTTGATTAGAAAACTTGGGTAGATGGTTTTTTTTTAACTTATCAATAAGGTGTTGTTATCGCTTAATGACGTCACGGCGCTCGTAATTAGCGTTGAGTAAAACAACACTTTATTACGACATTAGCAAGTAACTGCTATGGGGAACTTATTTCTTAAAGTTTCTTACGCTTAATATCCTCAAAAATATAAAGACGCTACGCTTTGAACGAGGGATGATAAATGAAGAAATTGATCTGGTACTTTTATGAATGCAATTGTATTAAAATAATTTTTTACATATTTTTTTTAATATTCAAAAATTTAGACGACAATGCATTTATGTATATGTATTAATAATGATCCGAAGCTTGCGTCTGTTTAACTGCAGCCTCGTATTCATTAGCATAGACTACTAATTAGACGCGACAACTCACAACAACATTACCTCGATTATATAAGAGAGATAAAAAACCTTATCGTTTCTAATTAAGCTATCTCTTTCATAAAATCGGGGTAATTTAAAATTTTGTATGTAAAAACGCATGACACCTGATTACACGCTTTTTCAAATGTCATTGTTGGGTATTCTGTTTATATTCTGTGTTCATTAGCTAGTGTACTGGCTAAAAAAGTGAATAATAAAGGTTAATCTATCAAAATGTGCTCACGTAACGTTTTCCCTCAGAAGGCGAAATTGCCACTGTTTCAGTGGAAACCCACGTTAAATATTTAGTTAGCCACCTAGATACACGTCTTACTTGGTCCCTCTATATTGTGGCAAAAATATACAATACACATAAGGATTTATGACGATGAAACAAGTGATTTATATTAACATACATATTTAATTTACACATATTTCCCATTAGCTAGAAGTGTCACAAAAATTTTTTGCTGCGCTTAAAATAAAAAATTATTATTATTTAGGTAAGAAAACCATTTAATAAATTAAATTAAAAAAAAACCCTGACAGCTTTTGACAAGAACATGACAGTAATGAGTTCTTTTAAATACGCTACATCTACATCAGCGAATAAGGGAGAGAGAGAATCGATTGGAATCGGAAAATGAAATACATCCATTTTTTGTGGAACATAAAATAGTCGTCATATCAAAGTAGCTTTCTATTTTGTTTGTAACTTTTTGAAAATTGAAAGTATTTTTAATTCAAGCCGGTTAAAAGTTACAAAAGTACGATTTGTTAATTAAGTTTTTTAACACTCGAGATTTTTAACCTTGTCAATATAAATATAAATATTTGTATATGTCCTTTATTTGTAGTTATAAAATAAAATAAAAAATATTTATGGTATTATATATAAATAAGAGTTTATGGGAATATGGGGAGCAAAATTTGTGAGTATAACCCAAACTAAAGGATTTTCCAATAAAGGCGAGAATTATCCATCTTCTCTAATATCTAATTATTTTTAAATGAGATTAAAGTGGAAAAAATTTTGATTTTCAAAGTTGACTGGCTCGACCCACTCTGAGGTGAACCATGGCATCGATCAAATATCCGCCGTGGCTCAACATGGTAGCACGGATTTTCAATGGTACCCGGCCGCATAAGTCCGGTAAAATTTTAGTGATGGCCTGGGTTATAGTGCTTTTGACGACATTTGTCCAATGAGACCAATTGGCATGGACCGCGAAATTAGAAGGCGACAAATTCACATCCCCTCCGCGAGTGATAATTATACTCTCAAATCTTTCAAGCAGAATGTCTATTCTCGCGTTTGCTTGAATCAAAAGTCATCCACATGCATATCGTTCGATTCGGTTATACGAAATGGTTTGTCATCGATCTTTAGCGCCAGCTATTGAGAAAGATAGCGCCACCAAAGTTGTTTAGAAGAAAGTACGCACCAATTAACCAGATGCTACTTGGGACTTAAAGGGTTTTAAACATATGACACCCAAGTGGAAGGGCATGTGGTGGCACTGCCATTATAGTCAGAAAAAACGCAAGGCATTTTCTATTGCCTGAATTCAGCGAGGCTTTTTACAAGCCAAGTGATTAAATTTTACTGATTTTAATTTTAATTGCAGTCTCGTCTGTGTATTGCCCGCCTAGTCACAAAACCGAATACCATCGACTTGTCATGTTCTTTGCCACACAAAAGGTTTTTGCAGCTGGCGATTATAATGCAAAGCACACATAGTGGTGCTCTCAACTCTTTAATCTTAGAGGGAGACAGTTGTATAATTCATTTCAAACAATCTGTCTTACCGCCATATACGACAATTCGCCCACATTATCAACTCTTGATCTTCTAATCATTAATTTTCCATCGTTATATTATACGACACTGCACCTGAAATCCTTATTTCCTACCCAAATAAAAATTCGAACTTGTTGACACATAAAATGTATGTGAGCTCTCACTTATCTCCAAACATTCCACTGATTATTTTGCAGACTGCCGTAGCTAGAGTTGCAACGCCAACAAAACCATCAATTAAAAGAAAACCGCACCAGTCATCAGCTGAGACACAGGTGCTCGTCTTTGAGAAGACCAGGCTTGGAAGACAATGGCAAAATAGTTTCCAACACAGATTATAGTCTACGAACTATCCTATTGCCTACAAATTCCGACTAAGACTTGAAGACCGTATTTGTGCCAAAAACTCTTCGCAAATCACTTAGAAAAGGTTTCCACTCAGACGTGATCGTGTCAATGACAGGGTCAATCTGGAGAAACTTGCCTAATTCCGCTGCTAGAATAATATTATTCATATTTTTTTTACATATTGCGAGTTGATTTTTTCGCATGCTCGTGAAAGGTTTCTGAAAGTATTGCGAAGGACTTAAGTCAGTTTACGCCATACAGGCTCATTTGCCTAGTCTAAATTTTATCAAAGTTGTTAAAACAATTTCGTTTCGTCTTTAAAACCATTTCTTAATGTTACTGTTATCTCGGACAATCCGCTTAGAATTCGAGCGAGGAATAGTACTATTGGTCAAGTCCTTGAAATTGTTACTCTTATTAATGATCAGCTTTATTTATTGACATTTCCCAGGCGTTAGAAATGTCTGGCCTGATGGAGAATAACAAATACCACTGTTCTAGAGGAAGATCACGTTAAATACTGGGGTATGAACCTAGATCTACGCCTTTCTGAGGCAATAATGAAGGCCGTACAAAAAATCAACTACATCGGTTAATATGCGCTTACTCAACATTCAGCTGTGAAGTACCGCTTCTGCCTCAAATATATAAGTATTCAAGTTACTGTTAAGTTCTTTTAGCAATAAAATAGCTTTAAAGTTAAAACAGAAACTTGGCGAGCCTCGTAAGCATGGGTGTCGTCAAACACACGCCAATTTTGCTTAGTTTTCTAAAAATGGCTCCCGTCATTTAAGATAATTTTTCACCGAAAGTTGGGATCTTTTTGCTAATGCTCCGAAGCTTTCTCGGCGAGAAACCTCGTTGTTTAAACTCATTAATTTCGATATTCTTGATCAATTGGATATTGCTCGAGTGCAAGCCCAAGTGCCAACTCAAAATTTGGCAAGCTAAAATGTGCGGAAATCCGAATTCTTGTCACGACTGCATCGAGTTCTCCTGCACACTTTTAGAGGCCTCGGCGATGTTCTCGACCGAGCTGCTATTTCTTTATTGTACGAGTGTTAGTTGTTTACCGAATCGTTCGCCTCGAATTTGGCCCACGAACATTAGGCAATCGACTTTAAAAAGCAGTAGTGAAAATAAAGTTACTCTATCGTTTAACTTGCCAGAATAATTGGGCAGATGTCCACCAAAACAATATGGCCGCCAAACGCTGCCAACATCAATTCGTCTTAGACTTAAATACTAAATTTTTAACTGCATTTTTCATCAATTAAACATTTTAATTGATTCTAATTTTTAATTGATTCAATTACATTTGTAAATTATACAAGTGTTTGGATTTTTGTTGGGGATTTGCAGAGAGAAATCTAAAGATAATCGTTATGACTTTCCAAAAATTCTCGTTACATTGTTTGTCTACACTATCGCACTTTCGTAAAAATGTTACGCAAATAAAATGAAAAGTCGTAGCTTTTAGAAAATTGTCCATGTAAGTGTACATACGACTGTCAAATTTCCATCCGTATTTTTATCAGATTCATAACATATTTTCGTTTTACTCAATCTAATAGTGTATAAGCGCCCTTAATAACTAGGTATATCCGAAGATAACGAAACTGGCACGGAATTTGCCACGTGACTTGTTCTTTAGGGATAGGGATCGGCGCGGGTCCTAACACTTTGAATAAAAGCGACCTGTCACTTTAACATGTCGTTTATCAGAGGGGGAAAATTTTATTCAGTAACAGGTCACTGAATAGACGCAAAGAATCTGGTTCTGTGTCGGTTACTATAGCAGTGGTCTCAGTAATAGTTCGTATATTAAGTTATACTACTTGAGGGATGTGTGATGTTGTCACCGGTCACGGAACGTTACTTTTTGTGTTGCAGCCGTTTTCTCGGGACAAATTTGTCTAGACCAATTGACACAAACTTGCCGCAGGGTACTAATGATATTGGTCTATAAAATCTCCACAAATAACAGCGACTGATATAATTTGATGTTTTTTTATATTTTATTTTTAGCAAACGATTGGTCGGCCATGATTTATTTCTTCGGCATCAATTTAATAATTATCCTATTGGATACGGCATTCTTTGTAATGACTCTGCACAAGATACTGATAATTCAAAGGGAAATAAAAAAGGTGACAATGAATGATGGGGGCAATGATAAAAGCCGCAATTTACGTTTACACAAAAACAAGTAAGTTTTGGAGCAGATAAACAAAAACCCCGTAATCATAGTAATTTTGTGCTTCCGAACAGTGTTGGTCTCTTTTTGCGCCTGCTACTCATCATGGGCATAACATGGCTGCTGGATATATTCTCCTATATAGAGAATCAATTACATCCTGGTGTCACAAATCCCCTCTACTACATCAGTGACTTCATGAATGCCATGACAGGTCTGCTCATCTTTATTTGCTTCGTATTGAAGCCGAAAGTATTGAAATTAATGAAACGAAGGTATGTTGTCAAAGTAGAATTTAAGGCAATTTTGATTTTCTTTCAATTTTTACTTTCGTGTATTTATAACTTAATACAACTTTGCTTAAATTAATATTAATCATCCAATCAATCGATCGATCGGTCGATCGCTTCAAATGAATGAAACCCCTTTGATTCTTAATATGTGCGATTTGTAACAAACAAACAAACAAAAAAAAAAACATAGAATCTTGGGTAAAGAAGAACCATCTGATAATACAGAATCTGATTATTCTGATGATGAATTTGCTTTAGAAGATCGTGGTAAAAGTGATGCTCTACAATTTGTAAATTAGGTAAAAAGTTCTTCTCCATTAATTTGTTTCACAAAAGAAATTCAAAATTGAGACAAAAAATAAAAACTAAAACTGAATATTTTGGCAAAGATTTTCTTTAGTGGTTTCCTGCACGTTCTGTTTTTTTGTTGGTGTGGTGTTTTATATTTTAAAACCTTTTACGTTTGCATTCAATATTTTATTTGTTGTGTTTTATTAATTTGACTAACTTTTTTATTTTTATCAATTATTCGTACTAAAACTTTAATAATCTCGGCACTTAAAATTATTGTCAAGCAATTGCACTGTAATAATCTTAATTTTCAGCAAACGTTTACTTCTTTCTACGCTTTGGGCTCCTATTTGTTTTATGAAAGACCTTGTTCGACTTATTAAGCGGTTATAGGAAATATTGGACAGATCATTAACAAATTCAGGTCTTAATTTAAATTATGTCATTTCGCTAGCAGGACCGACTGCTACGCAAAGAATTATTTATGTTTTCCTTACATGGCACCTGTTAGAACTTTGGGCTTTATGTGCGCTTCTGACATCGATCTCCAGTAAACTAAGGCGCAACCAATTTTGACCTTCCTTCTTTAAATAAGATTTGGAATATTTAAAGGAATACTTTGTTGTGGAGCTTTTTGTTAAAACTTTACGACCAAAAGTCCTTCCGCTAGTTTTTAGGTCATATGTAATTATAAGTCTTTCGTTTATCTAAATAAAAGCGTAGTTTATATTAATAATAACTTAGGTTTAAATTTAACGGAAATTTTATGGTAATGATAATACTCTTCAGTACGACACTACCAATGTGGTGAAATAATCAGCTGTTATATATTGTATGATAGTGTGTATAATGATGTTTAGTAAAACAAGTACAGGGTTTACGCCGGGAAGGTAAAATACTTTGTTTTGCCGTCATTTGGTAAACATTAGTCTTGACAGTTCAAATCTGGCAGTCGTGAAGTAGAGACGTGGCAAATTTATTATGGAAAAATATTCGGTAAATTAACGTGTTTTAATCGTTAAAACATTTGATCCAAATCAATCATCGATTACTGTGACGATGGGAAAGTTACGTGAAATTTTTGGGAGAAACAAAGTGCCAACAAGACGCACTGTAGCTGATAGGCCCAAGCATGGTCCACAACGTACTGCAAGATCGGCTGAAAACATTACTGCTGTTCAAGAATGTGTTCAAAACAATCCATCAAACTCAATTCGACAACGTGCTCAGGAGCTTGGTCTTCAAAGAACAACTTTGGCACAATTTTGCATAAGATTTGCATTTGTTTCCATTTAAGATTCAGTTGAAACAATTGCTTCTTCCAGAAGACCATTTATGCTAATAGGATGCTACAGGTCGCCCATGACAACCCCGATTTTCATAAAAAAATCATAATGAGTGACGAGGCACATTTCCATTTGAATGGAATAGTCGGTTCTGGGCAATGGAATACCCTCAAATTATTCATCAGTCACCTTTGCATCCATTAAAAGTGACAGTCTGGTGTGCAATTTGGTCAGGAGGAATCATTGGGCCTTACTTCTTTGAAACTGGAAACGGTGTAACGGTAACTGTCAATGGGGATCGATATCGTGATATGATTGAAAACAGCCACAGCTGTATGCTTTGGGCTTGACTAACATGTGGTTTCAACAAGACGGTGCTACATCGCATACAGCCAGGATTACAATGGATTTACTGCGAGACCTCTTTCCACAACAAGTTATTTCAAGGAATGGTGATGTTGATTGGCCTCCACGGTCGCCTGATTTGACTGCTCCGGAATTCTTTTTGTGGGGAAACGCTGGAGCAACTCAAACAAAATATTCGTGATGAAATTAATGAAATGCCGCGTGAAATGTGTGAGAATGTAATGAAAAATGTGTTCAAGAGGGCTCGCATTTGTGAGGCTACCAGAGGCGGACATTTATCTGATATTGTATTCCATACAAAATTGCCGACATTAAATAAAATATTTATCAATATACGATCCATTCTCTTTCATTCAATCAAAAATTATTTAAAAAAACAAAGTAATATACCCTCCCGGCGGACACCCTGTATGTATAAGACCAATGTGTATGCAGTAGAACATGCAATTAGCCTGCCTGTGGCTAGCAACGTGACAAGGCTTAGTAATTTTATAGTTTTATTCAATCTTATTATTGAAGCCTTTAGCAGACAGCAAATAGTTGGGGCAGCATTTTTTTCGGCTCAACTAATTGTATCTTGATTATATTAGAGTTTTACTTAACCTAATTAAACTAGCCCTAGAGCCACCAACTGATGTTGTCGTGTCAGGCCAGAATTTTATTCGTCCTTACAAGAGAAAGCATTAAGTACGGGAACCCTATACCCTTGGGTCAGAATCTCATTCGGCCTAATTGTTTTAGGCCCACCGGGAGTAAGCAATCTCTCTGACGGTCAACGGTCGAGCCAGGATCTTATTCGCCTTAATCGAGTGAAGAGATTTTTATTTTACCTTCGGGCCAGAATTTTATTCACCCCGCAGAGAGAGTCGGTTAATGTCCACTCGTTACAATGTTTTTGTTTTTGAATTTTTTAATTGATCTAAAGTTTTTGTAGAAACTTAGGTAAAGGTTTCCAACCCACCAAATAAATTTAATTTAATTATAAAATGACTTGAGATAAAATTAGCTAGAAATAGTTTTTGAAAAAGAAGAGACAAATCAAGAATCAATGTTAATAGTTTTTATCGAATTGATGAAATTTGATTTCGTTACCAAAACGATTTCAAATCGAAGTTGTGATGAACGTTTTAAAACCTTTTGTAAATTTTTCAACACATTTTTGTCATCTAGACTTATTCAGGGGTATTAAATGAATGCGTTAAATGAGTTTTTTTTGTCAAAATTAATTAGAAAAAATGAAAATAAATAAAATAACTTTTTTAATTTTTTCTTTGAAATTTTAATATTATAAAATTGCTGCTAAGTATTTAATAACTTTAACCATTACATTGTAAAAAAGAATTTTAAAACAAATTTTAATATTAGGAAACAAAAATATTTGACTGGACTAATTTTCAAAAATATAAAATCAAATCTTCTAACGGTTCTGATGAACTTCTACCGAAGGAGACCATTTAAACTAAAAATTGATTCACAAAGCCAAACTAGAACGTATGATTGGTAGCCTTAATGCGAATTAGCATCGTTTTTCCTCGAAATCGCCAATTTTTCGTCTTGCATCCAATCAACAACATTGAAGTCTTAAATTCTCCTCTTTTCTTTTGCACCGGCCAGCTGCCTGAATAAATAATTGGTCAGTGCTTTTTACTGACACATTCATAATAAGTGTTGCCATAAACTGACTGAATTGTAATTTGACACACTTAAGTCATCCATTTATATTTCGTGCTTCTTTGACTACCCCGTAAGCAGCTCTACGTCTCTCACTGACAAAAAAGAACATCACGACTTATGCAGCTGAGTGTAAGGTCTAATACTGACCATTCAAGCTATGCCGTCTTTTTTTTAAGAAGGTACTCGTAACTCGTAAACTCCAGGGGGTTTTTAATGTAGGGTGAATATAAAAGCAGATTTCAGGCAACCGATTTGTAATTTCGGATTACTTTAGCCTTAAGTCACTATAGTGATTTCAGACTGTCGGCCGAAGTCTCGTTTAATTGCTAGCATTTGTTTGAGGCTTAGGTCCACCAAGGCATTTACACTTCAGAAGTGTATGCCCGTGGTCCTAAGTCTTATGCTAGTCAGTGCTGGACATTCACATACAATGTGTGGTACCGTCTCAGCCTCTTCCACAGGAGCACCTTTCGAAGCTGTTCCGTCCACCCCTTAGGAGGTTTTCGTGTTCAACTCTTCCGAATTTCTCTATTGGCCAATAAACACCAGAGTTCCTACAGAGATTAAACCCTCTACCTCGTGCGCGGCTTTATTGTCCATTCCTTTCGGATTCCCATAGTTTGACGCCTTAGAAGTACCTTTAAAGATTGACCCATTCACTCTGCGCGAGGCATTCTTGTCCATCTTTTCTGGATTCTTCCTTTGGCCAATTAAACCCTCTTGTGAGGCTTCCTGGTTCATACAGAGCTCCATATGCATGGGTAAGTCTGTATTAAAACTGGAGATCGACTGGTATCCAGAGTTCGCATACTTAAGACCAAGCACCCTCTTGGCCACGCATCCCCGGCGTATGCTGTTCCATCGTGGATTAAGGATCTTTTACACGAGAGTGTTAACTTCGCTCCGATCGACTTATTTACTCTTTGCAGAGACAGCAACCTGTTACCGGTCGCCACCACGTGAAGGTCGGGACTTCTGCCGGTGCACTAAGTTACGGCAAGCTATATCTTTGTGCATGCCAGCTGATGGCTCAGAGTTTACACCTATAAGAAAGCATTGTGTCCTTGTCTCGAAGTTTCTTGCCATAATATTAGATACTTTACAGATTTTGTACAATTTCCCATTCGATTTATTTGACGTTGAAAATGTATTTATAAAATCCCTCTGCGTTTTGCCTTTTTCTACATCATCAGTTCAGCAAGTGTTTAATCTAGTTTCTTTTTTACTTACAAACAACTTTGATATTCACTCTTACACTTCACTTCAAAACTTACCCCATTCTGTGTTGGTTTTAAATTAAAAATTTACAAAAGAACATAATTTTATATAAGGAATTCGGTCTAACTAAGTTTCATATTTCTTTTACAATTTTTAGCATGAAATTACTTTAAGTGTTTAATTAACCTGCAAATCATTTTCTTATTTAATATTTTAGGAAAAAAAATACTTTTTCAACCAAAAGTATATCCAAATCCTTGATCTCTTTTACAGATTCCAAATTCTGCGCGAAGGCAAGAGTAAAGTTAATAACCGAACTGTCACATCACAGATGAGTCTTTCGAAAACTCAGCTGAATGTTTTATTGCCCAAATAAATAGAGGATAAAATCGTCTGTGTGTTATTCAGGCTACTCATAGTTTATCAACATTTCATTGTGCCATTGTGAGTTTCCTTTATTAATTTTTAGGTTTTAGAATCTCATTATCATTTTAAATGATATATAAAAACGAAATTGTATTTAACTAGATGTATTTTTTATATAAAATTATTTGTATTTTTATACGATTTTTAAAATAAAAGAACAAAAAATGGAAAATTTTCCTTAAAGAAGTTATTAAAGATTTTTATAGGTAGGTATTATTTTTTATTTAATATTTATGTGATATCCTATTATTTTGCTCACATACGAGAAACGTTTGTATTATATTATCACTTGGATTATGTGCTTGATTTCCGATGAGTATCGATCTTAAACATCCACTTATGGGCGGTTCTATAAAAGTAAGTTATGGAATATATAACAAAGGCGTTGTTAAAAGAATTGGAGAAAATCTTGGATGCCAATCGTTGCAAATTGAATCCAACTAATATGACAATAAAGAATAATCTACAGCTTGTAAACAAAACATCCCAAACAAGATATGGAACTTCAATAATCAAATAATAAATAAAAATATATAATTTCATTTTATTAGTGAAGTTCAGTGTTTGGTGAAAATGGTCTTGCTATTCAACAACAAAATACATCAGATTTAAGTTGATGTTTTGCATTTGCGCCAAACACTGAATATTGCTATTGTTTCATTTTTCTTATCTTCTTACCAAGTCAAATGTTTGAATATAAAATATTTTATTAAAGAAGTTAAACTTTGACTTTGGCGCGTATATAAAAGCAATAATTGCTCACCTTTTACGGTTATAAGAAAAGTTCGTAGTCACTGCAGGTCTTTTCTGGCGCATATTTAACAAATAAAAGAATTATCTGTTCTGACAGCCGAACGGTTATTGCGGCAAAAACAGCTCTTCATTGGTGTTCATTTCCCAACGCATCTTTATCGAACAGATGAAATTATGGAAAATCGGTGCAACCGGAGTTCAACTGCTCTTCTGCAAAAGTAATACTGTAAAAACACCACATAGCAACTATTAGAAAAATCAGTTCTCTAGAAATTCTAAACTGCAATTCTAAGGAGGGCAGATTTAGTCTAAGCTTAAATTAAACCTCCGCATGTCCCAGCTACGTAACCGCCACAGCAAAACATGGTGTTTAAGACCTCATTACAGTCCATTCAAAAAGTCCAAAGAATGACATGCATATGGCGTTTCTAGAACACGATACACGATACGTGTATAAATTTGACAGCAATCTGACTATTGATTCGTGAGTTATAGCATTTTTTGTGAAGCAACTTTTGTTATTGAAAAAAATTAAAAAAATTGATACCAAACAATGGCTTGATAAACATTATCTGAACTCTGCTCCATTGAGACAAATGGTAGAGAAGTGGATTGCTAAATTTAAACGTATTCGTACCAACACAAGTGATGCAGAGCGCAGTGAACGCCCATAAGGATGTTATTCTAGAAAACATAAAAAAATGCACAAATTGGTTATGAACGATCGATCGAAGGTAAACGAGCTAGCTGACATTGTAAAGATATCAGCTGATAGTGTTTTTATAATTTTACACGAATATTTGGGAATGCAAACGGCAAGAAAAAAACGGCCACATTTGCAAAAGAAAAAAGTGTTGTTTCACCAAGACACAAATCGATGAAAACGATGGCAAAATTGAATGAATTGGGCTTCGAATTGCTTGCCTACACACCGTATTCTTTGGATTTAGCCCCCAACGAGTTTTTCCTATTTTTAGATCTCCAGAGAATGTTTGCTGGAAAGAAATTTAAGTCCAATGATAAAGTAATCGCTGAAATTGAGGCCTAATCTGACGAGAAATCGTACTATAAAAGTGTTATCGAAAATTTGGTAAATCACTATACTCGTATCGCCATCGAAGGCTTATTGAATGAACGCGACATGGCAAATTTTGCTGAATGAATTATTTGTTAAAATGATTCAAAACGATAGTAATCGCCATCATACGAAAAAAACGAAGCTGCGTTAAATTGGTTGTGGAACAAGGTTTCAAGCTAAATTTATTACATTTCTGTTGCATACTTTTAGACTTCGAACACAACATGTTTCAATCGGCCAGCAAGTGCTTTAAGTTCCACAAATCATACCGCAACGTTTATTTTTTTTGTATTCAAATGTTGCATTTGATGTAGTAATTTAAAATTTGATTTTATCAAAGTGCTTTGCGGTTTTAAAAGAGCATTTGAGATAAAACTAATAACGACTGAAACAACCTTATATTGGAAACATATCTGAATAATTTAAGATTTTTATTTATTCACTTAAATAAAATGTTTATTTTACTACAACGTTTTGCATGTAAAAAAATAAATAATAGATAGAACTACTCTTAAAACTCAGGAGACTGTGCCATTTTATTTGAAAAAGACATTTGTATTTTATCTCATTTTGAGTATTTGTAAATGTCAACACAATTGCATACAACAGTCCTGAACCACAAAATGGTTAGAATAGTGTTTCCCAAACTGTTAAGTAAAATAATTTAAGTATTTTAATTGCAAGAAAAAACGATTCAGAATTTTTAACTATTTCTTATTAACTTTAGAGAGACATGCCGACCGGAGGTGTTAATTCTGCACGAGAATTCGCGAGAATACCTATTTTCTATATCGCAAGACTTGGTTCATAATACTTTAAAGCTTATTGAAGTTAATTTTAGATTCGAAGAGTCCATCGTAAATAATCTTATGAGGCCGCAACGAGGGCAAGAGCCTTTTTAATGACTTAAAAAATCCCCACAACGCACTTGACGTTATTATTATTGACGAGTTAATATATAATTGTTCAGCAACTCACATTGAACTCTAAGAGGTCTAACTTGTATCCAACAACGTCCCAAAGCCCTCATTACACGTTGAGAATTTCCATTATAGTTTGCAGCTGCCAGGCCACTCAGCAAACATGGAAACTTGTTGAAAATGTTTGAACAAAAAAAATTTAAAATATCCCCTAATCCTGCACCGTTTTGTTCTAATTAAAATAGCAGAGACCTTCAAAGTTGACATTGTGTGTACTTGTGTGAAATAGGTAGCTTATCAATATATGTACGAGTACCTCATAATTTTTAGCGGCATGTCACAAAAACGAGTTACTGCGCTAATAATAGGTATCGCTAAGATATTGCAGAACGGCTTTTTGGCACTCACAATTCAGCAAAATTGTATATGCTGCAACACCGACAATTGATGCTACTTCCATCCTCACTCCAGATGTCGTGATCTGCATATGCGACAGCTTTAAAAACAAGATAATAATTTAACGATTAGTCGTACTTGAACTACGATTGGATGTTGGTGAACTACGTAACCATAAATTTTATATAAAGCTGGCACGTAAAATCTACCTGAAAAGGGGTTAAAGTTTCTAAATTGTAATCAACACATATTTAGTAAGATGCCCTGTATCACACTAAATTAGGTTAGGTTTATTAGGAATATACTGTGAGCTCTCTAATGAGAACCAATATTTAAACGACCCTTTAGGGCACAGGAACTTGCTGCTCTAAGCAAATTTCTTCCACATTCTCCATTCAACGCCTCTGAGATGGAGTAAGTAAGCATGTCTTAAGAAATGACTGTCCGCAAAGCATTTTCGAAACCGCATAAAGTGTCAAAAGTTACTTAGTAAGGGAAACCACCCCATGATTTCAATGCTTCTAATTACCAACTGCTTCCTCTATTGCTGCTGATCTACCCAATTTTGCAAAGAGTCATTTGAGCCCCACTTCTGATCAGCAAATATTATGCCGCCTAAAGCCCTCTTTTACATATTTAAATTCTAAGCAATCTCCACCCTAGTCCACCTTTTTTAACGTACAATTAGGGAACCTCTGCTCCTGTATTTGCATCAACACCCGGTGCGATGCGTCTGTGGTGCTTGTGGTATTTTATTGTACTTTAGGGAACTTAAATTTTATTTATTTCTGCTGCTTCTTGAAAACATAAAGCAAAAGGAGATTATCGATTGCAAATGCTAATTGTACTTACAATTCTGAAATCAGTCTTTACTAATCGTTTAATTAACTAATAACGTAGCGATAAAAGAAAGAAACATAAAAAAAATCAAAAAACATTTGAAATGAGTTTTTCAATACTCTTGTTACTCTTTACTTGGCAACTAAACAGCCGAGGTTCCTTAACTACTGCCCTTAGCGAAAACAAGGAAGAAAAATGCCTGTTCCAACATACAGTGAATTTAACCAACCTTCAGAGCTACGAAAATGGGTCCTATTTGTATCAGGGCATTTTAATACCCCCTGAAAAACAACATTTCTATGATTATGACATCAAGTTTTTGGGGGTTAAAAAGTCGGTACGGGTGCATTTGAGAGGATGTGTTTGCGACAAACGGCCGTGCATGAAATTATGTTGTCCCGAGGACGAATACTTCGATGACACGAGAAATACAAGTAAATGTGAAAAAACAAAGCCAGATGTGAACATATTGTGGGATTTACCGATAGGCCTACCAAATGGCCAAACTAAAGTGGTGAATGTTTTTAAGTATTTTACCACTCAAGTGGGTCTGCCCTGTCAAGAACCCGAAGCATTAGATGCAATGCTCGATGAATGGATATTACTGGAGGTAAGTTTAATTTTCCATTTTATTTTCTTTCTTCAGATAACTTTGTTACGTTTTATTCGAGATGCGTCAAAAGTGAGAGTTATTTCAGGACTGATATAAATATTGCGGTTTTAACTTCATGTAAATAAGAATTGTATATAAATATTTTTGCACTAGAGGCATTCAAACAAAAATTCTTCGATTAATCGATTAATATAGTTTTCGCAAATAAATAAATATATTTTTTCAGTTAAAAATAGGTCAATATTTCGATCCTATTTGCTGAATAAATGAGGTTGGAATTTTTTACAGTTCGTCACAGAAAACTTTTCTTTGAAAACTTCTTCTGATAAATAATCATATTTATGTTAAAGCTTATTCCATAGCAGCAGTAAGGACGAAAAAGGGAAAACTTATACAACTAGATTTAAGCAAAAATTAATTTTGTTTCAAGTATACTGAATTTATCACCTCGAAATTTAATAAAATCACTCGCGACTGCGAATTTCAACTAATCGAAGAACATTTAAGATCATATTTATCACGATGTTCGCACTTTAACGTTTCACCAAAGACTACTTTTTAGCTTGACCGCCCAAGGTCTTTTTATAGTAGTAGTCTATTTTATCGAAACATGTAGAAGGTTCAATATTCCAACTCCTTCCAATAATCCTCTTTTGTTTTTGTAATTTGTTTTTGTAATTACTATATGTGTAGTTACTTATAGTGTTGGTTTCTTTACGTTGTTATTGTTTACCCACAGTATCCAATTTCTTGAATTCGTCTGTGCGTGTTGAGGTTATGTATTTTTTGTTGCTCTGTGTGTGTTTTATTTTCTGGTAACTTCTATGAGCTTACGGGTGCTGCATTTGTTGTTGTTTAGGCACAGCGCTATATGTACAGTGGGTGCCACAAGTATTCGTACCCTTAAATTCTGAAATTTTTTGTATAGTGAGAGCACAAGTAATCATGCCATTCAATTCTTACAGGCAAGCAAGCACACTTGTTAAAACTTATCTTCGTACCAATATTATTTATTTCTAGCAGATCAGCTGGAATTTGAAGTATATGCGAAGTCATAATCTTTAATGAGGAAGAGCAATTACAAATATATTTTGATGGAGATTTAGCATTGACGATAGACATCAACTGTATTTTTCCTCTGAAAATTCTTTTATTTGGTTGCCATTTCATATCTATCTTGGTAATCGTGCTATTAACAGAGTTGTCTCGAATTTGCAATTAAAGCTTAAAATCGTCACAGTCGTTCGATCTTTGAATCTTATAAGAAGAACTGGCATAATAATAGCGATTAAGATGTTTAACCCAATGTTACTAATGTAAGAAATAAATTAGAAACATCACGAATCAATGAGTAAGCAGGCGCAAACGCTTGTAAAATAACGTTGGCATTCGTCAGGATTTAAATGAGGAGACAGCCGGCATAAGTAAATACTTTGGGAAACTAATATTCATTGCAGACGAGTTTTGTATTTAATTAGTCGAATCGCCTCAGCATACTTCCACAGTTTCACCATTCATATTTTGCTTTATTAACAAAAAAGCAAATTGGCATTTTCACATTTTTTTTCGATTTAATAAAAAAAGTGGAAAAAATTATACGCGAATTGGATCGAGTTTTAGCACGCCCTTTCTACAAGCTCTAAGTTTCTCAGTAGATCGGAGCTAAATGTGAGTAGACTCATATTGAAGCGGTAGTGGTGAAAGACGCATTTACTAAATTCGATTTAAACTGTTTTTGAAGGATTCCGTTTATTTTTCGGCTAATTATCTTTGTACAAAATTGCATATTTAAGTGAACAAATTCCTTTTCTATTGTGTTGTCCCCCAGGATGGAAATTTATTTGTTGAAACAGATAATTCTCTACTTGAGACTTTCGACTACTGTTACTCACCACGGTTGGACGAAAATACTGCGAAATATATATTAACACCGTTCAGTTGTCCCATGCAAAATGACAGCTCTTGGAAACTTCTTTTAAATACATACGGTAAGTTAAATGAAATTTAACTTTATTTAATTGAGAATTGTAATCAAGTTTTTGTTTTAATTTTATTTAAGCCATGGCTGCTTCTGTACTCTTTTTAATACCCACCATAGTGGTGTATTTAGTGCTAAAAGAATTGAGGGGAAATTTACGTGGAAAACTTTTGATTTGTTATCTCTTGTCCTTGACCATGGGCTATGCCATTATTAGTTTCATAAACATATCGGGTTTACGTTTCAATTTTATTACATGCAGTTTACTGGGTGAGTGCTTTTATATCCATTTGATAGGTTGGGGTTTTCAAAATAAATGATGTATTTTTTTCAGGTTTCACTTGCTACTTCTTCTTTATGGCTGCCTTTCTATGGCTCAGCGTTTTGTGCTATGACATTTGGAAGAACTTCAAAGAAACTAATGTTGAACTGAACTCCCGCAAGAATCGTAAACAATTTATTATTTACTCCCTTTACGCTTGGTTGAGTGCTGGCCTCGCTACAGGGTCCTTAATTTACATACAAATGTCGCCCAATATTTCTGATCTTTATAAGCCGGGCATTGGTGTGGAAATGTGTTGGCTGGATAGTAAGTATAGAAATTGAAGGACAATTCTCGAAATATTAATATCATGAACCATGAATTTTAAAACTTCATTTAAGAATTTGGCATGATGTCAAACTTAAAGAAGGCAAAAAATATTTATTTGAAATTTATCTTGTATTTTTGTTTTACATCAAGCATAGACAAGCACATACAGTCTTAACTTTCGCTTGTAAAAGGATTTTCAATGGGAGAGGCCCATGTATGCACTCTGTATGGAGTGTAATAACGGGCGACATTGAGAACATTTTTTGAAACGCGGCTTTTTGGCATAGAACTGCAATTTCAGAAAAGCCTAAAAATGCAAGCGGCATCAAAATTGCGCGAAAAGTGTTTTTATGCTTTAAGCCGTAGCGCCATACTCCTGCAACGTTATACATATCGTTCAATTCGGGCCAAAAGCAATGAGGTATTATTGAGCAGTAGCGCGCACTGTTGAGTTGAACTAATCTTTTTTTTTTCAAAAAAATCATCCCATGCTAGATTATTTTTGGGCCAATATGACAAAATGCGCATTGGGGTGTGTTGCTCAACATATACCCGCAGTTATTATTACCACTTTCTAAGTAAAAGACACAGCAAGGGCCTTTTTTATAAAATGCTATTAGTTAAAGTTAGGATGTTATCGGACAGATAATTCAATCTTTTTGCATAAAATAATTACACAAAATATCACCAAAATGTTCGCTTGTCGCGAGTAAACAAATAAAAAAAAGTACGTCGATACCACAATGTATTTTCAAGAACCAAATTCATTTGTCACTGCCATATTTTCAAAAAGATTTATTTTATATTACAAGGAAGTTATAATAATGAATAATAGTTAAAGGTCATTTTTTTTCACTTTAGCTAAAGTCACCTTTTACTAACAAGAACTCTAAACGCAAGTTGTAATGGCCCTAAGCACCTGTTTTAGTGCGATGGAAGCAACAACCACTTATAAAACCGCGATATATTATTAGTTATGGGCGACAAAATATACTCTGCTTGCACTCCTTCATCCTTTCTATAACTAAGTTATTCAACATAGAATAATAGATCCAGTCTCTATTTAGGTTAAGTTTTGTATTGCAAGCACTTTATATATGAGATTTCCTTTTGATTTTTTAGGGCGATTCCTTCGTTACAATTATTTATTTTCTTTTACAATAGCTTATCCCCATTTAGGCGTTTATTTTAAGTTTTGGACAGGCATGAACAATTATATTTTGTTGTGGTACCTTTTACCAGTGTTTCCAGGTCCTGGAGAAAATAAAGGGTAACTAGGATTAAAAAAAAGGATAAATTGCTTAAAAATGGTAGAAACGGCTAAATATTTTAACAAAAGTATATTAATATAAAAATGAGTCATTAAAAAAATAAATATGTACATACATGTTAATTTCAAATATATAATATTATCATTTACATACATACTTATATGTATGTGTGTATATGCAAATATACATATGCATATCATTCATTGCATCCTTCACCTGCCGTACACCGTTTGAAATTCAATATTTGAATTAATGTGTCTTCAGTTATATGATGAAAGCTTTCGCTATTGCATATAAATTAAAGCACTTTCTAAATATTTATAACCGAAAAATATATATTTTTCGCGAAGTTCCCATACTGAATTTAATTAAAAAAAATGGTTATATTGACGTATAATACTGGTATTCATTTTGTTTTTTTAGCTTTTTGAAATTTTCTAGGAAAAATAGGTCTTAAGAATTGTTAAATTACGGACGAAAGTGAATTAATTTTTTCACAGTGGTGGAAAACTTCAAAGCACAGGTTTTTGGGTATGTGTGGTGTATGCTTTGAGTAATTTAATTATGCTCCTAAAATGATTTTGCATAAATAAAACTACTAGTTTTATTAGCTATGAAGCTGAAATATAATTTTCGAGGCTAAAAGACAAAAAAGGTTTAAATTGAGCCTCGAGAAGGTTAAAATGGCAACGCTGCTTTCCACTAAGCAAAGTAGTACTTTTTTGAGATTAAAAGTACTTAATTATATTAATGTTTAAAATTGAGATGCAAATGTGACAATATTTGGAAGCATTTTAGTTTTATATGCATGTAATTATATTGAAGAACTCGAGATATTCAAATTCTAACGACTTAGGGAGTTGTGTTTTTGCGTATTTCACTAATTTTACCGAGTATACAGAAAAGATGTCTTACAGTTCAAATTTCATAACACGATTCATAAGGAAATGGTGGTATGAAATTTGAACATCGACAAATATTTTGGTTTGGCAAATGGAACAAATATAAGGCTGGAGTAGATCATAGGCACGGGTTGGTCATTTGCGTTTTGTCATGGCGAAATATTGTATATTGTCTGGATATAACACTGATGAACACTCGGGGTTTCTTTGCACTTCAAAGCAGGATATTTCAGAATATATCATTTTAATATTTCTATTCGAATTTATTTTTTGATCTTTTTAAAATTAAAATTTTTAGTATAAGTTTTCCTCCCTTTCCAATTACAGCTAACAAATGGTCTGCGTCAATTTATTTTTACGGTCCAAATCTATTTATTTTAATGTTCAATTTTGTAACATTTGCCCACTTGACTGCGAGAATCTACAATGTACGACGAGATTTGGCAAGAATGACACATAAGGAGAAGTTCTTTCAAGAAAAGTGAGTATTAAACGACTTTTCAAAAGAAATGAGTAGATATCTTTCCCCTCTCTCCAATCTCTCTCTCTCTCTCTTCACAGCGCCATTGTGATTTTGCGTTTATTCTTGATAATGGGAATATCTTGGCTTTTCGACATTATATCGTATTGTGTACGGAATTATAAGGAATGGGATTTTTTGTTTGTGCTCTCGGATTTCGCCAACGCAATTCAAGGAATTTTGATATTCACATTGTTCGTCATGAAAGCCAACGTTTTGAATCTATTGAAGAAGAGGTAATGGCTGCAGATTCAAAGAGTTTTATGCAACTGAAAGTATTTTTCTGTTACAGATTTAATAATGGGCAAACAGGCAAGCCGCGTCGAAGTGTCTCTTCTGCTACCACGAATTTTTCCAAATTACAAACCTCAACCTCCATGACAAATGCAGTTACGCCTTAAATGTCAGTCACGTAGTGTCTTTCATAGATTTCATTTAAACTGTTCTTAATATTTGAATAAAGTGATATGCATATAACTTTAAGTATTTTTATTGACAACAATATTATTTTTAGCAAATCATACGATTTGTTATTATTATAATTTTTTTAAGAAATCTTGGCTTAAACATTTCGCTTTTTAATTTCTCAAAACAGCTAAGAAAAGTGTTCAAAGATCAGGTCTTTTTTCGTTTACAAATGTTAGGTTGGTTTATATAGTGATCGTATGGTGGGCATGGTTGACACGAATTTCATTTAGTTTTCTTTCAATGTAACTTCTTTGTGCAACTGATGAGTATTTCTAAAATATTTTGATTTTTCGGTGAAATTGTACTAGTGAGTTTAATTTTTAATAAATTTCCAACTTCCATCTTCCGTAAACATTTTTTGCCACTTAGGTTACTTCTGTCGTTTACATTTCTAAAAGTTTAGACTAAAATGTGATCGGGACAATAATGTAACCGACAGAAAGCAACTTACACACTTAACTATAGCCTACAAATGACGTTATGCATCCATATTTTGCGTAAATTTAAAAATAAAAATTATTAACAAAATCAAGTAAAAATTTTCGATGTCACTGGGATTCCACTTTAATTTAGATTACTAACTAAGCTAAGCTAAGCTGTTACATTAATAAAAAAAAACGTAAAAGATCACGTAAATTGCGTGAATCATGCTTGATCAAGTTTGATCGTAAGAGATTGCTTGCTCCAGTCACGCTGAACGCTGCCTAGTTTCCAAGCGTTAATGAATCCCATATTTTTTGGACATTTTGGATGAACCCAATTTTCTGCAAATCTGGTCAGCAAATTTTGTTTAAGTTTTGTTAGTGAGCAAAACCTTATCCCGGACCTACAGTTTAATGTTGGAGCAAGTCATAGTATTATTGAACAAGTTCATACAATTATGGCCATTATTAAATCGCCATTTGAAAATCAGCAATACAGTCCAGCTATATTTATAGATATTTCCCAGGCGTTCGACAAGGTCTGGCATGATGGGCTACTCAAAAAAATATCTTGACTTCTTCCTGAAAAATCTCCCAAACTTCTTAAGATCTATTTCACTGATAAAAAGTTTAAAGTAAGATTAAAGGACCAAATGGACAAATCTCTGCAAGGTAGTACAATGGGGCCACAAATATTTATCATCTATACAGCAGTTATGCTAACAAACTCAAATACATACACGACCACGTTAGCGTCCGAACAACTTCAGTCCTTGAACTAGAGGATTGACTAAAAAAAGTAGAGAATAAAAGTAAATCCATTCAAATATGCTAATGCAACGTTTTCTCTCATAAGGCAAAATTTTCCATTAATAACAAAAATAATACCACTGTTCCAGCGGAAGCTCACGCCAAATATTTTTGTTCCCACCTAGATCGACTCCTGACTTGGTCTCCGTTCATTGTGGCAAAAATAGCTGCGAAAAAATTGGGAATAAATCATATATTCCGGTTAATAGGTCGTAACTTAATCCTGGCTTTGAAATACAAGTCCATTGTAAAGCCAATATGGGGCCATCAGCTGGGAGGCACAAATATATGGCTTGGCATAACTGAGTGTACTGTCAGAAGTTCTGACTTATACCTCCACGTGGTGGCAGCGGGTAACAGGTTCCTGTCTCTGCAAGGAGTCTGGCTAAATGTGTAGAGCGGAGAAAAGTTAACACTCTCGTATAAAAAATCCCTAATCGACGACGGAACAACATACGCCAGGGACGAGTGGCCTAGAGGGTGCTTGGTCTCAAGTTTGCAAACTCTGGATACCAGTCGATCTCCAGTTTTAATACAGACTTATCCGTGCATATGGAGCTCTGTGTGGGTTGACATATTTTTCCCCATTAGAGGGATGAACCAGGAAGCCTCACAAGAGGCGGAGAGATTAATCTCTGCAGAAACTACAGTTTTAATTGGCCAAAGGAGGAATCCGGAAAAGATCGACAAGAATGCCTCGCGATGGATGGACGGGTAAATCTTTAAAGGTACTTTGAAGGCGTTAGACCGTGAGATTCCGACAAGAATAGACAATGAAGCCTCGCACGAGGTGGAGATGTGAATGTCTGCAGGAACTCCGGTGTGTATTGCTCAATGGAAGAATTCTGGGTAGCATAAGACTTCGGAGCACGGGCAGACACTTGTTAAATGTAAATGCCATGGTGAACCTAATCCTTAAAGAAATGCTAGCAATTACAAGAGGCTTTTTGTTTTATTTAGAATTAGCATCGTGCGTTTTGGTTGGACCGCGCTATACATTTTATTTTGCATGTGTTTTTTTTTTTTTGTGTAATTGTGCGAACAGTTGTTCGGACAGCTGCGTTTGAATATGAAGCGACCATCAACAGCGATGGTCTTGACTACCCAAATTTCTGTGCGATGGGTGTACAGATTTATGGCTAGTCAAGACGTCATGTTACGATTGTGTGTTTCACTACTACTCGCAAACGGTAATAGACTTCGTTATTTTCTGTTTATTCAAATTTAAATCAAGTGGCATCTCTGTCAAAAAATAACAAGCGAAAAGCGCAAAGAAGAACGAAAAAAACGAAGATTTTATGGATAACATTTTTTGTGCGTTTAGCTATTTTTGAAAAAGGCAAATAAAAACGTGTGAGGCTTTTTCCCCATGTAGTACAAATGTGTACTTACTGCCATGTTCATAAAAAATATTGTTTATAAACAAATTACAAACCAATTAATACTGCCTTTAAAATATGCAACGAATTTTAGTTTGTCGAATAAATAAACAACACAAAAATATTTGCCGTTTAGTTTTCTCGATAATCGTTTCTGAATAGCGACGTCGTTAATAATGTTGTTAAAATTAATTTACTAAACGAATATCGAAAAGTGAATCGAAGTACAGATGTGTGACTTAAAAACGTTCCGTGATTTGAAAGCATGTGCCGTGATAACCAGAAATATTAAAGTAGTGGTGAAGATAGTGATCGAATATTTGAAAGTATTTTAAAAGCAAGTCATTCCTCGAATGAAAAAACAGAAAAACGAAATCAGATTTTTTTTTGCACCAAAGAAAAATTCCAAAAGATTATGAAAATAGGTTGGAAATTAGGTTAAAATGAGCTCAGCGAACTCTTGTGATAAATAACTTTTTTTGTTCTATTAAGAGTGAAGTTTTCTGTTTTCATAAAAATGAACAATTAAAATGCTTATTTCAAAGAACAAATTTTTTCAATTAGTAACTACTAAAACCCGATTATAGTATAATTTAATCCTGGGGATATCTTTGAAATATTCTCGTTTCCCAGGATTCATTATTTGCCGGGAACTGAGAAACCCTGGTAGTATATATATAAAAATATTTCTTACGGTGCAGAATTATCATCGGTCTACTGTACGGCTATTTGGCATATTAAAACTTTTTTGGTAACTACTTCTGTTCACATGGGTTCCATAATCCGCATGATGGATTTCGATCAAATTTGGAACAAAATCGTTGAGAAAAAAATCAGTCCAAAACCACGCGCGCTTTTTAAGGTCAATTCACAAGCCCTAGACGCAAAATTATTTCCTCAAATATAAGTGGCAAACAATTTTCTTTCAAATAAATTTTTCGAAAATCGCCAAATAGTAATTTTTTGCACTAAAAATCGTAGAACTGACGATAAATCGTTTAATTTGCAGGCAGGTGGTTGTTGCCTTTGTAACATGCAAAATGCTGGTTTGATCACCATTCAGCGGTTCAAACGCAGAGATGATAAATTCAATGTTAAAATTGTACTAACTTTGATAAAAAATGGTACTTTTTTGCATGTAATTGTACCAAAAATAAAAAAAAACTTTTAAATAATCTAAAAAAACTCCGTTCAAGATTTGGCCAAAAGGAGTTCCGTTAGTTTATCAATAAGTCACGAATTTCGAGACAAATTCCCAGAATTTGATGTATAAGATAATGTGGAGCATAAATGATCCAAATTTGAAACAATTTTTTTAGCATTAATAAGCATTCTTGTTTTCTTGCTGTAGTTTTGCCAGCTCACGCCACAATAATCAGCCAATACGTGACGAATCAAATGAAAAAAATTATGCAATGATAGCTAGCACTATTGACGTTGTGGCCTTTTTTACTCTGAAAAAAATGATACACTTGTGATAACATCCCACACCCACCCTCCGCTACTCACAAGCCGATTAAATAAAATGGTAAAACTTTTTTGTTACATGGCATCTTGACTAGCCATCGCACATTTTGCCGTTTGCACAAAAATTTGGCTAGTCAAAACCGTCGCTGTTCATAGCCGCGTCATGTTCAAACAGTTGTTCGCACAATTCTTTTATGCCATTACACAAAAAAAAAAAAATGCACAGGCAAAATAAAAAGTATAGGGTGGTTCAACCAAAACCCAGGATGTTAATTGTAAATAAAACGGAAAGTTTTCAGAGAATTATCTTAATATTTTTTATTACGAGAGAAGGATCTATGACAATTACACAGGCGCTTTCACATTTCCTACAGACCTGGTTTGGTGAAATTTGCACACAATTCTCCCGATTATGGATACATGTGGGCGATTATGCTGACCAATAAAATCACGAAGTGCACGAAATACATTTTGATTTCAACGCCCATTTTCCTAAAAGTCATCAACAGTCTTAACGCGCTGCTCAATTGTTAAGGTATGACTCACAATTAACATCGTGCACTATGGTTGGACCACCCTTTATGTATGTGGGTGTGTGCTCGTCTGTAAACACACGTACATAAACTATGTTAAAAGCATTTATGCAATCTCGATGAGAGACAAAAAATGATGATCAACCTGAACAGAAACATCCACACGTATTCTTCAAACAGAAGACTCCGAACTATATTTCTCCCGTTATTTTGCAGACGCTCTCTAAATTTGCGAACAAAGTGATGGCTGGTGAAGACTTAGTGTCATTGTATCAGTCATTGTAGTACTATTGTTGTACTGAAATCAAAAAGTACAAAAGGAAGTAAAATTGTACTCAATTTATCATCCCTGACATGACCGGTTGGTTGTTGGATATTTGTGGTTTGGTTGGAACAACAACTGTTGATGTTTTACTAGTTTTTGTTTTTTTCAGTTAGTGGGCAGCATTTAAACAAAACGGTCTGTTAGTTGCGTTTGAGAAATATGAAGCGTTTTGAAATTTCGCTAATATGTTCGTTATTAATAAAATGATTTGTTTATAAAAATAAAATTTGTTCATCTAATTACAAATGAAATTTGTTAAGAATTTTCTAAACCACAAATTAAAACTCAACAAAGTGATAGAATAATTAAGTGGTGATTTAAAAAAAAAACATATTTTTTTTTGTTGGAAATTGTGGCAGAATTAAAAAAATATTATTTTTTCTTAATGTACGTGATTTAAAAATAAAAAACCTTGTTTAAACATGTGACAAATATTAAAATAATTAATTAATAAATTTGTTCGCTGAGAGATAATTTAGAATTTCTTTGTTAAATCGTTTTTTCTTAATTCTTTTACTTTAAATGTCCAATTTTTATTGTTGCTTTTAGCGGGTTTTGTGACTTTATTTTTTGTTTCGAATTCATTTCGTAGGCATTTTATGTTTTCAATGCGGCGGCTTTTTTTTACCTGCTTCTTGAGAGTTTTTTTTATTACTTCTTTTATGATGTTAAAATATCGTAAGAAGAGGACAAAGGAAGAATAATTTGTTAGTTTGAACGAATTGTGAAGCACCTTAAGCTTAAAATATTTTAATAATTTTTAGACTTCGTATTTAATAAGTTTTAATAAGACAACTTTTCTCTTTGATCGAAAAAGGTTAGTAAAGTCTTGTACTTTAGAAATTTTAATAAAAAAAAATATATTAAAAAAACACTATTTACATAAAATCAGTTAAAATGGTGAAACACATAAATTTTTTATTTACTTATTACCTTTCTTTTAGACGGCTTTAATAAAGTTGATGCTAACTAGGAGTTGCAACTACAACTCCACAAAGTGTTAATACAGGGTATCTTTTTAAGCCCGTTAGAACTTAAAATTGTAAAATAAATTTTAATAAAAAAAATATTTAAAAACTATTAACATATGGTTACCGTGGTTGCTCTTGATATGGACGTTGAATTTTGAAGAAATGAGTTCCAATGCTCTGCCTCTTTTTTTGAATGAAATGGAGTCTGTACGGCCTGTTGTGGATTTATTTTATTTATTAACAAGCCCGTTAAGCCGATAATAAGCCTAATCGTTGAACATAGTCTTACGTGACTCATTTTTAAAGTAAATCTAAATGTCAAAAAGTGAACGCAGTATGACAGTTCGTTTGACAGTTAATCCTTTCGTAAGATATATCGGGTTTAAAAAACACCCTATACACAAATGCTAAAGAAATACTTCTTTCCCCAGTTTGTTGAATTTCTAAAGGTCGATATAAAAAATGTGGTACATTCTCCGAAGTAAGTTCGGAATGTCGAATTTTCCAATTAAAATAGATTTCAAAGTCTAAATTTTTGACATTCCTAACCAAGGTGTGCACAAAATGTCAGAATTTGCTGTCGACACACAGTTTCTCAAAAAGTGATTCCAGACATACAGTATTGTCAAAAAATTAAAACAAGATTGTTAAGAAATGTTACATTCATTGCAACACACAGTATTCGGCATCGTTTTAGTGTAGTAGAATTAAAAAAAAGATCCAAAATTTCTGACCTTTAAAACTTTTATCGAATGGGCAACAAAATTAGACAAGGCCGTGTCAATAAGGAAAAAGGGCTGAACGGTGGTTTTGTCGTTCCACAGGAGAGCAATTTTAAAATTAATTTTTGATGTTTGGAAAAAAATTTAGATTTAAAAAAACAACTTTGTGTTCTTTTAAGATCATATTCCTCACGAAATTGTAAGTTGAGGTGAGTTATAAATATAACCAGAAATTTATTACAATAAGGGTACCCCATTTAAAAGCTTAAAATTGTCCAAGTTTACGAGACTTATTTCATGAAGCCCCGTTTTAACTTATGTGCAACTTTGAACAATTATTGTAAATTATAAACTAAAAACTCAAAAAGCTGGGAAAAAGTTGTTAGGTCAGATTTTTTCGAGAAGAGGCGCCAATTATTGGCTTCATGCCCGCTGGCCTAATCCACTGGTTCGGATTGGTGTGCACTCTTAACTATGAAATAAAAAGAGTTGAGATTAAAAAAAATTTCCGAAAAATTATAAATTTTTTTAAATAGAAATAATAAAATCGCAGAAACTCTTGTTATGATATAGTTCGACATTGGAACCAATATTTCTTGTTTGGTTTTAATTTAATGTTTTTAAAAGCTGTCCTACACAACAAGTATTTTACACTCTTGTGTCATAGCAGGTTTTGGAACAAGTAACTTCTGAGCTTGTTCCATCAACTAGAATATGCAGCCACCACTTGGTTTTTTTATGCTTTCTTATTAAAGGCCATCAAGATTGCTCTTGTAAAAGCTCATAGCTGTTCTCGACTTACGGTGGAATACACTATTGTAACAGCCCTATTAAAAGGGTTCACATTAACCACCCCCATTAAAAATAATCGGTACATAATAGAAAAAACTAAAAGCAGATTTTTATTCAACCTACTTTGCAGACAGTATTATTCACAAACCAATATCAGCGTTTTAACACAAATAAATATGACATTATAAATTTGAGAATATTTATGAAAAGCTTCCAGAAAGTTGTTTGTTTTAATAATTTCGTCTAGCACCAGTGATCAACTAGTATTCTGACATTTTTCTACCGAAAATAATATATTTACGATTTTTGTACTTACAAGCATTTTTCCATTTTACTTGCTAATTTAAAAATTACGTGTTTTTATTTAACTTTATCAAATAGTAAAGACTGTTTTTCTGCCCTTTCCCCTCTATTTAAAATTTTTTGTAACAAATAAATTTATGTACGTTGTCAGTTTAATCAAATAATGTGACCACAAAACAAATTTTGTATGGTTTTCAAAACATTTTGGGCAAATATGGAAAAACAAAATTGGGGTAAATGTTTGACTAATGTGGCCGTACCTTAAGCTAGAGATTTAGTACATTTTTTTTAATTTTGGCTTCGGTAATTTTGAACGTGTGAGGTTTCTCACGATATCATCTCTAGATTAAACCAAACTATTTATGACTTAGTTATTCCCCTTAAACTTTTATGATATATATGTATGTATGCATGTGTGTGTGTACATTAGACCACCTAAAAAAATGTATTTGATTTAAAAGGTTGTTTTATCTATGATAGATTGGGTGGTCTAATCAAAGTAATATCACACGTTCAATCAGAAGGAATCAACTTTTTTGTTAAATTTAGATTTTAGTTAAATACGAATTGATAAATCGTGTATGGTATGGAGATATACAATTAAAAAACAATAACCTTGATTTCCAGAGTATAATCCAAATAACAAGTATGGTATTCAGAAATTCTACGTAATTAAAATCAGAAGCTGAAAACTTTTTACAAGAAATTTGCTTCAATTGAAGCGAGTTCACAAAATTTTGTAATCACAAAGTCTTAACAAAACTGATGTTGAACAAATATATAAAAAATAATATCAAATTACAAAATATTATTGAAAAAGGTTTAAAATCATAACAATTATAAGTTTCACAAAAAATCTAGATTAATCCAAAAGTAAAAAAAAATAAAATTTCACCATAATTTGTGAATTCGAAAACTCACCAAAAAACCATCAATTTCCAATTACAACAATTAAAACATTTTCTTCAAATTTGGAATTAAAAAACCGAAATTTCTTAATAAACTACAAAAAAAACAAATTTCGGAATTTTTCACAATTATACAAAATAAAAATCTAATTTGTCACAAATCGGAAATTCACCAAAAAAGATCATAAAAACTCAAAATTTTACAACAAATTTAAATTAAACTGAAAAATAAAAAAAATCAAATTTCAACACAATAAATAATGAACTTATCAAAATATAAAAACTCTTCACAAAACTAAACTATAGTCTACAAATTTTAAATAGTAAATTTTTGCAAAAAAAAACCAAAGTACAAAAAAAAAAACAAAATAGCAAAGAAGAATTTCGAAAAATCCAAAATTTGGCAAAATTTAAAACAAAATAATTGCAAAAATTCCATAAAAACTAAAATTTACTAAATTTTAAAATTTCAAAACTTAATTTTTAGTTTTACAAAAAATTAAATTCCAAAACTGTATCTTACAAAAAACCTGATTTTCACGAGAAGCAAACTTCACCATATTTTGAAATTTAACGACAAATTTACCCAAAGGCTGAATTACACCGAAAAATCTATATTTTGTCAAATATTTTTAATTAAAACAAATTAAAAGAGCAGTAATTAAAAAAATATCTGATCTTCTAACCGATCGAAAATGCTTATATTAAAACGAAAGGAGAGTTTAAATGTACAATTTTAGTCGATGAAAACCGGAGGCCAAAATTAAAGAATCCTTTGCACTGGAAAGAATCTGTAGTATATTTGTAGTAGTTCATAATTTTGTGAAGGGTATATAAGATTAGGCACGGACAAATATAGCTCTCTTACTTGATTAAAATATACAAATTCAATATTAAAGCGATGCACAAAAGACTCTTAATTAATTATAGGTAAATAAAAAATAACAAAGTTTCTTGAAAAGGAAAAAAATCCATTACAATTTCCACCTTTAAAAGTCCAAACTTTTATAATCCCCCAATATCTGGTTTACAATATATATTCGCCCAAAGTTGATAACATTCAATTCCTTATTTAAGTGATTCGCAGTGTAACTTCTTTCCTTGTTTCAACAAAAATTTCTTAACAAAATTTTTATTGACACCTGTTACAAATAAATGTTATTAAAAAATTATGTTATTTACTGGTATTTATTTCTTCATATTTGGACATTTTTTTACTAAAATAAATTCTTTCGTTTTGCAGTATTTCCAGTGCAATTTTTTTTTTTAATTTTTTTGTTTAATTATTTAAATTCTTCTTTTAATACATTATAAATTATTTCTTCACACTTTAACACGTCCATTGTTTGGGTGCTTAAAGTTTGAAAATATTTGATCAATTATGTTTGGAATGTTTCAACGCCACACCTAACGTGTTTTAAGGAAATAATGCTTTAATTTGCAAGATTTTTTATAATGAGAAATGAAAATAAAAAATATCGAATATTTCAATTAAAAATTGCTAAACATTTAATTTTGAAAACAAATAGTTTAAAATTAAAAAAATTAATAAGATGTTTAAAATAAACCGCAAAAACACTCGCTAATGACTGACTGCAGGGTAGACTTTTGTTGGTGGTATTCGGTTGTGGGGTTGGTGTTGGTAATACCCGAGTCATATTAGTAGCTATTTAAATGTACATCATCGAGAAACTTTAGCCTTTGTGTATTAGAAATTCTTACTTTTCAGTGTCTTACACTGATCCCTCAATGGACGGCTATGTAACATTATGATAAATTTGATGACTGAATTTTTTAGTACAGTTCTTCTACTTCTTCTGTCATCCTTCTCTCCCATTTGATGATAATGCGTCAACAGTTAATTATATTGAATTTCACTTACTACAATTTTCCAATTTCACAACTTTGTGTTAATGGGTAAGTGAACTTTAAATAGAAATGTTACAGGAAATGTAAAAATTTTAATCATTTCTGAAAAACTGAATTATGTAGTTGTTTTTCACGTTTTTCATCTGACTACATTTCTGGCTTATAATTTATTTTTCCCACCAGCAAAATATGCTTGTGTAGCTTTTTGACGCGTTTTAATAATTACAGGTGTTTTTCGTTTTAAGTGTCTTAAAATACAAATTTTCAGGAGAGTAAACTTTATATGAAACTGCAGGCAGGGACAGACATATTTTTACAGTATTTGTAACATAAACATACTTCTCAAATATTGTAATTGATTCTAAAGTTTTTCCTTTGAAAAGGACTTCAGTTAAGAAGGAGAGACAATAGTTCGAAATAATCGATCACCCTCGTTAAACACTATCAACGATCACTTATTATGCAAAGCAATAAAAATGTTTACACTTCAGTAAACATTTGGGGCTTGTGTTATGATTTAATTGAATTTATATCGTTTCGCTTTGTTTTTAATTTTAATAATTATAAACAAATTTGTTTATGGAAATCATACAGAACCATTTATAAAATTAGAAAAAATATGTTTTCTTGTTAAAGCAAATCCACAGATAAATCCCAAAAGCTGAATAATTAAAATTCATAACTAATTTTATGTCTAAATCTTAAAATGTTGCGTCTTTTAATTTTCATATTTAATTAAATGACAAATTATCTTAATTAATATTTAACTATTTAATACAATCATTTTGGGATCCCCTAAATATTAGTGAGCTTGACCACACATTGATAATATTAATTAGCACTTACCAGGTTATGTTGAATAATTATTTCAATTCATTATGTTTTTTCATCTATATATGTGCTACATAATACAGCCCGCGACAAACAAATAAGTAAACAATAATCAAATTGTATTTGTAACTTGTTAAATATGATAAAAGAAAACAATGAGGAGAAATGCTGAATTAAGTCTTGAAATCAGAGTAGCAATATTTGGAAAATATTAATCTGGAATTTCTGAAAAACGAAATAAGCCACGAGGTGGTAGAAAACAGTCTCTAGTTCAAGAATTTAAAACAAAAAAATTAGCACCATAAGCCATGAATTTGGAATTCCGAACGTTTAAGCCAATTGCAGTTAGTGGAGGTATAATTATTTACCGCTTAAAAGAGTCAGAAAGTTACACTCAGGATTACCGTTCGTGGACTCTGGTTGTAACTTGCAACTTTGTTGATGGCCTCCGTCTGTTACCTTTCATATTCCACTTCTGATTTCCAAAATATTAAATTTTTTGATACTTTTTGGTTTTTAAATACAATGTTGCATCGTTTGTATCGATGTTTACCCTTTTTTTAATGGATTAGTGCATTTAAAGTAGTTGTGATCATTTGCACAGATTGCTAACATCGTTTGCATTTCTTGCTCATATATTTGATTAATAGCATGTTCAATATTTACAAGGAGCTGATGTTTCTTTTATGGTTTGCTCTGTAGTTGCATCGTCTGTATCAAAACAAGAAACTAGATTTTTAAAACATGTTTCCTACAACTTCCAGCAGTAACCCTGATTACAACAAACGTTAAGAAAACAGGTATCCAATTAGCAGGAGAATATATTGATTGGCCAAATAAAAGACCCAGGCCTATCGAAAACAATTGTGTACCTCAAGCAATTTGGAAGAAATTAGCTCCAGTAAATACAACAGTGTGACTGGCACTGTAATGAACTAGTGTTGTATGCCTGCTATTACGTGTGGGGATTGAGTCGTAGTTGATTGATCAATGAACCAACAGAAGTACTTGCATATCCTGCATAATCACGCCTTCGTATGTGGAGATAAAATGATTAGGAACGAAAAGTGATACTGAAGATGGCACATTGCTGAAACCGGTTTGTCTCCAAACCAAACTTGACAAGGGATGACGGCAATTCGTTCCAAAAAACTACATCAAAACACCCTAACGATTCCTAATCAAGAATGATTAGAAATCGTTTATTTTATAGCAAGACAATGTTTCTTGTCACAAAGGACGAAAATTGCGGTTAACTATACCACCTGAAAGCTCCCATCTAAATATTTAAAGGTGAAAGAAATAATTGCATTACTCGTCATATGGCTAAGGCAGATTTGGAAATACAAATCCTTTGTACTGTAGTTTCTGTTGAAAAGCTTTGCAAGTCGGTAGCAGATTTGCCACAGCGGATAGAGAATCTTTAGCTACATATTTAACTGATATTTTTAAACTTGCTTTCGAATATTAAATATATTTAAATTGAATTGTTTTGTTTCTTACTTTGTCAAAATATTTATGCCGTTTGGGTTTCAATTTCGTGAATGTAAACTTCGAGTTCGTGTTTCAAGTCCTCAGTCGGTTTATGCGTAACGGTCCCCGATAAAACATAGTACAACGGGCACAAATCATAGCGCTGAAGCGACCGAACGACATCAGAATTCCGGGTAATATTCGAAGAAAACTAGTCCAACATTCCCCTTTGCAAATATCCCCACCAGAAAGTCACTCTCTGAAGGGGAATCGGCTTCACAATAACATCGTAGGGATTTGCTGACCCGCAAAGGCGACAATTTGCTTTACTGATACGGCATACTTTAGGACAAGTCGGGGCAGTCATTTGAACAATTTTGTATTTGATTATTAAATGTAAAGCTTCAATATTTAAGTACAACTAAATATAAAAGTATGTGTTTTACAAACAAAAAGAGAATTTTTTGTATAAAACTTTCAGAAAGAATCCCAACAATTATTTTGTGATTTTCTTTGTTTTTAACTTCCTTTTTTTATCTCACAAGAAAATAAAAAAACAATCAGCGAATCCTGTAAAAGCTTTTAAGAACGATTTTAACGAAATTAAGTGGCCATATTTTTTTTTGGCGGAGTCCATCAAACCTGTGGGGACGATGCCAATCCACACACGGTTCACCTGGTGGGTGAAAAACAACGTTGGTGCACTGTTACCGTCAGCGGCAAGCGCTGCAAGTGACTGATAGCCAATTAAACGATATGGACGCATACAACCTGTGTCTCCAACAGGACGGCACTACGTGTCACTCAGTGACCTCCACAGTGAACATACTGCATGAATAATTTCAGTGTATCATTGGCCCTGGTGAAGGTGGCCACCATCACCTGATATTGCAGGTCTATCCAATAAGCCGCAAGCGAGCGTCGTGCTCAAATCAATACCACCAGTCCCACGCAAAAATTCACATACATAATGGCACATGGTCATTCCATATAAAAAATAATTCCCTTAATATGTCATTTGTATTCTTCGTAACATAATTTCACTTTGACTATCAAACATCATAAGAATAAAAAGAAGTCAGTTAAACTCCAATTAACTACCTATTCACGTTGTGCTCTAGGGGAATACAATATGCGAGAGCAATTTGTGGGGCGCAACAATAAACATACATAGCGGGTGATAAGTCGTAGATAATTAGGGTGACTTTATTGGAAACTTACTTCTCAATTATGTATTTTAAACGCTGTGGGCTACACAAACAAAAATACCCAAAATAGAGTGATGTCATCTTTTTCCAATTCTTATATATGGGCGCATCATTTTAAACTTGTCTTCGTAAGGGAGCCGTTAAGGAGTAATTTTTTCTTTATTTTGGTTTCGTGGTAAAACAAGTTATCATAATCATTATGCACATCAAGGAGGAATTATGAGTACGGAACGAAAACGAAGACATGAATTCGTTACACAATTTTTGTAAACTTTTTCATTTTGCTTTTGTTGAGAAAACAAAATCGAATTTAGTTGAATTCATTAAACTCGTTTTGAGTTTAACATTTAAGTGAAACCAAAAATTGTCATTAAAAATATAAATATTGTTTTTAAAGCTCAATATTTGGAAGCACAGAGGCAGATAAACCAGTAACACATCTGTATGCAAACTTTTAACTGAAAACCAAATTCCCAAAACATAAAAAATGTTTGAACAAATTAATTGGAAGTAGCTTGGAATAATTAAAACAACAGACGAACAAGGTGGACCACGCACAATTATGTCGTCGCGCGTGTTAATCAATAAACTGGATATCTTACTACAAAAATATTTGAACACATACCATGACATTGAGAGCACGCTCGCTTTTGGCTTAGTAGAATATAGCCGTCACTTAAGGGAAATCCACAAGAATCCGCATTTCGCGACACGAAAGTTTGTCATAATGAGACTACTTTTTCGATCTTTAGCTCACCAGGACTATCATTGATTATTGGTTCAGAATCCACACCACTCGGTAACTTTTTGCTTGGTTGCACTGCCAGTCGTGTGGATTGGTATTGTTAGAAATCTAAAAATTTTTCGTATAGAAGCTCTTGTTTATTTAATAATAAGTTTCGTCGCGAAAGATCTTTCCTTTTACTGCTCCAAGATATTTTTAGATTCAATTCTGGTGTACGCCAAATTCCATCAGTTGAATTGACTGACTTCAGTTCTATTGAATACACTTAAGGAAAATCGCGTTTTGTACAGGTGCGGGTGTAGCTTTGTTGTTAACTAAACCTGTCAACAACTCTAATTTGGACAAGGGTCCATGCGCTATTCTTTATGTATTTTTTCTTAATTCTTATTTCATTAAATCTTCCAACTAAAAGAAATTTACAATAAAAATCAAATTTTAGCTCTACATTTATTTTTTATTAATATTTACCAATGTACTAACTACTTTATTGTGTTCAAATCTTAATCAAAATCTACTATTGGGTAGGGAGAGCCGTCTCACCAGGTGAAATTGCACAAATCGCGCACTAGAGTGTTGGGATCGATCACTAGTTTGTTAACGTATTTGAACGATTATGTTTTTGCTTCTCTTTAGATAGTGAGAACTTCTAGACCTCTATGAATATCTTCATTTCTTAAATATCCTAGACTGTCTTCTTTGCTAAATGCCATATGACCATATTGGCTTTATAATGAATTTGTATAAAAGCAGTTTGCAATCCAAAGCCAGGGTAAAATTGGCATAATTAGCCAGTGTCATCACCAAGCTAGGCGTCTATCTGGGTGGATATCCAAATATTTAAAGTGTGGTATTTGTTGTTGTTATTGGTGGACAATTTTGCCTTCTTAGGAAAAACGTTACGTGAGCACATGTCAAAGGATTTACCTTGATCCCATACTTTTTAGCCAGTCCTTTTTAACCAGTCATGAATGTGAGACTGGAGTTGTTCAGATGCAAACTTTGGATCATTATTAACACTTACATATAAATGCAGGATCTTCTGCAAACGTTGACGTGTTTGTATAGTATAGAGGGTGGTTGACATATCCGATGATGATATATATTTAGGAACTCCTGCAAAGATTTTCCCTTTTTTAGAAAACCAATATTCTCTGTCAAAGAGCTCTTAGGGAGTTATGAGGAAGAACTCGAAGAACTCGTTTTCGTGGGTAGCCAATAAAGCCTGCGAAATACCAATAAATAAAACTAACCAGTATTGCTTATTTTGAAATGCATATCTAATAACTGCGGCAAGTCTATCAACGCACTCAATATACTTGCTCGAAAACGAAACGAATGGTCTGATATAATGTTGTGTAAGACAAGGCATTACACTCTAGACGAATAATTTTTTATAGTAGGCTAATGGGTCTGTATAAAATAATGTGGCTTGGGTCCTTTCCTGGTTTAGGGACCGGAACGATTTCGGACATGTTTCAAGAGTATGGGACGAAGCCGCCGCACGAAATGGCATTAAATAACATAATTCTCACACCAGAATTATGCAAGTTTTAATCATTGACCCTATACCACGATCAGTTTCGGCTGATTTTCTCATATCTATATTCTTAATTGTCAATTATAATGAATGGTGTATAATTGGAAAGGTGGAACTATTTATGTGATGTGGTGTGAAAACCTTTAAAGTGGCACAGAGTTAAATTTTTCAGCGAATCTGCCGCATAGATCCGCCATAATTTTCGAAATAGTCGTGGTTATGCTGACTTTGAGGACAACTGTCGATAGCGGTTTAAGGACATAGGCCTGCAAATTCAAGCAAGCGAGCAAATAAGAGTCTAGTGGTCTTAATTCGCACAGTCTTGATAACCAATTCACGTCACAAAGGCGGATGTTAACCTTTCCCGTAATGCATAATTGCGACTGTATAGCCCGCTATGTGGTACGAAGCGCCGCATTACTGGAACCATATGCCGCTTACGTTAGTATCTTTCAATTTGATATCATGGTTCTATAGCGCTCGCCAGCGATGGTCTCACCAATGTTGCCGCCGTCCTAAAATTCTTACCAAGCAGTAGCATTTTGTCGATGTATTGCCTCCTGGCGAGCCTATTGCGTCTTGGCGTCCCATGTCCATTAATTTGGCTTATTGAATAAACGAATATAATTTTTTTTAATTCGGATTCCATTCATCAGTGGCTGAATAATTAACAACAAATTTAACAGATGCCGCCACAACATGGCCACCGCATCTTTATTGGAGAAGCCTTTAGTTGATTTGCACTTATACATTAGTTTTTTACTCTTTACTTAAATTCAAGGCAGTTCTAAAGAAAAAATGTCATTAATATAAAAACACGGCGTCTAGCCATCCATAAAAATCTTGTGAATAAATTGTTAATGAATTAAATTTGGAAAGTCCAACAAGTCAATAACTTTACAATCTTAACCTTGCTAATTAAATCAATATGTACTCGTGCACCACTACAAAAATTATTAAACATATTGAAATGAAGAAAAAATGAATATAATTTGGCTAAGTGCGATTAACAATACGAATACAAATATAAATAAGAAAACATGAGATGCTGTGACAAGTTTCCAAATTAACAACTAAAACTTCAATTGAAAGCCAAGTTCATCAATAAGATTTGTGTATTTATGACTTTGGAAGACATTACAGTTTGTGCGGGTAGGCCGCTAGCCTACTAATCTGCGCGTTATGGGTAACGGTATGATTCGCACCAAAGTAGCTAAATACAAGGGGTACAGCAAGGCTCCATACATTCTCCTACACTATTTTTTAGTTTTCTAAATGAACTTTTATCTCAAACTTCCAATCCTTGAACCCATCAGGCACAATATGAATGTTTCGCTCTGCCGAGATCATGGGATAACCTCTGAATGGAATCCTGCGTACAGGATTGACTTAAATGCACTTAAGGCACAATGCTGTTAAGGAATCAAAAACATTGATCTTTTTTGCATGAAAATCTATTGTGATGTTCGTTGGACTAAGTACATTTTTCAGATCGGCAAAGAAGCACTCAAGTGCCTTGGGTGCTTAAAACGGTGTAAGAGATACTTCACCACATCCGATATCCTTATTATTTACACCACCTATATCCGACCGAAAATGGAATACGACTCATATGTATGCGTTGGTGCTTGAAAGTCTATTTTGGAGCTTAGCGGCTCTTACAACACAGGGCGAAGGTGCTTATCAGCGACAGTAGGGTATCCCGCCCTATTCACACACTGGAATATGCACGCAATGTGTGTTGTGTGTAGGGTTTGGGGTCCGGGAATTCCCGGGCGAGAATTTTTCGGGAATTCCCGGGAAAATTTTTGAAAATTCCCTGGAAAACGGGAAAAGTTTTAATTGGATTTTATAACAGTAATTTTTTGTTTCTTCACATTTTCATTTTGTTAAAATTAAGTATTTCATATGAGTCAATTCGAAAAAAATTGGCCAAAGACGTGATGAAAAAAAGATAGCATTAATAAATTATTTAAAAACTTCCGACGTTAATACGAAAGTATCAAAAAATTCCTTAAAATTGTATGCTGAACCGCTATATAAACGGCTGTTTGATCAATCACTTTCTGAAGTGTCCAGCAGCGATACTGATCTATCTGAAAACGAAATCAATGAATGTTTTAAAATTAAACTGAAAAATGCTATAGACAATGCAAAGGCTAATCCAAAAAAGCCAAAATCAAATCAGACTAATTTGCTAAGAAAAGAATTTGCTTTATATGAAGCGAGCAACATTCGAACTAAAAACTTAGATAATTTTTTAATGCTTTGCTAACAATAAAGCCAACATCGGTGGATAGTGAACGGGTTTTCTCCGTTGCTGGGAACTTTGCCACAAAAATACGAAGCCGGACATCAAGCAAGTTACTTAATGCTTTAGAAGTACAAAAAACTTTTTTTTTGTCGAAATTATGTTATAAATTCTGTTATGTTTTTTTGGTTTAAAAATGATCTCAAATTATTTCCTTAAGTTATTTGTCTGTTTTCCTTGCACAAATCGAATTTTTGTTTTAAATGTATATTTACTTTATTATTTCATTTTAAATAAAACAAATTTAAAAGAAAAATTCATTGTCAAAAACTACTTGTTTTTAATAGAAGAAAATTTCCCGGGATTTATAAAGTTTCCCGGGAATCCCGGAAAGAGAAAAAGTCCTGGAATTCCCAAACCCTAGTTGTGTGCCGTTGTTTTATGATTACTAGAACGGAATGAGCTCTAATGAAATTAGGGAACTTGTTACTAAAACCCGAACATATGCACGTGCAAAACGTTCCTCATTAAGTGCTTATTCGTTCGTGAGAAGAAAAAAACTCGCTCTTTAGCCGTACGGTTCGTTTGCAAAATAAACTCCCAGCAGAAGTCTTTCCTGTCATTTAAATTAACACAAACACTATTCCTGCTATCCTCTTTCCTTTAACCTCTTTGCCTAATTCCAGCAAAATGCATTGCATAAGTAGGGGTCATCCCCTAAGTGTTGGTCTAAAAAAATACTGATCTGTTTCGCAAGTGAAAGCGTTTGTTATTGTGCACGCCAAATTATGTAGCTATATAATTTGGAGTTGTATTGAAATTTAATAATTAAATTTAAATAATAGTTTATATTTTTTCAGTCTATAAAATCGAACTGTTATTCGATACATAAGAACAGAAAAATACCAGAAAGTTATGCTTCATCTATTGTTGTATCATTTCTGATTTTCATATACAGGTTGAGTTGAAAGGAGGAGCTATTTCAATTGTCTCACGTCCACGGACACGCACATACACTTAATTCAAAGGTTGAGATTATGAATCAAGAATTTAATAGAGCCTAGATGGCCAACAAAACTCGTTGTTCCTAGCAAAGGTCCTCAAGATTTACCCTTTAAAGACTATGAAAGATGTAAACCATGAATGTTTTGAGAAATCTGGGCAGTGGCCCAGAAATGCTTAGCTTGAGAATCCTACTATCTTGCCATCTTACTACGTTGGGCCTTGTTGAGTTTCAGCAGGCTCTTTTTCATATATACGTTTGGCCCGTGTTATAGAATTAACTTCTTCCACCGTTTTGTTGTTTTGCCGTCTGGTTAAACTCATCTTTGTGCAATTTTTTAACTCAGTCTCGTAACTTCAAGAGGTCTCACATTTTCTAAGTTTATTGCTTTCAGTTCTATGGCTTTAATCGTCAGAGTATTTGTCGATTCATTACCAATTGCCACCTGGTGGCCTGGCGTCCAGGTGATACGCATTCTACCATGGGCCGAGTGATCGTTAATTGTCTTTTGCT
The DNA here is from genome assembly GCA_963932375.1 of Phania funesta. Classification (NCBI taxonomy): domain Eukaryota; kingdom Metazoa; phylum Arthropoda; class Insecta; order Diptera; family Tachinidae; genus Phania; species Phania funesta. The sequence goes on from OZ010656.1 coordinate 51,330,369, forward strand.
TTTGTACAATGTTTGAGTCTTTACCGTGTCCCAATAATAAGGAAAAATTGAAATTGCCGCGATTTAAGCAATGAAGAGTTGACAAACCTAAAAAACCATTTGGCAGCTGACCGTTTAGAGTTAGTAAATATATTCGATGAATCCACAACGTGTCACTGTTTGGTGAGGATTTTCGGCTAAATATTTATTGAATCATACTTTTTTGAAAATGAGGATGGTCATGCACTGACTGTTACTGTTGCTCCGCATTGGATAACTTTCATATGCCTAATATGTGGTTTCAACAAGATGGTGTCACATGACATAGAGCGCGAGAAACAATTAAACTACTGCATGCCACATTCCCAAGGCGTTAGGTTTCTTTTCATAGGGTTATTTGAATTCGTAGGTCTATGTCACTAAATTCACAACCACCCTTGCAACACAACAAATTAAAAGCTGCATTAATGAAACATAGCCGAACTAGATGCCTACGGATCTAGTAACGAGCATAACAATAATTTTGTGAGAAAAATATTCTTTTTTTTTTTGCAGGAACCAGCCTCGACCCTTTTTTCAGTGCAGATTGGGAAATTATCAAAAAAAAACAGTTTTGATTCAATAAAAATATAAAACAAATGAAATTTTAAGGAAACTATGATTCTAAATAGAACGAAAAATACATCTTTATTCAAAAAACTTTAATTAGAAAATATTCATGATGTGAACCGTAAAAACACTGACTGAAATATAGGGTGATGCAAAAGTGAAACTTGATTTTTTGTGTTCCCGTACGTTGGTTTATTTATGTCTTCTTCTAAGAATAATTTTTATTTATTCTCATTTTACCGAACTCGATCGAATCAGTGTGTAGAACCAGACCTATTATAGGGAGAGGGAAACACCACTGCTTGCTGCCAGTCTATTCTAAATGGCAAAAAGTATCTATTACGGATTCTTCAAAATATGCATATACATATGATTGTATTTAAGTTAATCATTATCATTTTCCCTTATTTTCTGTTGACCAATTTACAACTAATATAATTAACAGGAAAAAGTAATAATAGCCTGTGTTATTGACGAATATTTTTGTTTGTTTTCTATGGAAAATAAACAAGGGTCGTTGCAAAGTGACTAAAAACAACATTCAAATAAAACGAACTTGCAAATATTACGAAATAAATTGAAATGTGTTTTGATGGTTTTGTAATTTGATAAACGAACAATAAACATGTTTCGTTTTAATAATTTTAAATAATGGTCAGTATTTTTTAAAAGAATCCATCAAGTGAATGCTGGCAGTTGGGTGTAATATAACGCCCTGTTAGCCGTCACTCATTAAAATCGTAAATTTAAAATACAAAGCCGACTGTAACACTACTATTGTGTTAACATTTCTTTGGGACAATTAGCTGTTAATGATAAATTGATTACAAATTCTAACTTCCCAATAGATTTGGATGTCCTACGTTTGCTCTTTATACACAGTTAAAAATGTGACTATTTATTAGACTGAAAATACTGCAGATTATCTGACTGTTAAATTTGATACAAAATTTCCAACTCAGAATTTAAGCAATTACAAGTCTGGAATGTAAAGTCACAAAATACCTTCTACTATACACCTGGTTTATTTTCTACATTCACTGTGTCTTCGTCTTCGTAAAGCCAAGTTTAAGGCCTTTATTATGAGCGACGAGCGATCTTCAATTGTGGTGTAAAGAGTTATTCGGGTGAATGTGACGCCCGTCCGACAAAGAATAGCTCCATCATGAATTTTTTGCATGCGTATTATTCACAATAATATATTTCTTTTTGCTGAGATTAAAGAAAAATATGACTACGCCAGAGTTATAGATCCACTTTGCGGTCATTCTACTAGGTGGTGGCAAACAATTTAGCTCACATTTCCTATTTTTTTTCCTACCTAAACCTTTGCAGATCAATTTGCAAATTGACGATTTTCCTTAACTAATAAAACCAGCACTCTGAGGATAGACCTTAGACATGTGGTAAAATTTAATATAATTTAAAATATTAATGAATTTTAATTTTTAGGCATAAGTTCGTTTTCTTTATTCTTTCTGTTCAGAAAGAAAATTTATTTCATATGATAACTTTGAATACAGTAAAAGTTAAAAATTTATTAAACAACTAGTTGATTGGAATGCATTTTATTTCTATGCCGCTACACACGTTATCAACATTCTTCGTGTCTTTTTCTACTAATTTTGTGTCAACTGTAAACATCATCTGTTTGAGCCAAAACTAAACAGAAATGGAATACGAGCATGAATATTTCTGAATTTTCCATGTTCTGGCTTTTTCTCATGGGTGAAAACGAAGTTTTACAACACTAACTTTTTTAGAAATTTTTCAGAAAACCACCACATTTTACTTGATCAGAGATGTATTTTTCTGTTATGTGTGTTATCATGATTTTTTACGTCCTTTTTTTTTGGTACTTTTTCTACAAGATTTGTTTTCATTTTACTATAAATTATACTGAAACCGACTAATTATCTAATGCTATCGTCCTATAGAGTATTTATAAAACTTTTTCCCTTCCCGAGTGTTTTGCTTCTTCGACCGACATGCTTGGGATTTCCTATAAGGTATTTAAAAAGGGCATCGGTTTTGTGTTGTCATTGTAAAGTGGTGGTGCGGCTGCACAGGGTATGGATAGTGATCGTGAGCATATTACCGAAACGGTGGTGCTATAGTTAGCGATCAGCGTTTCTATCATGGCTGTTGAACCAACTGCATTTTATAGGCTTCCTCATGTAAGTGCTTCTTCAAAATTTTAGTCACAATATATACATGTGTGTATGTTTACTAATATTGTAATAAGTGCATAGAGAAAACAGGGGTTTTTGTTTACTGACACATACATAAATACCTCCATACGCTTTTGCCGTTTATTGAGTATAATTTCGAACTGCCAATAAAGAAGAAATGTCGCGTAGTTTTGAGAAACTGACCAATTCACATCCTTCGGATGTTTTTAAATTTTTATTATTCGTTTGCATTTATTTCTGTTTTAAGAAACTTTTCTACAATTTTGAATTTTTTCTTAAATATTTTTTATATCAACTATTTAGTGATTCGTGTATTTCTGTTTTCTAATGTTATTGTAATTAGTTATTCGGTTATAATAACTGAAGGCTACCTATTTTAGTTTAAATAAACAACTTTTCGATTACAGCGTCAGTGTCTATATTGGCAATAAGAATTTACTACGTTTCATAGAATTTAGTTGTTTTGTTTCGTGGGAGAAATATTCTTTAAATATAATTATAATATTTACGTATATCAAAGTATTTATACAAAGTTGTGCCCGTGACAAATCGGTTGGCCCAACTCTTGAGTTTTTAATTTAATTTGAACATTTAATTTATTTATGTTACGATGGACATCGATTTCTAATCAATGTTTTCTCTATGTGTAGATAAATTAGTTTTAAAAAAAAATTTATTTCAATCGTTTCCATTTTGGAACAATTTAAAATGTTTGAAATCAATTTTAAAACGGATTGTAAGTTTTTGAAGTACAAGGTCGTTGCTAGAATTAAATTCTTTTCCTTCGTGGGAGCTCCGATTTGGATTGAAATATACAACTGCAATATTAAACACAACTTAAAATTACCTGACAGCGTGTCTGAGCCTTACTTAAATATTTCATTCACTTATTTAGAATGCACATCATGAATCCAGAAATTTTAAAAGTGAAACAAACGAATGAAAACAAAATCCAAAACCCTAAACCATAAAAGCAATTGTTTTAATTTAATTAAAGGGTTTTCAAATAAGGGCGGGCGTGGAAGTTGACAGTCTGTTGCGGGTATGGTGCTTTGGCGGCATATGTTCGTTATTATACAGTTGCAGGATGCTCCCAACGGTAAAATGGTTTTAAAACGTTTCGTGTCTACTTTTAAACGTTTCGTGGATACTTTAATTTAATTGAAATTAAAAACAAAAGTTGATTTAATAAAAGTGGCTTGTTTTTCTTAAACTTGCAAACCTTTGTGATTAATTAATTTTTTATTAATTTTTTTTTTTAAATTAAAAGTCTTCAAGTTTTGCATAGAAATTTTTTCTTTTGCTACAAATTTCTGGATATCTCTGAAACTACTAAGCAGATTTCAAGACGAACATTTAAACGATGTCGTGTTCCATATAAATTATAAAAAATAGGTCCTTTCACAAAAAAGAAAAAAAATCTCACATAAAAATTTTTTATTTGAGTTTAGAATTGCACCGCCCCTTTTGTTAAATTGTTTAGTTCAGGTGCTGTAAACCCCCCCCAAAAAAAAAACAATAAAACAATATTTAAACAAAACTTTAAGAAATGAACTCTAAATAAATAATAAAAATCGGCTTAAACATTTGCATAAAAGCAACAAAGTATTTATTTGGTGTTTAAGTTTTATAATTTATTTTAAACTTTTGATTGTTTTTTAATTATTGTATTTTATTCTTAGTATTTTACTAAGTAATGTGTGTATGTAAATAGTTAACAATTTGTTTAGACATTCATGTGTATAAATGAAATGCTAATAAGTAACATTTTAATTGAAAATGAGTAAAAAGGCATTTGACAATGTTTTGTTTACTGTCAAGCTTAAGGCCCTTTCACACTATTAGATTGAGAAATGTGTTATAAAATGAGAAATTGTTATAATATGAAAGCCATATGTTATAAGTCTGGTAAAAATACGGCAGTAAATTTGAAAGGTTCTCACAATATTTTGAAAATTGTCTAAAAGAAGAGACTTTTCATTTTATCAGCTTTCCGTTTCTACAAAATTGCTATAGTGTAAGGAAACGATGTACTGAGAATATTTTAGTTTTGACTTTTATGACATTCAGAACGATTACGATCCAACGAAGATCTAAACCATAGGTAGCCAAAGCGTAAATTGCGGTTGTGTTGGTGAGCGAGCTTTCGAATTAAACGAATATTTTAGAAATAGTTTAAATTATATAAAAATGTTGTTTGACTGGAGAATAAGAGTGCGGGAATTTTTAGAAACAGAAGACATAAAGAAATAAGTAACACCGAGATTGATACACAATCGAAATTGAAGCTTTAAGGCGGAATTCTTTCACACAATATTAAAATATAATATATAAAATCGTCTATTTTTATACTCCTATGACAGTTTGGTATTAATAAAATGTGTTTTAAATGTGATCATGTTATCAAATACATTATTTATCCTAAAATATTGTTTGGATAAGTATCGTCCCGTCAACGACTAAATTAAAGAGCATAAAAATATGTGTCTCTGTACATTTGTGCTAAGAAATGCCTACCTATGATCTAAACACTTGTATGATAGTGTGAAAGGGGCCTTAACAGTGCTGGTAAACACTATTTTTATCACACAAATTCTGGGATTATTATTATTTGTGTTGATGTGTTTCCCTATCACAAAACCACAATATTTTGTTTCCAGCACGTCCAGTTTGTTTGTAATAGCTAAAAATTCATTTTTATCTCATTTACGTGATTTCGTTTGAATAACTTATTCTCGGCGGCTAAATAACGTTCATATTCAAATAAATTAAATAAATTGATATTTGTTGGATTGTAAATATGTACCGAAAGTGCATTGATTAATTTGGGTTTCCTAAATATAATGCCTATCATATGAGACACTCCTCTTAGATTGGGCTAAACTCTCAAAACATTTCCCAATGCCGATGATCTGGAGGGAATCAAAATATATTGTGATTGTTTTTTGTCAAATACTCGCGAAAATCACACAATTTGTTGTACAATAAATAATATTAGTGTAAGTATCGGTGTTTTTTGTAGTTTTCTTAAATATTTGGTATATGTTTCGATATCACAAAGAAACCTGACGTCTCAAATTCCTTTCATTAACATATTATTGTAAGATGACCATTAGTATATTTAAAACTCAATATAGATTTTCAGATTTTGTAGACCAGTGTAATGAAGCTAACTGCACTCAGTCGATCGCATGCAGCTTGCATGTCAATTGTTAATTAAATATTTGCGTTCTCACAAAAAATATCTTATTGAATTGTTAAATCTGCCCATTATAAAAGTATCTTTTAATTTATTAAAAAAACTATAACCGTTCATCGTTTCCGACGTAACTGAACACCACGTGATGACCGTGGGAGGGTGTAATGAATTACGCGTTGATTTTCCGTCTCCCAGAACCGAGAATTTTGATTATTGAAGTGGCCCTTAGGATATTAATAATTATTGATGAAAAATCATTTACATAATCGTCGAGATTTAAAGTCTAACTTCTCTGTGCTGAACGTGCCCCACGGTCGCTTGGTGGCAACCGTTAGACCACCTCAATTTTTTATGAGAGAATTTTTAAAAGCTCCACACTTACAGGGATGTGTAGTCAACGCGAATGTGTGGCACACAACGCGACTCTAAAGTGTTCTTTAAATACTTCTCAAAATTGTGCAAATTAATTAATCATTTTTCTGCTTTATAATTATGAATTAAATGTTTTGTTTTTTTTAGTATGTACTGACAATATTAAGCTGTCGTTATTTGTTGATATTTAATCACGAATATATTTTTGCTATTTTAAATAAAATTATGAATTCTAATTTTGTTTAGTGGGATTTTTAACGAATGAATCTTAACTATTCGCAACACCAGGCAAATATTTTCTATTACTAATGACGTCTTTGTCCTTTATCAACTGAATGAGTTGTTTATGGTAAAACTTTTTAATAGTTTTTAATTAGTTTATTTTGAACTGAAGAAGCGAGAAGCAGTAAGCAAATAAGCCCTTTCCAAAACAAATATTTATCTATTGCCTCCTAGAGTTGTGGCTCCTAGATATGTTGTTAACACTGTTGTCTGTGTTATTGGGCGACGCACAGTGTGACCACTGTTATTAAGTTATGTAAGAGAAATCCAACGATCTTAAAACGAATCATTTTGAAGGTATATGATGAATTTCGGTTGGGATTGAAAACAAAATAAAACAATTCGTGCTTTAAATTTTATTTCAACATCTTTCGAGAACAAATTGTTTAACAAACTCAATTCTGTGGGACTTTTTATAAGCTCTCTCCAATGCCACTCCATCTATGTACTAATGTAATACGCTGATGTATCCATCCCTGTACTTCACATTAAATATAATTTATTCCCTTTTTTGCCACTTTAGTGTGTTTTTCCCTGAAAACATGACTAATTAATGTTTTTTAGTTAAAACTTCACGTTTTGCAATGAATTTTTTATATTTATTATTAAATAATTAATACAGACTTATATTGGAACATAAAACAGCATCTGAGAATGCTTCTCTCAAATTGACTGAGAGAAGATCTGTGATTTTGTTCTCTGAAAATATTCTCTATTTAGATATAAATCTTGCTACCAAATGTTGTATGAATTGGGCCGTTATAACTTTTACTTTGTGTCATATAAATTTATTACAAATGCTGTAACCGGTAAAGATTTTGATTCGAATAAAAGTTGTCCGATTAATAGATGAACGAGTATTATTTAAATGTAATGAAAACAGATTTTCAGTTTAGAATAACGATTCATTCATATAATATTTGACGATTAACACTTTTCTGAAGTTCTCTGGTTTTATTCCTCGAAATATTGTGTCTATTCGTCTAATTTTCATCAGTTATTCGTTCGATATAATCAACATACATTTGATTTATTGTAATAGAAGCAGAATCTCGACGGACTCTTTTATTGAATATCATATACCCGTGGAACTCGGGGCTTCAACCGAACCGAATATACCGATCGCTAAATAAAATAATATTCGACCCAGAGACGCGCTTCAGTTAGCTTCACAATTTGAAAAAAAATATAATAATGGGCAACAGGCAAACCCATATCATTTGAAAAAAAGAAAGTCACCCTACGTCCAAAAATCTTTAATAAACATATTCAATGTTTTCACAAATGAATATAAAAACTTTTACAGTGGGATGACGCTTCGGAAGGGTATAAAATGATTTTATCCCACCACAAATGCGCATATTTTGGCCATTTCAATTCTGCTTCTATGATTTTAATCTAGCCACTAACAATTTAATTATTTAATTGGCGTTCACAGTTGTAATTAAATGGTTCGAGAAGTACAGAAGCACAGCGAGAGAAATGTAGAGAATGATGTTTGCATTGACAAGCGTGTAATTATTTGTTTTCGAATCATGCAATAAATTATATCCGCTTTACTATGTCACGCTGAACGTGAATCTTTTCGGGGGGGAAAATAAATAAATAAATTTTCGCGGGTTCAAAATTGCGCTAGAGAAAGTATTTAATTCTATTTAAATATATTGAAATGATTTCGTTATAATTTGTTCACCTTAGTAAGTGTTTGCAAGGCATTAAGAAGAAACTATAGTGAGACACGTCCGAGCATGTTTATTAATTATTGACTTTCGTTCTCAATCATTGCATACAGGCATTCTAATTAGATTTAAAAGTTGGCCGAGCTTATAAATCCTGTATAATATTATCGATGTAGTCACATGGAGCTGTTTAGCGATACAGAATTTTAAAATTGAATATATCAAAGATAATTCTGACTTTTATTTCAAAACCATATTTCAGTTTTGCTTGCTACCTTCATCCAGCGATCTTATAAAATAAGATCATTTTTCCCTTTAACGTTTGTCACGAAGTAATTTCATTTAGAAGTCGTTAGTAATAAATCGTTTTACAAGAAGCGTGAGTCGATGTTAAAATGGAATAAACAATTTTTTACTAAAATGTTAATTGGGATGTTAAATAGTAAATTAATAACAAATTCACAAAATTGTTGTTAGGGGATAAGCTACTCTCTCTTCGCATTTCGCCGGTGAAGAACTAGAAATTCGAATTTCGGTAAAATACTCGTCGCGTTTCCGTATACACGTGCCCGAGAGGTATAATTTTCAATGACTTCAATATCGTTTAGTTCAGGCCATATTGTTTATCATTGACCTGTAGTGCTCGCCATTGACAGTGACAGCCTCATCGGTCCAAAATCCAAACCAAGCAGCAAATTTAGGCTACAAAGCTATAAAGTTAATTGCCTTGATGAGTGAGAGACGTGCTAAATTATTTTACAAGAATCGAGAATCGGATAATTGAGAAATACATGCTCAGATGTGTCATTATTCATATAGCAGAATCTGCATTTGATGCCCTCTGGATTTCCCATCTTATATTGGTGAAGCTTAGACCACAGTGTTCAGTAAACCGCCACTTGTTTATCCTGAGCTAATTCTTACTCAGCCTCACAATCCCTTGGGATTTCGCTGAGACAGCGTAATGAACCGCTTTCATTGCTTGAGTGCGGTTATAGCTCTCCAATTCCGAGAGAACTCCGACTAAGCTCAGGAACCACTTTACTTAATAGTATAGATACTATTTACTCCAAAGTAAGGTTCTGTGCCTGTAAAGGCACGTTGGTCTTCTTCTTTCGCTAAGCAATCAGTCCGAGTTCATTTAGAGACTTAATGCAATCGATGACAACTTCAGACCTTACTTTATATGATAATAAGGTTTTGGCTTCACGCAGTGATGAACTTACGGCATAGCATATATGAGACTGCGTCGGCGTGGTGTTAGTTCACCTGAAGGCACTTTGGATGATATTTTTTGTTAAAGCTAAGAAGAACAACTTCATCCGCAGATGCTCTTCACCAGAGGGCGTTCTTTTCGCAAAAAATTTGTTTGCCACTGGATTTACCTTTATTCATGGTTTACCTTATTTGTTGACTTGAGGGCATGCATTTTCGTGTATTAGGATAGCTAGATGCTCTTGAACAGAAAGAGTTATTGTCAGATTTCTTCCATTCTTTTTTGACTTAGCCTGTCATGCTACTGCATTTATTTTCACGTTCTTGGACACGTCATTACCTGCCCCCATGTGTTGGTAGTAGGGGATCCTATTGTAAAATTCCTCTTCAGCATTGAAGTCGATTTTGGCTCAATGGCAAGGGTAAGTTCAATTATTCCGGCCTTACTGACCCGGTTCAAGGTCTTCCAAAACTTCACTGAAAGGTCTTCAAGCAGGTACTTCTTATGGATGCGTAGCCACACCTCATACGCGTCGGCGGCTTCCAACACATGCCAATTTTCTGTGTTATCTAACATAGCCATTTATCAAAAAAAAAAGCGCCTGGACGTAAAAATGGTTTCTCTGCCAATATTGACAGACTCTGTGTATATAGCATGGCCGCCAAAGGCTGCCAACATTATTGACAAATCCTTAACTTGGGTATTATATTCGTTCTCCAATAATTCTATAAACAAATTGTAACTGCAGACCTAAGCCCCAGAAAAGTTAATATTTCAGCATCTTTTCGTCGTGCATTGCATCAGCCATTAACGTCTACTATTAACCTACCATCACTTTCCACCGTATCGTATTATCGATACTATTTCCTATCAATCGCTTGATTAACATTAATGTCGGACATCAATACAAAAATTATCCCACACATTGTTTAAACAATTGCCTAAATAGTTAATAATTTGCTATCACCCTCATATAACTATCACCCTCCTTATGCCTATTTGGATTATTTATGCATTTCTTTTTCACCTTTAAATTACGTTGCCTCCTAAGAGACTAAGTTAATAAGTGATTCATTTAGTATTAGACAATGTTAATAATTTATTAGTTTACAATATCTCTCAAAAATAAATATGTTTTTACAACTTAAGGTCAATAATTTTGTTTGTAACCATATTTCATATCTTGTTGCTATTATTAAGTAATCAAACAAATTAATTGTGGCTTGATAGATGATAGTAAATAAATAAATAAAAGTAACTTAGGACTTTTGCTGCATTATTGTCATGACACTATCAAAATAGACGATAAGTAGCTGAGGTGGTTTGTTTATTAATTTCTATTGCTTTTATCACAATTAATGTGTAGGGTGACTAGGTAGTAGCAATAGTTTTTCGATTTGCTTTATATCAGCAACTATCAAAGTTACATGTCATTCAGTTGTTAAAATATGCAACAGTGTTTCACGCCTGCCGAACGTGTGGAAATTATTAAAAACACTATAACACTATAGTGTTGTCATCATGAAGTCAGTACGCAGGCAACCGAGTCGCACCGCGGAAAAGTTTGAGCGTGAGAAAACTCTTTCGATTGGATGCCGTTCAACTGAATTTGGGCGATGCTCGAGTCAACTCCACTTATTTTGCGGTTGGATTTAGGATGATAATATAGAACGCCGTGAGTTAGCTTCTTAGGGGTTGGACAAATTCATATTGTCCCACTGCCAGTAAACTAGAGGCGACCAATGGAATGACGTGCTATTCCATACATAATGGCGTAAATGTAGCTTCAAAATCAAATTCAAATCTCACACCGTTGTTGTTTTATTAATAGTTGATCTTGTGCGTGATAATTTATAAAAAAAATCTCCTCGTACTTTTTATTTTATGCAAAGTTAAATTCTGTGGTTCTCTCAGTGGTTGAGCATTTTTTACATATTTTACGGTGTCAAGTAGGCGAGCATTGTTAAAAGTTGTAGCATATAAACTAGGATTATAGACAAAGCTATTCAAATGGGATTTTCGGATTTACAGTGGTTGATATTTTGAAAGGGGCGATTTTTCGAACGGTGAATAACCCGGTTTTTTGTTTTGAAGAAACTAGTTTTCGATTTTCTTTCTTTAAATTTTTCTTTTACTTGGCGAAAACGTATAGTACAAGTTCTCTTCTCGCAGTGTAAAGACTTTTCATATTGTGTAGTACATATTTTTTGTGAACTTTATTTGTCAGCGTTAGCAAAAAGTTCAACGTGCCACCAATACCACCTTGCACAAAAAGGCTATAAAACTTGAAGCTGTTCAGCTGCATTGGCTTATAAGCCCCAACTCAAATCTGATCCTGGAGTATAAACTTCTTCTGTACAAACCCATTATAAAACCTATGCGGACATATGGCATCCAGCTATGAGGTACTGCTTGATCAAGAACTATTCAGATGTTCTAAAGAAGACAGTCTAAATTACTACGACTAATCGTCTGCGCTCCAAGGTACATACAAAATAAGAATATTCAACAGAATTTAAATATTTCCACAGTCCAAGAAGAAATTAAGAGTTATTCATGCAAATACAAAAGCAAATTATCAGTCCATCCCAACCCCTATGCCCGCTGAGTTTAGTGGACACCAGAGAATAAGAAAAATCGATACAATCAGCCTTGCAATACCCGATCTCGGTATTTTTAAATTTCAAACATTGGAACTATTCGAAAACCAGATTTTAGAAAATGACGAATAATCTGTCACCCTACTATTAACGATTCTGCACTGACGAAAGTAACGCTATTCCTTTTTTTTCTTATTTTCCTTTTTTGGTTTTTAATCAAATATGTCAATGATACCAAATTAAACGCAATTAATTAAATAAAAATACAGTGGTGCGGTTTCGCTATTGATAAAAAAAAATAAATTAAATGTAAAAGCGGTGGTCAAAACATTTTAACCTCCGCAACATTAAAGTTTTTTAATTAAAAGATTTCTTAGATTAGGCTGTTCAGTGGCGTATAAAAGCCCGTAATTATTAATTAACTTAAAAGCTTCAAAACAGTTACAACTCTTGGAAGTCCAACATAAACGGCATAAAATATTTAGGATCCTGTCCGTAGGCAAAATTTCTATTCTTTTTGAAAATCTTTTACGGACTGGATCCATGACTTTTCTAATATAATCGTCTGAAATCGCGTTGTACTGCTTCGTCCATTCGACAGAAGTTAATCGTGGCATTTTACTTTCCAATATTGCGTTTTGAAATCCTCCGCACGCAGTCATGGCCATAGGGGTGGAAGTGGGAGAAGAAGGTACTATTATCCCCATCCAACCAAAACAATAAAAATTTATTGTTTCCCATATAAATTCTATTAGAATTAGAAAAATGTTTTTTTTTAGGGGATCCTATTGTAAAATTCCTCTTCAGCATTGAAGTCGATTTTGGCTCAATGGCAAGGGTAAGTTCAATTATTCCGGCCTTACTGACCCGGTTCAAGGTCTTCCAAAACTTCACTGAAAGGTCTTCAAGCAGGTACTTCTTATGGATGCGTAGCCACACCTCATACGCGTCGGCGGCTTCCAACACATGCCAATTTTCTGTGTTATCTAACATAGCCATTTATCAAAAAAAAAAGCGCCTGGACGTAAAAATGGTTTCTCTGCCAATATTGACAGACTCTGTGTATATAGCATGGCCGCCAAAGGCTGCCAACATTATTGACAAATCCTTAACTTGGGTATTATATTCGTTCTCCAATAATTCTATAAACAAATTGTAACTGCAGACCTAAGCCCCAGAAAAGTTAATATTTCAGCATCTTTTCGTCGTGCATTGCATCAGCCATTAACGTCTACTATTAACCTACCATCACTTTCCACCGTATCGTATTATCGATACTATTTCCTATCAATCGCTTGATTAACATTAATGTCGGACATCAATACAAAAATTATCCCACACATTGTTTAAACAATTGCCTAAATAGTTAATAATTTGCTATCACCCTCATATAACTATCACCCTCCTTATGCCTATTTGGATTATTTATGCATTTCTTTTTCACCTTTAAATTACGTTGCCTCCTAAGAGACTAAGTTAATAAGTGATTCATTTAGTATTAGACAATGTTAATAATTTATTAGTTTACAATATCTCTCAAAAATAAATATGTTTTTACAACTTAAGGTCAATAATTTTGTTTGTAACCATATTTCATATCTTGTTGCTATTATTAAGTAATCAAACAAATTAATTGTGGCTTGATAGATGATAGTAAATAAATAAATAAAAGTAACTTAGGACTTTTGCTGCATTATTGTCATGACACTATCAAAATAGACGATAAGTAGCTGAGGTGGTTTGTTTATTAATTTCTATTGCTTTTATCACAATTAATGTGTAGGGTGACTAGGTAGTAGCAATAGTTTTTCGATTTGCTTTATATCAGCAACTATCAAAGTTACATGTCATTCAGTTGTTAAAATATGCAACAGTGTTTCACGCCTGCCGAACGTGTGGAAATTATTAAAAACACTATAACACTATAGTGTTGTCATCATGAAGTCAGTACGCAGGCAACCGAGTCGCACCGCGGAAAAGTTTGAGCGTGAGAAAACTCTTTCGATTGGATGCCGTTCAACTGAATTTGGGCGATGCTCGAGTCAACTCCACTTATTTTGCGGTTGGATTTAGGATGATAATATAGAACGCCGTGAGTTAGCTTCTTAGGGGTTGGACAAATTCATATTGTCCCACTGCCAGTAAACTAGAGGCGACCAATGGAATGACGTGCTATTCCATACATAATGGCGTAAATGTAGCTTCAAAATCAAATTCAAATCTCACACCGTTGTTGTTTTATTAATAGTTGATCTTGTGCGTGATAATTTATAAAAAAAATCTCCTCGTACTTTTTATTTTATGCAAAGTTAAATTCTGTGGTTCTCTCAGTGGTTGAGCATTTTTTACATATTTTACGGTGTCAAGTAGGCGAGCATTGTTAAAAGTTGTAGCATATAAACTAGGATTATAGACAAAGCTATTCAAATGGGATTTTCGGATTTACAGTGGTTGATATTTTGAAAGGGGCGATTTTTCGAACGGTGAATAACCCGGTTTTTTGTTTTGAAGAAACTAGTTTTCGATTTTCTTTCTTTAAATTTTTCTTTTACTTGGCGAAAACGTATAGTACAAGTTCTCTTCTCGCAGTGTAAAGACTTTTCATATTGTGTAGTACATATTTTTTGTGAACTTTATTTGTCAGCGTTAGCAAAAAGTTCAACGTGCCACCAATACCACCTTGCACAAAAAGGCTATAAAACTTGAAGCTGTTCAGCTGCATTGGCTTATAAGCCCCAACTCAAATCTGATCCTGGAGTATAAACTTCTTCTGTACAAACCCATTATAAAACCTATGCGGACATATGGCATCCAGCTATGAGGTACTGCTTGATCAAGAACTATTCAGATGTTCTAAAGAAGACAGTCTAAATTACTACGACTAATCGTCTGCGCTCCAAGGTACATACAAAATAAGAATATTCAACAGAATTTAAATATTTCCACAGTCCAAGAAGAAATTAAGAGTTATTCATGCAAATACAAAAGCAAATTATCAGTCCATCCCAACCCCTATGCCCGCTGAGTTTAGTGGACACCAGAGAATAAGAAAAATCGATACAATCAGCCTTGCAATACCCGATCTCGGTATTTTTAAATTTCAAACATTGGAACTATTCGAAAACCAGATTTTAGAAAATGACGAATAATCTGTCACCCTACTATTAACGATTCTGCACTGACGAAAGTAACGCTATTCCTTTTTTTTCTTATTTTCCTTTTTTGGTTTTTAATCAAATATGTCAATGATACCAAATTAAACGCAATTAATTAAATAAAAATACAGTGGTGCGGTTTCGCTATTGATAAAAAAAAATAAATTAAATGTAAAAGCGGTGGTCAAAACATTTTAACCTCCGCAACATTAAAGTTTTTTAATTAAAAGATTTCTTAGATTAGGCTGTTCAGTGGCGTATAAAAGCCCGTAATTATTAATTAACTTAAAAGCTTCAAAACAGTTACAACTCTTGGAAGTCCAACATAAACGGCATAAAATATTTAGGATCCTGTCCGTAGGCAAAATTTCTATTCTTTTTGAAAATCTTTTACGGACTGGATCCATGACTTTTCTAATATAATCGTCTGAAATCGCGTTGTACTGCTTCGTCCATTCGACAGAAGTTAATCGTGGCATTTTACTTTCCAATATTGCGTTTTGAAATCCTCCGCACGCAGTCATGGCCATAGGGGTGGAAGTGGGAGAAGAAGGTACTATTATCCCCATCCAACCAAAACAATAAAAATTTATTGTTTCCCATATAAATTCTATTAGAATTAGAAAAATGTTTTTTTTTTCGTTAAAAGTTGCGATTTCATTACTTCTTTAAGAGGAAGAGAAACGAGAGCTACAAATGTTTTGAACACTTGACAGCCTTTGTCAACATAAACATTTTGTTGTTGCAAGTGAACAGAATTCATTTCTGGCCCACTTTTTTAAGAAAATACAATTAAGTAAATAGATCAATCGGAAAAATATGTCTACGTCGACTCAGTTTCTAATGTTTTCACCACTACTATTATTCAACCAATAAATACTTGAAACCCCTTAATCGAGGGTTAAGTGTTGCAAAAAAAACTAATAAATAGATTAAATATTGAATTATGAATTGATTGATAAGATAGCCAAAAATATAAATATGCATGAATTGAAATTCAGACCTCAAAACTTGAAACACGATTCAGTAACTCTGGGGACTATTACAAAAAATAAAACTCGAAAGAAAATAAAAGTAAAGTTCCCCTACTATTTTATTTCCCTGTTTCATTTTATTATTTCTGCTTAGAATATTTAACATTTTTGTTTAAAGCAAACAAAAAAAAATAACTATTGGAATTTATTTAATGCACAGTGAAATATTGTGGCCTCTAATTTGTATTCATTCAATTTATAGCCACCTGACAAATACTTTTGTTTTATTTCGATTTGATGTGCGTGTAAATTAGACCTACTGGCTCTAATTAAATTTTGAACGTTTTTTTAAAGAAACCAAAAATTTATTTGCATAAATTTTATTGTTGATTGTTTATGGTCGTCGTTCTTCGGGCTGGCCAAATGCAATTGATTAATTATATTAGATTAATTGTAAAAAAATATAATAAGAGAAGCAAATCCCCCTCCGAAAATTCATTTTTTAATAATTAATAGAATTTTAAACAAAGAGGAACCCTATTTATAAATTTTAAAATAAGTCCACCATTTCGTAACGAATAGCGGCGCGTTTCTCAAAATTTTCACAGCGGTACTTGAGCAATGGCAAATGACTTCTTCGCTCCCGAACTAAATCGCCTGAATGAGAGTGAGCTGTGACTTAAACAAGACGATGAAAGATCGTGTAAATTTTGTGTGAGTGTATCTGAAAACCCTAGTCTTCTCTGAGAAGCCACAGTTATACATTTTTTGGATGATCGAGCAGCACTATATCAATCTCAATCATGGGGTAAGGAAATCAAAGAATCACTGAGAAAAAAATATTTTCCTTTTAGTAAAAACGACCAAAACGGAGTTTAGGAAAAAATTTGATGTAAGTTGTGTATGTTTTGACCATCACTGTATACTTTTAAGCTAACATATCTTGGACTATCTTATTCCTCTCATAATCATAGCTCACTTATGTCCTATATGAATAAAAAAAATTAACTCAAGGCAGAAATGTCAAAAAGACCCTTTTACACTGTTATGCAAGTGTTTAATTTTTCATTGGATTTTTGCGAAGCTAAATTTAAGGATAATCGTTGTGTGCCTAAAAATCACAAGTAAAATCTGAAATCTTTTCGAAAATAGTGACAGCCATACGACAAATAAAAATAATAAAGAGTCACACTTTCACATTAATAGATCGGGTAAGACAACTTGTCAAAAATTCAAGTATAATGAGAAGACAATATCGTGTGAAGGCAATATGTAATACGGATGGAAATTTAACAGTCGTATGGTCTCGTTATTTTTAGAAAAATGTCTAAACGCTGATACTTTTTATTTCATCATTGTTGCATTTTTACAATAGCCAACGTATAAAATACCAGAAACAGCTTTTGAACAACTAAGCAAGTGGATTTGTTGGCTGCCCACAGTCCGATGTATAAATTTTTTTTAATTCGCACCGTCTTTTGATCCCTCTAGTGCTAAAAATATATTATTTTCCTCTTCAATCAAAAAAGTAGCAATTGAAAAAAACTTTAAAAAACTTGAGCCGTTAAAATTTTTTAAGATGCAGCGCCATCGATACCTACCCGAAATTGCTCAGCTGTCGCCCCTAAAAATATTGAAAACATGTCATTTTCATTTTATTTCAAGTGTGATAGTGTAGACACACCATGTAATTTTGAATTTTTCCTTACGATTTTCTTTGCAGTCAGAACCGTAATCATTTTTCTCTGTAAAACTCCAACGAGAGTCTCATCACTTTAGGAGTAGTGTGAAAAGGACTTAAGTAATAACAATTAAACGAAACTGTTGTACACACGCACGCACACACTCACACACACTCTCACACATACACGCACACACATCTCCGCACATAAAATGGATGTCAAGTAAAGTAAATAAGTCTGTAGTTATAACGGGAGAGAGAGAGAGAGTGAATAATAAATTGGTTAATATTTGTTGCTAATAAATAGCTGTCATTTTTAAAGACGTTAATCAATTTTCTTGCTATTTCTTCCCCTATCTTATCCTTAATTCGATATCATGTAATTATTATAATTGTTAAATATGTAATGTTAATATATTCCTTTATTTTTCGTTGTTGCAGATGTGGTGTGACTTTTGACTGACATCATTTACTTGCCGCCCACTATATTTCACATTTTCGAAAACGATTTTTCATTGTCAGCACAAAGTAATTCTGCCAATTTTTATTTTTATAACGATAATTACATAATATTTCACTTAAAAAATAGATAAGAGATAAATTATATTACAGTTATAATTAAATTTGTAAAGGGTGGGTCATGTGAAGTTAGGAATTTGAATCGGCCAATTTCCACATCCGAGGCTATGTTGATAAGAAAAATTTGTGTATTCGGCGCTCAGAAAATCCAAGCGTCATCATTGAGAAGCCTATGAGACGCACGACTTTTTGAAGCCCAGTTGCCCCCATCGAAGCTAGTATTTTGCGCCCGTTAGAGAAGGCCTTGAAACATAAAATCTAAGCCGTTCAGAAGTCGTTCAGAAAATTCAAGCCCAAATAATCAGAAAGGTAATTGATAATGGAGTTGGCCCCACAGTGCGCCATCCGGCACTGTAGGACCAGCCGTTGCACACATTCGAATAATGTTGAGTTTAAGTCTAAAATGTATAGGGTGTTTATAATAAAGTAATACTTTTGTAAAAGTATTCATTCTTTTTTTATAGCCGTTTCAACTTCAAAATTTTAGATGACATACCCGTTATATCATCCTCATTGATATACGAGTATTTCACAGTAGGGCAAAATCAAATTTAGTTTCTGAATGGAACTTAATTAATATACAGAGCTCTTTTCTTTTAAAAAACAAACTTTTCCGTAGAAAAAGTTTCAAAATTGTTTGTTTCAGTTTACCATTTTTCACCAAAAGCCAAGCCTGATCTGCGACTGGTTGGGTTTGACGTGTAGGAAAAATATAGTAAATAACTAAATAAGTTGTATTTGCATACCATGGACTCCTCTTATAGCTCGGTATTTATATAATAGTATGGTTAAAGCTTTTACAGCAGTTTTTTGGTAGAGTAGCTGGTAAACGTTTTTAGTGAAACACGAACCCACGTGCCCCAAACTGATAGACATTTATAACTAACCTACCGGGGCACCCTGCAAACAAACTTAATCAAATGTTTGCCAATTAAGTTCAGCCGACTCAATACATTTGTGACTTTTGTTAAGAGTCAAACTTGCTAAATAAGACAGAATTGACATTTAATCCAGCAAACGTATATGGACTCTTTCACTTCCATCTAAATCAGTTTGGATTTTTTCAATATAAAATTATTTATATTCAAAATAAAATTTTTATTTGATTTCCCGACGGAGACATAAAAAAAGAAATTAATGAATTCCAATTTAATTTTCTTTTGCTTAAAAATTGCACAATTAGCTTTGATCCATGTCAAATAGCAGGCTATTCGTGGTTAAAAAAAATTGTGTTCAGCAATATTGACGAAATTGCTGTGCAACCAGAAGCATGGAGGAAACTAATTGTTGGCCATCATGGTCATTGTACCTTATTTTTGTCAGTGAAATTAAACTTTGCTTTTCCTAAAATGCAGGAACGTTTTCTGTTCGGCATGTACATTTAGCAAGATGGCGCTACAATTATTCTTACGTTCGTCACCAAAGTTGTGCAGTTGAATGCCTCCATGCTCGAGGAACTCTTGGTTCTCGCATAGATCGTTAACAATATCATGGTCAACTTTTCTGTACCAGTTTTCGTATATTTTTTGAACCAAAAAAAAAACCAAACGGTTAAAAAATCACCCTATACAATAAATGTTATTAAACTATTTTTTATATTACGATCCGATCTGTATTGCTTCTTACAAAGATTTAAGTGGACGCTCAATGTTCAACCTCCTCGGAAAGCATACATGGGCATTTTGGATTTTACTATTTACTGAAAAAAATTACAGTAACCAGTTAAATTTTGATGGCAAGTGCAAAATTTTTCAGTAACCAGTAAAATTTTACTAAAATCCAGTGCTATGCAAATTTTGACTAATTAAATATTTTGTTTCATTACAATTCGCTGAATACTGATTAGTGATGTTACAAATTTCATGTGTGATAATATTCGTTTTTCGAAAATAAAATTTATATATTAATTTTTTTGATATTCGTAACATAGCTAAAATTAACTTTTTCAGAAATCAAATAACAAGTAAACTTTTACTGGTTACTGCTATATATAATGCATTAAAAATATACTGCAGTATGCCCAAGTATGTCGGAAAGTGATTCAGAATCAAAAATCTGAAATAACAAAAGAGATTCGTGTACGACTCTTATTTTCGGGAGTTCCACAATTTAACAATACATTTTGCAGCACTGTGCGCTGTAGGTTTAATTTTTTCCAAATTGTTAACTTATTTTGCAAATTTTTGGATTGTCAATAGGGAAATAAATATTGTGCACCGCCAATTAACACTTGTGGGAAATATGAAACGAAAAAATTAAAACATAATTTGTGACATTCAATTTGTCTGAAACTCCCGGATAAACAGCAGCAAAAAATAAATTAATTTTGACGAGACAGGTGGGGGGAGGGGAATTGAGTGTGGGTTTGTGTTCCTATAGATAAGTTTGTTAATATTTACATGGAGAGTTTCATGTAATATTTGATACTCTATTAGAAATAATAATGGGGCTTTGTGTGAAAACTAATGTGTTTTTTATATTGGGGCGTTCATGCGGTTTTATTATATCATACACTGCAAGAAACGGCACCTTACACTTTCACTTTTTTTAGTTCATTTGCAAATATTGTATAGTGTAATCGGGGCTCTGAGAAAAATGTTAGTTCACTGAAAAAATCAAAATGAACACGTAAAAAGAAAGTACTTTACATTTTGGATTAGAAAAATCTGAAAGAAGCTCGTAACTTTGAAATAACTGTAAAACGTAGTGAAATGAATAGATTCTGTTTCATCACCGCCACGATTATCTCGGTCATATTTTTCAAAAGGTCAGTATTCCGTTATTTCACAACAACGTATAACTTTAGAAATAAGTCATGACTGACAAAAGCAATTTGTAAGTCAAATATTTTTCCGATTGTTGATTAGTTACATCAGAAATTACGAAAATCTACTTTAATCGAATCATATTTTATAGCGTCACAAAAATGTTAAAAACGTAACGAAAAATTACCCTGAGGATGGCGCATAGCCGAAACTGTTTTGTCTTAAAACCAAACTTGCCAAGAGATGACGGCAATTCCTTCCAAATATCTCTAGCTCACTAATGGTGTAGAGTATAAAAAAAATAAAGTACACAAAAAATCAAATAATTTGCAAGCTTCTTCAGGTTCCGATCGGTTTTGTTAATTCATATTATATTTCATCTTAATGACTCCGTTAAACGTAAATTGTGATTATGAACTTGTGATATCTGTTATACGATTAGAGAAAATATGCTTTAAAATGTTATAATAAAATGTATATTTCGGAAAGCGTAACGGGAGTATTAAAATAACTCTTTTCGTTACCTTTTAAAAAAGTTTAAACAACTTTTATTTGTCCTCTTTTTTTAAGAACAATTACGTATAGTTTTTACTTTTAACTGATTTTTGCTTGTAATACGTATTTGCTGGTTGCTGGGGTATATACAGAGGAGTTCAGACACATTGGTTTGCAAACGATCAAATAAAGCGTTTATTGTGTATATTTAATATAATGACAGTTATGCTACAAATAATCTGTCCGCCGTCAAATTACACAGTAACGCCGTGTAGATGATATGAGGGAAATGGTATGTTGCGGCGGTGACATAGCTCAAAATGTCAACCTTCTGCCCGTCAGATCGTCTTCAGTTGACTGTTAGCGCTGAATACCCCACCGATGCTGAAATATTCGTTACCGGTAATCAGAAAGGAAATATTTTTTGAAAATTGGGAAGAGTTTGTATCCACTCAGGTCAACAAATAAATCCTAATTTTTGGGATCTCAATTAAACGAATCGAATGCGTGGTCGATGGGCGACCAGATAGCAATGGTAGCTTTGCTAATCTTTATATTTCAGAAACGGACAAAGTTTCCCGCTGTAAATAAATTTTGTTTTGTTGGCTTACCATTTCATCATTGTCTCACGCCTGCCAAGCGTGTAGAAATTATTAAAAAAAAATATATAAACGAAATCGCAGTTTAGTTGTAAATACGCAACGTTCATTTGGTCGTGAAGTCGGTCGTCATCATGGCCTCAGTGCGCATGCACTCGCACTGGGGAATACTTGGAGCGTGATTACACTGTTTTGGCTCTTAAAGCACCAGCCGTTGTAGCGGTCAGTATGGAAGAAGTCTCAAAAGAGCCGATACTGCACCGATAAGCTGCATTAGGCATCGCCATAGCGACAACCCGACTTATTTTGCGGTTGGAATTTGGCCTACAGCCATATACAATTTTGCGGTCACAACATTCGAAGCCGGACGACCATACACAACACCACACCGTCAGCTTACTAATCGGGCGCTGGAAATGTTGGCCGGATATTCGGATTTTCCGGATGCCCCTCTGCGGCTTAGCGGCTATTTGAACAATGTGCTATTCCATAATGGCATAAATTTGGTTCCAAAATGAAGCCAGCATTAGTTGGATATCTCACACCCTTGGGATTTGTATTTCTTTTTCTATTGTTCAAATTAGGTCACCGTAGAAAAATAACAAATTGGTATCCGCATATGGTTTTCAAACAACGGAGGTGCTCTCCTTTAATGACTTGTGGTATCGCTACCATTAACAACACAAGTTACAAGTTCAAGACTTAAACTTTACGACACACACCCCATTTATAGCCACGTGAAGTTTCATCAACATTTTCCAATATCTTCTACTTTGCATTGCGTTACACAGAAACAGTTATCCAGGATTTTGTTACTCTTTCTCAGCAATAAGCCTATCCATTTTACTGACTCTTGGCAAAAATTCTAAAAAGTTAAAAAAATTAGGCAAATCGAGCTAAGAATAAGAATTTTGTGAAAACAAAATGTAGCAAACATTTTTTCGAACACCTTCTGCCGATAACTGAATATATTGTTTTTCTTGATCAAAATATTTGAAGACCCAAATGTAAACGATTAATTTCTGTGCTACAAAAAATTGCTTACATTTAGTTTCAGGCACACCTTGAATATTTTAGGTCAAATAAATATGAAATTCACTCTACAAACACACTACTCTCAAACTAATTGGGTGTAAAATTTAAAACATGATATTGTTAGTTGAAATTAAAAATTCACTTGGCAAATTAATAGAGACTGCTTATTTACTTATTCACAATACACAAGTGTTCTGTTTGCGATTACATAATTATTACAAAGGGCGCTTCATTAGAAACAAAGTAGTTGAAGGTTGCTACTCAAGCCATTGGGGAGCAATAAAGCAAACAAACATATTTAATTAAGTTACGACAGCAAAGGGATAAACGATTACGTAAATAACGACGTTCAATTTTCTCTATTTCCTTTACAGGCCGTGTTCCGTTTTCGGTTAAAACGCTAATGAAATGCCTTATTTACCGCCAAAATGCCTACACATAATTATAATCATTTATATATTCATGTTCGTAGCGGAAATATGGTGCAGATCTTCAGAGTTGGAAAAGCATTACACAAGAGGAAGTCTACATACGCCATGTTTTTTCTTTCATACCGTCAATGTAACGGATGATCGGAGTTTCGCCAACGGTTCTTTTTTACATGATGGTGTCATAATACCACATCAGCACATTGCTGTCTACAATTACATTTATACCGATCCGGTAACTGTGGTGAAAGTGGCACCACATTTACGGGGTTGCATTTGTAAGGTTAAATCGTGTATAAATTTCTGCTGTCCCTTTGGCAAATTATTTAGTTCGAATGAATCCTCATGTATTGATGCTAGTAACGATTTCGCATGGCCAACTACGCTGAACATGACTCTGGCGAATGGTTCGCTCAAAACTGTTGATATATTTCATCAGTATGCCATAGTGCATTTCAGACCCTGTAGTTTCATGTATGCTTTGGAGCCTAAAAAAGAACCGGAAGATGCCTGGCAGATATTTACGGTAAGTATCGAAGGAAATATGTCAACTTCCTGCAAATCAATTTAATTTTATGTTAAAGGAAAGGCCAATTATGGATTTGTTTGCTTTCAGATTGAAATAAAATTAAGTTTTTAATTAATTTATTTCTTAAGTAATTTGCTTGGCATTAAACAAAAACGATCGTCAACTTTTGGTTGGTTGTCTGTCCAGTTACTTTCGATTAAACTATCCTTTGTCCAGAGGACTACAGATTAGTTCTCCTTTGTGTAGTTTCTGCCATGAGGAGAGCATGAAAAACGACACGCTTTCTTCGGGAATATATTGTTTTAATCAGTGATAGAAGACGCGTTTTTAACTTTGGGTCTTGTGTTCAGATGATATCAGGGGGGCTTTAGTACTGACCTTCAATAGGAGAGTTATAGAAATATTGGCTTAGTAAATTGCCAGGTCTAACCGTCTTTAATATTATCTTTCTAATTTGTTCAAATATTTACTTAAACAAACAATTTAGCAAACCAATTTTAATTAAAATTTTATTTGAATCAATTAAAAACTTAAAGAAATTTCAACATGAAACCCAACCAACCCTTTAATAGGCACAAATACTTTTTTTAATTGTATGAATTAAACTTTTTAATTATTATGTTTCTCTTTTTGATTTTAAAATAAATTCTAATATTTGACTCATTTTCCAAATTGCTTATCAACCTAAATCCTTGTTCGAATTATTATTACGTCTCTCCCTTCAAACAGAACGGCACCATTTTCCGTCACTATGATGAATCGTACTTAAGCATTCTGGATTATTGTATGGTGCCCACTATGGGTAATGATACGAATGCCACATACTATTTGAACCCCGCCAATTGCGATTTAAGTCCCGGTTACGGTACCATGAAAATAATAAATGCCTACGCCATGTTGTTCTCCATACCCTTCATGACGCTAACGATCATGGTTTATTTGGCCATAACAGAGTTACGTAACCAGCATGGCAAATCTCTGGTGTGCTATTTATTTGGCTTAATTGTGGGCTACTCAATGTTGTGCGTCAATGCTTTGTCGGCGAGTATAGACGTGTTGGGAATGCCTTGTAAAGTCATAGGTAAGATAAGCGAGCAAAGAGTCTGGTTTAGTAATGTTGAAGCACTTTCATTTGTAATCTACCATTTTTAGGCTACACGGCGTATTATTTCTTTATGGCTGCATTCTTTTGGCTGAGTGTAATTAGCTTTGACTTGTGGCACAATTTCAGAGGTACAAGAGGCATTAATCGTTTCCAGGAAAACAAAAGATTTGCCATGTACTCGGTGTACGCCTGGGGTATACCAATAATATTCTTAATTGGCACTTGGTTTATGCAAGAACATGTTAATATACCCTATGACTGGAAGCCTGGTATTGGCGGAGGAGAATATTGCTGGATCAATAGTAAGTGAAAACAGTCCAGGAAAGGCACCAGTGAAAATACATGCACACTTCTCTCCCTTTTTAGTGCTGACGTGGTCGGGCCTGGTGTACTTTTTTGCACCCATCATTGGTATAATAGTGGCCAATATCATTATGTTTGTCATGACGGCCATGAAAATCCATAAGGTGCAACGTGAAATGGCACGCATTATGGCCAGAGAGGATAGCACGCGCAGTTTACGAAACGAAAAAGACAAGTACGTTTATTTTTTTGAAAGTTCAATATCAATTTAAGTCTTTTAATTCCTATTTTAGATTTGGATTATTTTTGCGATTGTTTTTGGTTATGGGAGTTACCTGGTCTTTGGAAATTGTATCGTACTTTGTTGGACCGGAAAAGTCTTGGTCGAAAATCTTTTATGTGGCTGATATTTGTAATGCCATACAAGGTTTTTTGATTTTCATGTTGTTTGTTATGAAGAAAAAAGTCAAACAGCTGATTACGAACAGGTGAGTTTTAACCTCAAGTTGGCTTTTTTTAAATGTGCTGTCCAATTTACTTTTTTTATTATTACGTATGCGTGATAATGACACTCAAAAGACTTAAGACTGTAAGTTTCATATTCTCAATCAAAAAAGAAATTCTCATTAACAAATGCACGCAAAGAAAAAACATGGTTGATGTAACCATAATCTAACAGCAAGATATTATAGTTGATATATATATGGTTGTGAACAAAGCATATTACGATTGCGGTTAATAATAATATAGTCCTCTTTGAAGGAAGGTTAGGTAATCAGGCGGCCTGCACCGCAGGCCCACGCGGGTCCGCAAATTCGGTCCCTTTGTGTTACCTGAAAAGATATAGGTGAGTAGAAGACAAGAGAGTGAGAAATTTAGGAACATTTAAGAATGATCACTAAGTATGTGCCGGTATGGAGTCACTGCTAAACCAGTGACTGCTCCTAATAAAGGAATTGGTTTCCCGAAATCCCACCTTCGATATTTCGGAGAGGCTACCGAAGGACATTCGCTCGAGATGAGTCAGGCGTCTGTCCTTCAATGCAAGACAGAGGCACAGGAGGTGATATATTACTTCCTCTTCCTATTTATTTTGATAACTTCTACAGAAGTTATTCCTTTCGCATGGCTGCCAAATTTGCAATGCCCGGTAATCGTTGCAACTATGTAACTTAATTGTGTCCTTTGAAAATTTAGCAGAGCTCTGCTTCGAGACCTATCTAAATTTAGCAAGGTTAACCTAGTCATACTACATGTGGGTTCTTCCAACCATCTAGCCTTAGCGATATTATATATTGCATTATGGATTTTCCTTTGACGGCTGAGGGGGTATGCCACAGAATTCATAAATGTGTGATTCCAGCAGTCTCGCCCCTCTCTTTGGCAGCTTTTCAGTCTAACAATTAACCCTATCGGCCTCGTATTCACGCAACCATTCTAGGTTGATTTTCGAATTTCTCGCCACACGAATTAAGGATGTCCGTCATTCCTATAATACCACAGCCAATTTACCGCTCGTAGAATCGCTGATGTCTCAGTTCGAAGAACGCTGCACTCATTGGAAATGAAGAAAATTTCGATCCCCAGTTTCTCTATGAAGACACCACCGCTTTATCCTTTATCTGACTTGGAGCCATTTGACTAAATATGCAGAAGGTCCACTTGGGTTCCTGTGCCTTCGGGAGAACTCTAACTTTCCAAGAGCGAGTCGAAACCTCTCGAGAAGCACAGAATTTGGGTGGTGTAATCTATGAGTTCAAGTCCCTAAGATGCTGGCATGAAGGAAACTATGGCAAAAAAATGGTGTTACTGATTGGCAGCGGCTGAGGTACGAAAGCAGGCGATTAAAACTATCGAATGCATAATAGTTAACGTTAAAGTTATACATTAATTCAATACCAAACGAATTTTATATATTATGTCTATGAAGTACATTTTATGGTTAGAGTTATTATATTATTTTAATATAGTTAAAATATTTTGTCTGCGGTTGGAATTTTTGTAAAAATGGTGCACAATAATATCATGTTGTAAAAAACATAATGCGGTTGTCGGGACCATGTTTTTTCTTTGCGCGTAGAAGAAGTTTTCTTATAAAAATTACTTGCAAACTATTCAAACAAAAGTGTTCGAATATGGTGCTTAAGCTTCTCCTTAAGTTTTATTAAATTGTACGAAGTCTATAAGCTGAAAAAATTATGATTCAATTTAAAGTCTTTTATCTTCAAATCAATTTAATTATTAAGCTTAGTTTAGACGATATGTTAAATCAGTATATATATGCAACCAACTGTATGGTTAAAAATAGCAGCAAATTCCTATTTCATCATATATCATATGCTAGGTGTTTACACTATATGCTGAAACTACCAAATTTTTTAATTCAACATATTTCAGCAAATGAAATGGAAACATATGAGTTAGCATACAATTTTTGCGTTTATACGATATGTTGATATTTATATGGTGGTATATATGCTGAGTCGTATAAACATTTGCTTGTGGAATAAGAGAGTTTGACTCTACTTTTTATTTATACAACGCGTTATTAAAGAAAAATTTATTTTTTTAATTAAAAGAAAAAAATGTCTTCAGAGGAAATATCGCTTGCTATTACTTGCGCAGTGGTTGTATTTGATAGTGATGAAAGTGAAATAAAAAGAAAAAGACGCAGAGTTTGGTAAAGAAAATGGGTACAACGGCGGGAGGAAGAAGGTTTTTGTGCAAAATTATACAAGGAATTGGAAGAGAAAGAAGAATCCCTGTATACAAATTTTCTACGTATGGATATCCATCAATTTAATAACTTGCTTTCTTTGGTGTCACCAATAATTACTAAACAAGTGATGCGCAAAAGCATTACAGCAAAGGATCGACTTATTTTGACCATTTCGGTGTGTGTGTGTGTGCTCGCCTGCTCATTTTCAAATAGAAGTGTAAGTACATTAAACAAAATTATCGGCGGCTCGACTACGCCATTCGGCAAATTTGCTTATAAATTTGGCATATGTTGAAAAGCTTAAATAGGATTTTTAACAAATAGCATATCAGCTAGCATACACAGAAAATTTGGCAAACACTAATAATGTACTGTTCACACGATATGCTAAAATTGTCAACATACGTTTGTTGATATTGTTACCAAATTGCTTGCAAATGTTGTTAAGCATACGTATGCTGATACAAATTTTGCACTTCACACGATATGATGACACTTTAGCAAATTTTTAAGCATAAATTTTCTGATTCAACATATCGTCTAAACTAAGCTTTAGATTTCCAAAATAACGGTTATTTTTTAGTTGACTCATATATTTATTTAAGTTTCCTACTTTTAATTTTTCCATATGATTTTCATTTTATATTTAAAACTTTTACAGAAGTTGTAGCGTTCGTAGTTATGTTAATACAGATAGTAGCACGCTTGGTCATTCGACTGTACGTCATCGTTTTATTAATGTCTCCGTGCAAATCAGGCAAATCATCGTTATACGCTCGGCATTCTCAAACAGACAACGCAAATTTCCGTTGCCGTTCGAATTTCGAACTGTGAAAGTAAAAGTAAAAAGCGATTTCAATATTGTACTTCTTGATATTGTTAAGTGTTGTATCAATCGAAACGCTTCGCAGTACTTCTAAGCAAATTAACCATTTTATGTATAAGATCCGCAATTGGAATAACATGCTTCCATAAATGTGCGCTTGCCCAGAAACCTAAAAAGTGCGGTTGGAGTAGGCAACTATTTGATGAAATAAACGTCACCACTAAAAAGTTTTGCTTTAAACAAATTTTCATTAAGGCAAGTTCCTACTCAACATCGGAGGCAACGTACCAAAATTATTTTATTATTTAACTCCATTTTTTCCAATGTATACGACATGTATAGGGTGTATTTTTCAGTATTGTACTACTTCAAATTGAAAGATAAATAGTGTTAGTTGTCATAAATTTCGCTTTATTCGAAAGATAACTTTGTCATTTTTCAGTGAATACAATTTCCGGCATTTGGCCACCTCGACTGGTCCGAATTTTTTTTATAAATTTTTATAGCATTGACCGTAGACCATATATCAGTGATAAGGTGGCTATGGTTGACCTTCAAGGCGTCAGTCGTCTGTGGCTAATCGGCGTGGATTAGAAACTTCACATAGTTCTACAAAATATAGTCCAGCGCCTAATTTGCGATTGATTTGTATGAAGTAATACGTTCACAAAACGTTTTTTTGACCAAATCAATAATGGAACGCCCTGTGTGGCATGGTTCATCGTGCTGTTGAAACCACAGGTATTCCACATAAAGAGCATTTAATTGTGGTATAAAAAAGGCAGCGGTCACCCTTAACTGTTACATTCTGGCCGACATAATGTTGGAAGATATACGGACCCGTTATTCTATCAGCCTATAAAGCAGATTAATCAGGGCTTTTCTCAATTTTGTAATTGCTTTTCGATAATTGCTTGTGGATTATCTTCATTCCAAATGCAGGATTATTGCTTATTGAAGTGTCCATTCAACCTAACATTAGCGTCATCTTAAGAAAAATTGGCATGCGATGAATTTCTCGAACTGACCTGCGTTTTTCGTGAGACATCTGCACTATTAGCAGGCGTTGTTCAGATAGATTTCAGTATATTTATGATGAAATCCCAAATCAAACTAAAGATAAAATTAGTAACAGCTGTGAAAATAGCGAACATATCCAGCAATATTGCCAACTTAAAGTTCTACAACTCTAAAAAAGCACGATTTGATATTGAAGAAACATATGCCAGAAACAGTGATTTCATTTAATCAATTATTTGCCTCGACTGGCCGTATCTTAAGCAATTATAACAAACTCGAATCGCATTGAAATATCAACATGTAGAGGCAATGTAAGCACGATTTTTTAAACTTTAACTTCACTGCGGTCCTCTAAGCGATTGCAGAGATTTATCTCTCCCCTATTTATAACCCATTAATTGCTACTGCATAACGCAATTAACCAATATACATAAAATAAATAGATTTTTGGAACAAATTTCCGTCAAGTTTGGTTTGGAGACAAACCGGTTTCGGCTGTGTGCCATCTTCAGTGTCATTTTCCGTTAAAAGTACTGGGATCAAAATGAGAACCAAGTTCTTGATATGTACAATACCATCTCATTTCTAGGCAAACTGCTGGCTTGGCAATTTATTTGTAACTTTCTAATACGGAAAACAATTTTGGGAAAATGTTACCAAAAACTTTCAGGCTGCCTAGAAGTAAGGTCGTATTGCAGGTATCAAGAACTCAGTACTTTTAACGGCCAATAAATTTGAATAGGAACTTGGCCTTATTTTTACATTTATATATCTGTACGGACTGTATCTGCAGCTTTCTTTTGTATGGCGACTTGGCCTCATAAAACCGGTTGCGTTGGATATTTTACCACTAATTGTAAATACGTACGAAATTAGCGCTTAAACACATTTTAAGTGACTTATTTCTGGCGACTAAATTAATTTTTAAGTTTGGTGGCTTTGAAGAATTTTATAACAAATATTTTTGTAGCACATTTCAATCCGCTTATGACGGGGTTTGCCTTTCTTCAATAAACGGACAAAGAAGACCCATACCTCAAAGAGTTAGATGGTTGAAATATTCCAAACAAATCGTCCTCGAAGTGTTTTACATAACATTGCTGAATACTCCTTATACACATGCCGATTCACTATAAGAACGTAAACTTTCAAAGCGTGTAGTTTTCGATCCCCTCTGCCGGAATCCGGAAGTGTTGAGTACCTTGTTATTTTGAAACAAAAATACTTTGTTGTATAATGTTCTGTTTCAGCTCCTAATTACTTGTGTTTGTTTTATTATCTTCTTGTTCAAAAAAAAAACCCCAGTGTTGACATAAGTTGTTTCATTTGAAAATAACATAAGTTGTTTCTTAGTATAGGTAAAACTTTCTTTGTCTTTCTTCTTCAATAGAATCTTGATATAAACATTTTTTAGAATTTATATAAACATGAAAAATGGTTCAAAATATTCCAGTCCAAGTATGTAGTTGCCACCAAAACCTCTGTTTGACTGACACGAAAATTGTGATTGTACACGAAAACTACAGTTTGATGATTCATACGAAGAATTTTAGAGAAACGCCGTTTTAGAATTCTTCCTTTGCTCTTAATTTTCAATGCGTAACTCATCCACTAACAAATCTTTAAAACTAAACTAACATTCTCTGTGGCCTAATACTGATTTGTTAATATTAATCCTACTCTAAAAGTCTTTCAACTTATCTAAATGTCTTCATAAGAATGTTGAAAACAGCAAAAAGTAATGGAACCAGTCATACAAATTCAACGAATTCGACAAACTCGAATATTTCCTCTGTGCTGGCACAAAAGGCGAGAGTGGATACATTGCCAATGAAAGAGAAAAATCAAATGAGATTTTAAAGCAAAGTAAAGGTAAAGTTTAAGCAAATACATAAATCTCGTAATGGAAGAAGGGTAATGCTAATGACGTAATTAATTTAAAGAAATCTTAAATGGGGTTTCTCAATTTAGAATTAACAAGAATAATAATGAAAACACTTGAAAGTAACTCATAGCACTTTAATGGGGGTATTCACAGTTCGCCAGATACTAACTTAACTTTTTTTCTTGCATTGGCGTTGATACTGTGAATAGCTCTTTCAGTATAACTATTGTATTCTAACTAAAATAATTTATATTTTATAGCAATACTGGTATTTGTAATTTGCATGTTAAAAATTGTATGTTAAGCGGCTTAACGCCAACAAAATTTGTAATTATATATTTTTTCACTCTTCCTTTTTTCTGTAGATACTCGCTACGTGATACCAGTCATCAACGTCAGAGCCAATATTCGATTAAAACAACCTCCAGCAGTGTTGGGAATTTAGCATTGCCCATTGCAGCCACTGCGGCAGATAAGCCACTGATGCATATTTATCAAAGTCGTTAGTTTTTTCCACTTCTGACTACACAACATTGAATCTTTAATATAATGTATCAATTAAGACCTTAAAAAAGACAGTCATCAGTAGGAAAACTCATCGAAAAGAACGTCTGAAATCGTCTTTGGTGATTTAAAACTTAAATGTGATTTCATTGCTGTCATGGTACTATCATTCCTCTACTTATCCAGAAGTCCAAATTGTTTATTAAAAATGTTTAAATGTAATAAATATTGTAACTATTATAAATATCCTGTGTATTGTAAAACTTCAAATTAATGTTTAGCGAAAAGTTTCGAAATAATTTTAGTTTCACTATTTTTTAGGCCATTTTAAGCTTTTTTAGTTTTAGTTTAAAGCGCCTTAGTGTTAAAAATAATTGTGTATTTAATAATTCAGAGGTATAAGAATATTGTTTTAAATAAAACCAAAGAGCTTGAGAATAATTTGGAGTATTTTCTATTGCTTTTGCGTTCTCGTTTGCAATTTATGTCCTTCAAAGTGCTGCCTATCGGTTGCTGTTACCATTTCTCATCTTTCTGGCATCCATATATGCCGCGGCGTATTCCAGCCGGGTTGTTCTGCATCAATCGAAGGAGATGGCAGTCAGACGGGGTACAGTCTGGGATATAAATCGGTTAATGTTAAATTCTCCATCCGATGGCTTCTAAATAGCTTTTCCTACTAAAGCTGGTCATTGTGGAATACTATAGCTTCCTGTCTGGTAACATATTCTGGAAGCTTTGTCTTGATTGATGTCCTTAAAATCTTTATCAATTATTGTCTATACATATGTATCTCCTATCATAGTCTAACTAAATGAGGTGTCAGTAGGTCATAATAAAAACGCTGAGTCTCTCTGGGAATTAATTTACCGCAGTGATTAGTTTGTGTTAGTGTTAATTTTTTGCTCGTCGACCCAGCTTTTAATATAATGGATTGCGCTGCGCATTGTCGCAATAGATCAGTCATAATTCGGTTTGAAAACCAATCAGTTATAGCGATTAAGCAGCATTTCCGAAATGCGAAATCGTTCGAGGCCTCTCGGCTTCAATTCGTGTGGCACTCAGTTCAGTTGTTTTTGAGTGAATCCCAATACTTTCAAACGAAAGTAAATAGTCGTAGATTCTGCTGGCGTTTGACCCAAATCTTCACCGGGTAGTGCAGCAAATTCTTCATCTTCAAACTTTTGTAGCCTTCTCAAACGTGCGTTGTCTTCAACATCAAAATCACAACCTTTAAAGCGTAGAAGCCCATCTCTACATTTGGTTTCAGAGAGAACATGCTCGCTATAAAAGTGCTTGGTTCACATAAAGAGTGAAGGGTCTGTCCATAATCGGCAGAGTGTCAGTAATTACGCCGAGTATATTCTTTTGAGCGCATGTAGAAAAGTTCTACCGGATTTAAACATTAATAAGTCTACCGAGCAGCACGGCATTTACGCCCTGGTCTTGAAACAGTACTCTTCGACGTTATTATATAAAGAGAGCCCAACAGGCCTGAAAATTATGAAAAGTGGTTGCTCTTGATATCTCTAACGCGTTTGATAGAGTGTAACATGGTGCACTACTGATCAAACTTTTTGGTTTTGGTGTCGATTAGGACTCCTCTCGATTCATGTTAAGCTTTCTCAGGGATCGCAATATACGAGTTGTTATAAATAGTTGAAGGGATACACTACCCACATCTAATCGAAAAGTAAATAGAACTCATATATATATATATATATACGCCGGTGCTTCAGAGTCTATGTTGAAGTTCCTCGATTACGAGCAAAATACGACGAGGGTGCTTATCGGTGACAGTAGGGTATCCAACTGTAATGTCTTACGGGAGTGGGTTGTGTGTCATTGTTCTATGGTAGAGAGGAGCTAATCTTTGAACCATTTTTATCAAATGGCCGACTTTCCAAATCGTCGAACTTGAAAATTTTTTATATTCGTTATTATCGGCGCTAATTTTGTTGAGGAATCAAATCAATCATGAACAAGCTGAATTATATATTATATCAATAATCGTGCGATTATCCTCTCGGGAATGGTATAGATAAGCCGGCTAACATAAAATAAAATCAAATTGTTGTGCATACATATGTACGAGCATATTTTTAAGTCGGCTAAATTCAGTTTAAAATATTCTATTTTAACTGTTCTCAGTTCTATGACTTTCGTTAAAGTCTTTGCTGAACAGTGCTATAAAAGCTTTTTTGAACAATAATCAGAGAAGCGAACCACTCTAAAAGCTAAGAAAAACATACAATCCAACAATGGCTAAGATTGGTGCCAGGGATGGAAAATACAGTACTATTGTGCTTTTGTTAGTACTTGTGGGAAGAACAAAAGGGAAAATGCATACATAACAAGTAGTTTTAGTGTAAAAACGAAAAACTTAACATTTGGTACGAATAACTTTTATTGTACGTATCATCTTGAATTGGCTTTTAATTTCTTAAATTCTGATTGTACCTTCATGTGTTAAAAACAACCAAATGGCAAGACATTCTCTTAGTTCATTTGGTAAAATTCGCAAAATTCGGTACTACATATTTTCAAAATAAATAAGTACCATTGCGAATCATTAAATATAAAATGTTCCATTCCTGATTAAGAGAATGTGTGTGAATAGGAGGTATCAACAAAGTACGAGCCAATGTCCACAAATAGTTTATATTCACGTTTGGTACAAATTGGTCGTACATCACTCGCTATTGGAGTGTTTGGCTGTGTAGGATCATTAGAGTGCAACAATATAAAAAAATACACTTGAGTAAATTGAAGAATAAATAATCACAAAAGAAAAGGAATTTTGCAATTTTGGAGAATGGCTGGCTTATGACCAAATTAAACACATTTAATTGTTAACGACAAAGAATATAAAATCAATTAAAACTCCCAGTGATCATCAATAATAACATAGTGAAATCGCCAACAATTATGGTGGCCAACAATGTGCAATCAAAACTTAATCCAAAAACAATAGAAAGTTAATGAAACTTTAAACAAATAAAATTAATATTTTAACAAGCGGTTGTATTAAATATAAAAGTACATATATTTATAAAAAAGAGAAAACACTGATCGGTGAGTATGTTTTTGTTGAAATTCCCCTCTCTTCTCTTTGTTCATAAATTTTAACAACACGTCAGGCATGGAAAAGTGAAAGTTTTAAGTGGTACTTTTAATAAAAGTACTGAGTTATTAAGAAAATGATGGCGATACTTTTAAATGTAATCGGAATGAGGATTAACTAACGCTGACTGAGACAGCCTAAAACTAAAAAAAGTCTAGAAAATTATGGCAACCCATATTTCCGGAGTTGCGGAAACTGGAACACTTGGGAAAACATTCAAATGGCGGTAAAATTTCTAGAATGAATTAACCCTTTAAGAGTTAATATAAAAATTTGTATTTTACCACATTTTTGTGTGTTTTCATCTCAAAATATAATTTACACCAGGGTTCTAAATATCATAGATTAAATGAAATCTTTACGCCAGTCTGCAGGCCAGCTATTTGAACAGCTTTTTTAATGTCGAAACCAGTGGTAAATACGTAAACGTGTAATCTTTAAACTTTGCTCTCATCTCAATGGACTAAAATTTATTAAACATATATATGTATGTGCGGGGTCTGATATAAATTGTGCTAAGCTTTCCTATGACACCCATATTATATCACTGGAATATACATAAAACTAAAATATGGACTGCCGGTGATTTTCACGTTAAATTTTTTGTTTTTAAATTACCTGACTACCTTTGTTTCTTCTCTGGAACTGTTGCCGTAAACCAGATTTGTTCCAAGCGTTATACTACTTTTCTCTTTGAAATCTTTATTTTTTATATTTAAAAAAGATCATTTTTACGCAAAATTGTTTTTTCCCTCAAAACTTTTTTAGTAATTTTTTTAACCAAATTTACTTGTTAAAGGAAACATTTCCGTTTGGAGTGGAGAAACTTTTGTCTTTAAACGGCCATTTTTCCTGCCCCTGAATCTGTGTCAGTGTTTTGTCGAGGAGGTGCTGAGATATTTTACTCTTGCAAAAAGCAATGATAAAAATACAACAGTACCAAATTTCCCGGCCATGTTTCTAATATAAATAAAGTATAAGCAGTCCATCTCTGTCTACTCGCACTTTTATATGATTTCTATTTTAAAATCTTTAACAAGGTGTCTTTTTTTTTTTGTTATTTCCACAGAGATGATTAAACACTCAAAGTCATTAGATCACCTTTGGTTATTGTCATTGTTCACATTCACATTTATTTTGCCTATCCAGTATTTGCCCACTGCCACTGCCCGCTCGTACCCCTGCCCCTATGCGCAAACTGTTAACATAACTGATGGCTTGCGCTTAAAAGATGGCTCCTACTCGTTTGAGGGTCTAGTAATACCGTTCAATTTAACGGCCGAATATTCTTTTAAAGTCATCGATGGCATCGAATATAATGCTCCCAAGCACATGCGCGGATGTGCCTGTTTGTTAAAGCCCTGCCTTACATTTTGCTGCCCTTCTAAGATGCACTACAATGAAGTTCACCATAACTGTTCATTGAACGAAAAACAATCTCATTCAGAACACACTCACATTGAGCTGACATTTAAGAATGGTACTGTGGATGTGGTGAATATTAACGATGCATTTATTGTCCGCTACGAATTCGGTTGCGAGAGGAAATATATCGAGAAAGAAAGAGAGGAATTTTGGAAATGGGATTTGTACGAGGTGAGTCTAATTGCAGAGTAAGTTGTCACAAATAACAACAAATTTTATAGTAAGCGAAACATTATGTATTAATTTTGAACGGTGGATTATTTGACATCAGTAGTTATTGAAAAAGTAGTAAAAATATAATAATTGATTGAGTTGGTAGAATATGGAAAAGAACCCTTGTGCTTAGAGGACATGTTTTGAATGGTTTATGAATTGCGAAGGAAGGCTCGAATAAAGTTTCTTAATTACGTAATTGATTTACCTCGAAGTTCGGCAAAAGATAGAAAGCAGATTTATCTCCAGATATTTTAAATGAATATAAAGCCTCCTCTGAGGGAGTAGTTTTAGCGCAAAAAGTAAACATTCGGCGCTATAGTAAAATTCAAACATTAATTGTACAATTACAATTGTAACTATGAAACGACAACGTAAATTTCGATTTTTGTTGCACCTAAAGGAAATTTCGAAAAATTAAAAAAAAATAAAAGATTTTCTGTAGCACGTCAGAATGTCGAGAAATTTAAGTTTTAAATGCTTAAGACCAATATCTTGGAAAGCGAAAGAGAGCCGGAATTTTTACATAATGAATAATTTTATGGCGGCGAAACAAATTAACTCTTGTGTTGGAGTCCACTTTTATTTTTAAACAATTTTAGTATTTCTTGTTGTAGTGTCAATAGAACCAAACTCGTTTCTTTATAGCGGCCATAAACTTATACATCATGTAAAAATTGGGGGTCCCCATATATAAGAGTTTCCAAGTTATTACTTTTAAGCTTAAAGATCGAGTTGCATGATATTCTCGCGTGCTACAGTAGGTGGGTCGAAAACAAAAGTTTAACCAGTTAAAGCCGAAAACATAGTTCTAACAGGGATATGCGATGGTTTGCAAAGATCCGTTCTTAGGTTAAAAGGATCGAGATATCGTATCTAAAATTTGACGTGCGTTAAAAAACCAGCAAAACGATATGCAAAATATTATGATCGGACTACATACAATAGCGCTTCAGTGTACAAAAAACAAAAAACAGTGGTATGACCAGTGGCGTGACAAAAAATGTTTCCTTTTTGGAACAATCTTCAAAACTAATCTTTAATCCTAGTGGGTGACTGGCTCAACTTTTATTTCGGAGGGTGACCGAACCACTTTGTGCTACAGCAAATCGCCGCGGCACAAAATTGTTTTTCAATCTATTTTCATAACCTTTCGGATTTTGCCGTCGCTGCAAAACACTGTCATATGCTCTAAACACATAGACCACAGCAGACTACACAGCTTCATGGCTACAAATGCAGTTGACTTCATATGTCGCCGTGTAGTCAGCTAATTAATTTTTTTGAAGGCAGCTGCTACGTCATAAACAGCTGTCAGGAAGATTGGCGTTGCATTATTAGTATTTGTGTTTGGCGAACAATGATGCCACTTCAACTTTTTTTGCCTTAACCCAAAATCACTCATTTAAGAAACTGAAACAGAAGAAACTGAGTATGGTCAAAAAGGAAATCAAATAAATAAAAAAAAAATATTTTAACGCGTCTGGTCTAAAAATACTTTTTTCGCACCTTCCATTGTATATAAATATAATTCATTCCATATATTCAAGCTGATTTTTTCTACGTGTTCTTTGTAAATTGTCAACACTATATTTGTCAATTGTCGTCACTAAAAATAGAAATTAGTTTAAATTGGCGACAGCGACAATTGTAGTCTAGTAGTCATGTAGCTGAGATGCCTCCAAAAAAATCGCCTTGATATAAACGTGTGTATTTTACTTTTGACAGATTGTAGTCTGTAGCTCGCTGTGGTCTATGTGTTTAGAGCAATACTGTGTAAATAACCGACTATACAAAAAAATTTATTTTAAAATTATTTTGACACTACTTCTTGGAAATATGTCCAAAAAGGGATCGCTAGGGAAAGCAAAAAAAGTATAGTAGATTGGATTCTGACCAATTTTGTTGTATAGTATTGCATACAAATTGTGTGTAAACTTATTGTCAAAAGTGGTTCATTGCCAATTGTATCTGAGTGGTAAGCAGCAAAAATACCAGCGGGTCATACCAACACGTAGCGTTGACGCTCTTAATTAGGGCTGCCAGGCGGCATACAATAAATGCAACGCTCGACACTCTCCTTTAGGTTCGTCCGCATTTCGTAATGCTAATAATCCCGTATAATATTTGATAGGTGTTTATTTTTTGAACCATCATTCTTCCTTTATTATCTAATCTGGCCTTCAAATACAGTCTAGTAAGTTTAGGACTTCATTAGCGTGGTTCCATTCTTAAACCGAAAGTAGGTTCACATGCCGCCACAGCCCTACGGGGGTACGCAAATCCGGTACCTTTGTGCTTTTTACCACTTTTTTCTACATGATGCCTTTGGATTTAATAAGAGTTGTTCTCTTATTAAAGAGAGAATTGTTCTATCTCATCTCTATGCCTTGTAAAGAGTACTTGTTTAGTAGTATAGCAGTTTAAATTGAAATAAGACACAGATAAGTGATTTTAATTGCCATGAGATTTTCTTTATTCGAATGATAATTGTTTTCCATTTTTAGACGAATGCGATTTCCGACATATTGCCACCTCGACTGGCTCGAAGGAAGTCGAATTTTCCTTTACTTTTTGCAGCAATAGCCCAGCAAAAAATAGTCCGGCGGTGTTGATTCACCTGATCGTGAAGGCCAATTTACATGTCTATTACGCGAAATTATTCGTTCCTCCAGAGCTCCTCTATGTTAAGTAGAACAGTCGGTGGTCATGACCCTACAGCGGTCACCATTACGGCCGGTATCGTTTTAAAAAAAATCATGCAATCGGCTCATAAAGCGCAGCAACCTGCAATTCTTTCCGGATGTAGCGGTGCCTAGAGCATCTCTCGTCGATTTTCTTCACTCCGAATGCGAACGTATTGCTATAAAACAATTCACGATTTGGACCAAGATTTTCGTAGGAAATCTGCAAAATTTGCAACGATTGTTTTCGCCTCAGCCTATTCGTGATGAAATGGCAAACCAAAGCAAACACAAAACAAAATGACGAACATATTTAGCAGTATTTCGAACTTAAAGTTTTATACCTCAAAAACAATTCCGTTATCAAATCTACATCTTGCCGTACGATCCTTCGTACAGCACAGCCGAAAGTCTCTAAATCGTATCGAAGCGTTTATTTTGGGGACATCACCTGAAATGTCAATATGAATTTTCTCTTCAATTCGATTTTCGGAGAATTGAGCACAATTCAAAATCGATTAAACGGTGCATAACATAGGATCTCAGTCACATAATGATAATTTCTAATAAAATTAAAAAGAAAAACAAAACTAAAAACAGGTAGGCAGTCACTGGCTTAGCACTGGTACACTTTTTTTGCAAACTTAAATTTTTGCATAAAAAATTTTACTCTTTAAGGGCACATAAATTTAAAAAGAAATAAATAGTTATAATAAAGCAATTTATTTATTTAAATTACAGAATGGCTCCCTGAAGCGTGAAAATAAATTTTACACTACCGATGAATACTGTTTTACTCCCCTGGAGAATAAAAAAGCCTGGAGTCTGACACCGCTTACCTGCGAAAGATATCAAAGAGGCCTCAAGGTATGGATTTATGTTATCTGTAAGTAAACTCGACCAGAGCTCAACTTGGATGCATCACTTACATAGATTTCTTTAATACTTTTGTAGGCACTTCCGTGGCCATTATTATCAATATTGGCGTTATCCTTATGTTTGTAGCCATAAAGGATGTACGCAGTAGAAACTACGGCGAAGGATTGATATTCCATTTGTTTTCTCTAACAATTGGCTTGACGGCGCTGGTGTACTTGCAATTGAGAAATCCCATGAATTTGTCTCACACAGCCTGCCGAAATATAGGTTATTTCAAAAATGCTCCTTACTGTTGGAGAATTTTGTGTTAAAGAAAAAAATATTGATTTATTTTATAGGTTTCCTGGCGTACTTTTTTCTAATTGTTTCCTTTCTGATACTCAATATCATAAGTGGCAACTTCTGCATCACATTTGCCTTGAAACCCATTAAAAGCTGGCATTTGAAAATATATTATGGTCTCACTTTGGCTGTGGCGTTTGCTTTGAAATATTTAACAAAGTTTGCCCAGGACTCAAATATGGCGCGGTATTTAAAACCTGGAATTGGTGAAGATTTCTGCTGGTTTGATAGTCAGTCCGTTTGCGAAATCCCGTCTTTAAAACACTAACAACTCTTTAATTTTTTTTAACGTTTCAGTACGCTTATGGGGCATTTTATTGTATTTCTATTTGCCCATTCTAATCTCGCTTGTTATTAGTTTATACTGCTGCATAAGAGCTTATTTTAACATTTCCAAATTGCCCAGTGACACGGTGAACGTAGGAGACAAGGATTTTAAAACCACTAAGAAACAGTAAGTTTCAGAGCAGCTTACCTTTTTTTACCTCCACAGCAGATGATTTTATTTTATAGTTTCATGGCCTATTGCATTTATCTTTTGGTGTTGTTTTCTATATGGATGCGTGAGGCAGTTGTTTATATCACGGCGCGTTTTCGTCAGGTCTTCTTTATTATTGACTACTGGAGTGGAATATGTATTCTGGGCTTGGCATCTGTGGGATTTATATTTTTATTGACCAAAAATATATTTGTACGCAATTGGTGGAGTGTAAATGTGTAAGTATTGGCTCTCATCTCTCGTAATCTTATATAAAGGCTAAGACTAAAACCACCAGGAGTTAAATACACGCGAAAGTAGAAAATACGGACATAATTCTGTATATATTAAATCTTAATACAGCTTTTACAGAAGCTATTTTATATGTCAAACATAGTTTTAGTTACTGCCAGATAAAGCAGTGGAAATGACAGGCGACAATGGTCTGACAAATAAGGCGGTAGACTTAAGTGGCGCGAAAGATGGGTGAAGAGATCCCATTCAGCACTATGGTACAATAATAAAGAAACTATGGGGATACCCCAATGGGGCTAAAACAAGGAGGGATGCTGAGCAAATCCGAAAAATGGTGAGTGTACTGACGGGTCACTCGAGCACATCGAAATCGTATAGAAAGTGCGGATAGTGATGAGTGCAGGGCATGTAAAGGGTTCGCAAAGATGACGGAACACTTCGTTTGCCACTGCCCGGCTTTCGTACAATTAAGTACCCGATATTATGCGGCCGACACTGTAGCCGCTGGCAACTACTCAGGAGGTTTGTTCAACGAACGGAGTTCGCATGAATGTTGGAGACTTTTTTTTTAAATGGAGAGCTCACAACGGGCCGAAGGTCTGATCTAACCTAAGCTACACAAACTAAATCTATGTATTCTTATCAATACGTTTTTCAGTTCAGTCGGAGTACATTTATGGTTTTTATGACTAATAACGTACATATATCGGAATTGTATACACATATACATTAGGGATAAAATTTCTTTTTCGAAAAATTTGCTCCGATTCCGGTGTTGCCTTCAGCTCTAACGAGTTCAGTTCACATAAGATTTTACTTCTGAGCAAATTAATTTTTTTTTTTACTTAATTTTATCTTCATATACATATACAGTGCTGATCTGCATTCCACTTTCGCAATATTTTATTCTAAAGTGGAAATTTCTGAGTGGTTTCGCTATTCTGTATTCCACTTCCGAATAATTTCTTTCATTTTATTTAGAATCAAAAAGATTGGTGGAATGAACTAGAATCACGTTTTCTTCAAATAAAACTTGATTTACAATCACAGATATTAATCAGATAGGACACGAACACCTAGCGATGAAAAAAAGTGTTAAAAAATTTCAAAGTGGCATCACTTAATTAACCCCTTCACTATTAAAGGACAGTAATTTTTCTGAATATTAATATTACAACTTTTTGTTTACATTTTGGTATCATATGTTGGTTTAGGTAATGTATAGTTCTTGGTTTTTTCTTATTGGTTTTGAGGATGTCATGCCTTATTTTCTTCCTCTTAAAAAGGGATTAACTACACAGGATTTAACGCTTTAACAAACGTCAAAAGTTACCATATCTGATTACATCTGTGTTTACAATTAATTTTCACATATACATATGTACATGTATGTATATGCAAAAGATTGGGGAATGCAGCTAATTTCCGAACTATTCTATTCAGAGTGTTAATACAATTCCCACCATTTTTATTCCACTCGGAATACAGAACAAGGACGATAAAATTCTTCGTGACTTGTGTAAATGCATGGACCTATTTGTGTGTCTGTGTGTGTATATAGCCCACGAATAGTTTTGATTTATAATTTATCCCGGTAGGTTTCGCTGCAATCACGCGCAAAGATGGTGGACTAATTATTTTTCAATGCACCTCCATGACATGGATATCGAATGGCAGGGATTATTGAGAAAAACATGAGCATTCTAAATCCAATAGTTCGATATGGCTGG
Source organism: Phania funesta (assembly GCA_963932375.1). NCBI lineage: Eukaryota > Metazoa > Arthropoda > Insecta > Diptera > Tachinidae > Phania > Phania funesta. Next base: position 51,374,229 of record OZ010656.1, read on the forward strand.
CCAATTAGTTTTTGTGTAACCTCATGCTTTGGTTATCAAATGAAAATGTTTGTTGAGTCCATATAAAACGGGGCCTACATACAAGGCGGTCTGTAGCAGGACAATGTCTGCCCGGACCACTAGTAGCATACATGTTTTTTTAAGATTTTTCAAAACTTTCATCCCGAACCTGCAGTTAAGGAAAAAAGAAAAGAAATTGCTTTTCTTGGCTCTTCTGAAAGATTACATTTTAAGACTTACGCTCCTTTTCATGACAATCACAGAACACTTGCTAGATATCAGTCGCACATTGCTCACATTCTTCACAAGAATTAATTACTACGCTAAATATATTCTTCCGAGCTTTTTGTTTTGTCCCGGTCACGCTGGTGCCCTGAAATTTATCGCATAATTTCATTTCTTCATATTAAATATTTGGAGTGTAACAGTTTAGTCAGCAATCGCCAGTAACGACTTATTACGGAATGATCTACAAAAGACCTACTATGGAAATGTTATTGGTTCATACAGATGTAGGATAAAAGGGCAGAATAAAGGACAGACAATACGTACTTACGCACGAAACGATACGACACAGATGAATAATTAAAGAAGAAATACAATAAGAAGTCAGAAGTCAGTCGTTGATTATAGAGCTGCAATAGTACCGATAGTTGACCGATTCGATAGTTTGTTCTAAAACTATCTAAGAGTCTTCATACTTCTGCATAAAAAGTAATAAAAAAATGTGTAATTTACCTTATATTTATGTATATGAGTATAAAAGTCTACGGACGGCGAAAACCATATGCCGAATAATTTATTTCAAATCAGCCGTCAACTATGTCTTATTAACCGGTTTTACATATTTAACGGCTTTTTTCTCGATAGTATCGCTAACGGATAATAAATATCGATAGTCCGCTAAATATAAAACTATCGATAGTACCTTCGATATTTTTGCAACTCTAGTTGATTAGCCAGCGCTAATAAAAGTTGTAAAGTAGGTTTTCAGAGTTGTGCTAAGTTAAAAAGGTCTTTGAAGTCGGACCGACAGAACTATCAATATTTGTTTAGTAATATAATTTTGATTTAAAATAAACTTCATATTTTGAATTAAACATTTTTAAAAATAAAAAAATATACATACATGCCTAATATAACCTTTGCTACATAAATATATCAGAAGCTTTTTTTCGTCGGTAAAAACTTCTTTTCGAGTTTTCTCAGGAAATAGTTGTTGTAGGTACGGCAAAGGTCCGTTTTTTTATTCTCTCTATTTCGTATTGGTCTAAATGACCTGAAAATATTTTACGCGATAATTTTTATTTAATGCGCCAATATTTCTGATACATAGTTGTTTATTTATTACTTCAAATTGTTTATTCGCAATTGGAAATTGTTTGTTCCCCATTCCGAAGTCGAATAGGTTCCTATCAGAAATATTTAACAAATGTCTTGAATTACAAACAAACAAAAGCCGCCACTTTCAAAAATCCACAAAAACTACTTTTTCCATTCTTGTACCTTTAAACATTTTGCACTTTTTATTACAGCACTGGCCCGCCGGTGGAATACGATTACTCCTTGCCCCCGAGATTTTTAGCTGTTCATAATCATCACAAGCAACTAAATGGTTAAGATGATTGTTCTCTTATAAATATGACATTTTTGTTTTAATTTTTCTTCTTTCAGAAATTGTAGTAGATCCGGATAACACTGAGCACTAGTAATAACTCTGGTTTCATAGCTACTGAAAGTCTGAACTTAAAGTTTTTATTTATGAGATTAATAAACAAAAAAGTAAAATTGTTTGAAAAAAAAAAAAAAATTTTGTATGCCTAAAAATTAAAATTACTTGATAATTAATAATATTTATTTTGTTTAAAATTGCTGACATCAGCAAGCGTAATGGGGAAAACGCAAATAGTTTTCATCGGCCACATAAACACTATTTCTATGTTTCACCATAAAGGTCACCTTTAATTCATAAAAATTAATATGAAACGCATATTCGAATCAATATGAAACGCATGATTGAATAACAAATTAGAACTGTTGAACTAGAACAAATCCTTACAATGCGATATATTTTAAAGTATTTAAAATATTTTTCTTTTCTTCAAAATTGTCTCAACTAAAACGGTCTAAAGTCTAGTTTAATTCAAAACTGGTAACTATTTAAACTCGAAATCAATTTTTATAAAAATTTTGAAATAGTTTCTGATTCGAATTTGTATCAAAAACTAAAAGTTCATGTTTTTATTAAAGTCAGTTTTTAAAAAACGAGGTTAAATAAAAATATACGAGTATTAAATACTGCTAAAACTACGACTCCAAGCAATCGCAAGTAGCTGCAGCAAACCCGTGTAAAATATTTATAATTAATATCGAGCCGCAGCAATAAAAATATAAAATGAAGAAATATAAAACTAATAGTTTTCTATTGATCTGTTTGAAATTATATATTTTTTAACTGCTTCTGCTTCCTTGAATGGCTACTATATGTTATTCTACGACTACCAGAATATTGATCTACGACTACCTCAATTATATTACAGTGCTAGTTCGTATACTATGCCGTTTGCTTCTTGGTTGACTACTGAGGCTGCTACAGTTAGAAGTTAGTTAGTTTATAGATTATTTATTTATTTATTTTTTTTGAACTGCTATTAAGACTACTGCTACCAAATTTAAAGGAAGCTGTAGTAATAGTAAATAAACGATTCCGAGTTTTTAATATTGTTTTGCTCGACTATTTTTTGTTTCGTTATTACTGCTACTTATAGTCTAGTTTTTTAAACACTGGCAAAAACTAGAGGAGCTTCAGCGAAAAGGGTTAAAATCTATTATCAACCATATTCGTTATAAAAAAACCAATTTTGTGATAGCTTTCCGCTTGTTTTCCGAGAACTAGAAGCGTTAAAGCGAAAAGGCCTAATGTATTTTTTTTATTAATATCTTAGAACAATATAATTTGCTATGTTCCACAGTAGATATTCTGCGTCCCAACTTCTAGTCGAATAATGGTCACTTTAAATCCTGTTTACTTTGGAATTGTAAAATTAGTGTTGCAAACCACTCTCCTTTTTGTATTTTAAGTGGAATAGAAATATGCGATGTAAACCGAAGGAAATTTTTAATTAACTTTTCCTTACAAGCCCTTAGGGAACTGTTTAAATGGCGTCAAAATAAGCGCTACAAACTTGATGTTTAGTTTTTGTTTGTTCTGACGTGTTGCATGGAGCAACAGCCAACAAGTTGTTGATTAAACAGCTCACAATGCTAACAAATTGAGAAAAGAGCAACAAACGCAGGCAACGAAATGATACAACAGACGAACATTTAAGTCAAGCACTGGAATTTGTTATATTATGTGTGTGGGTGTGTGTGTGTGTGTGTAGGTAGGAAAAGTAAAGGAACAATTTCAATTATTAAATGTTTGAAAACTACGTAGGTTTCTATAATTGAATTTATTAAGTATGAACTCAAATATATTTAGCACCAAATTCGAAAAGCTAAATACTGAAGATTATGGCAAAAAATTAACTTTAAGTAATCATACGCCAATTTATTTTCAACTGTGTTCTCCAGAGTAACTTTTGTCGCTGTTTTAATTACTTTTCGCATAAGACCAACATTGTGCTTGAGACATACGAAACATGCTACTGGCCCAATTTAGATGGTCCTATTGGAACATGGAATAATTTTGCAAATAGCGTCGAATGGCAGATTATTTTGACATTTGGAAAGTAAACACAATTAATATTTATGTGAAGAAACTATCATACGTTATGTTTCTCAAGAACGGAGAATGATTATGTCGGATTATTTACCGAATAGTTCGTCTTTGATTTTGGCACAGCGTGAATTTTGTTGTCGTTTTTTTGACCGCCCAATACCCATTACATAACCTCGAGATGTGGTGTAAAACCAAACTGTGAATGCTGAGCGGTACATCGCCATAATTAAGGCGTGACTCATGCCACAATTTGATGAATTAGAAGATCATGTCGTTCAAGTAGAAATGGTGCACGACACTTTGAGTATCTTGAGGGGTTTAATGAGAATGAGCCCCTGACATTTGAAACCCTTAAAATGCATTCGTCAAGAAATTCAGAACTTCCAAGAAAAATCTACTAAAGGGACCTAAATGGTAATTAGCAATGGCAACGGTCCCTTAATATCATCCTCAAAACGTATTATAATAAAATCTAAAGTGCATATAAATTTATTCAAATAAAAGATATAGACAAAATACATTGGGCTAACTTGTATATTTTCTTTATGCTGAACACGCTTTAAAATCCGGAAATGTTGTAATTAACTACAATTATAGCCCGATGTATTTTCTACGTGCTATCCATATTCGCTCACCACATATGCTTGTAATATGATCGCCAGCACGGATACCTTAAAGTTCTCTTTATTTATATCATTCTAGGAAGATGTGTAAATTTTTAATTTATAAACGTTGCATTGCTGCCCAGATAATATGGGAATACTAATCCCGCACTGGTTGATTGTCAGACCCCATCAAAGGTATGCACTGGTAGCTGTGGTTTACATAAAAATAGGGACGACTGCGATGCATTATCGAGGAAGCATTGCAATTCAATATAATCCATTATTGGTACGCTAGGACCTTGGAAATACCTACAAATACCCATAGCAAGTGTTCTAGGCGTGGAGCTAAAATTCCAATATTATATTAAACATAGCAGGTGCTGTAGTTTAACTTGGTAGCGCATTGACTATTAAGCATTCGATGGCTTTGGCAACTGGATTCGTACCTTAGCCGCTGCCAATAAGCAACATACATATTTCTGACATCTATTAAAGAGTTCAGATGGCATTCCATTCTAAAAAATTCAGATGGTATTCCACTTTCTAACGAAAATCAATTAATATTCTTCGCAACCTTGGTGTTGAAATTAATATTTATCTGCGATAGTGGACGTGCTAAGCTAAATCAGAGGAAAGGCCTTCATCAGATTGGAGCGATAATACAGATAACGCTAAACAATCTTGACTGTTTGAATAAAGATAAATATTTAATAAAATTTCTTTAGTAGACTAGTGAAGAAGTTTTCGATAGGGAACTAGTAGAGAAGGCTTCGATAGGAAACAGGTAGAAAATTTTCGATAGGAAAGTGGTCGAAAAGTAATCGATACGAAGTTGCTCGAATAGTGTTTACTATAAAAAGCTCGTCCAGTTATTTAGTACCGAAATCTGCTGAAAATGTTTGAACATCTTTATAAAATTTTGGAAGACTGGAGTTTAAATACAATGAAGTTTTATTGTAAAAATAATACATTCAAGGTTCTGTTACGCTTGACACTGTGCACTCAAGAACTAGTAGATGCCAAAGGTAAAATATCTAAGAATATATTCAAATAGCGTTTCTGTTACGAATGGATTAAAACTGAATTATTCTCAACAATTAATAAAAGCGCACGTGTATGAATGAGAGTGCCATTGCTAGCCTACAATTGCCCGAGCATTCCCATATCCCCATATTCTCAGTTGAAACTTTCTAGCTAATTTTCAGTTGTCTATAAAAGCTCGTCAAGTGCGGTTGGCTAGAAAACCAGGTGAAAAACAACCGATAGAAAAAGTCATGAAAGGATATCCAAAGAGGCAATAACAAAAACAATAAGGCTTCTTGTAAAGATTACAAATACCTCATGTAGGGAAAAAAATTAAATTAAAAGTAACCAGAATCATCAATCGTCACATTTTCATACAAGCGCGTCATCAACTTCATCAGTAGTGCGTGTGACTGAATGACAGCAATATTTTTAATTGGTTTTACTTTCAGTGTATTGCCAAATAAAGTTGCATGTGTTTGTGTATTTAATTGAAAAAGTTCATAAATCTTCAAATAAAACAAGAAGTTACAAATTATTTTATAACAACAACAAGTTTTTAATGTCAATTTCCCCTACATGAAACAATAACAAAAACTAAAGAAAATACAGAAATAGGAAATAATTAATCAATTATTTCGCCAAGTTCATGAAAACTCGGGAAAATAGTTTCAACTGTCGCACAATCACATAAACATGTTGCCGCATGTAGCCTTAACCTTGAGCCTGATGGCGTTGACCCACGGGCAGATATCCAAATATCCCTGTGCTTTCATAGACACTGTCAATATAACCGGCAGTTATCCGCACGAACGAGTTGAATATAATGCCAGTACGCCAATCAGTTCCCCTATCTCAACCATCAACATTTCCTACATCTACCAATGGATGATTGTGCCGCACGAACTAATTGCCGTTTATGATTTTGTCATAGAGAATGGTGTACGCATACCCACCGAAAGACATTTGCGTGCCTGTGTTTGTAAATTAAAACCCTGTATACGTTTTTGCTGCCAGCAGGGTTTCTATTATGATCTGATCGCAAGAAGTTGTCTAGCCACCAATTACACAGATCATCGTTTTACACAAAATTCCATTACGGTGCGCTTTAGAAATGAAACTATAGGCTCAGTAGCCACTGCTAAACATTTTCTGGTACACCATGGCGCACCCTGTGAAAAGATGCGCATGTTGCAAAAGGATAAAAGGCCAATTAATTGGACTTTATACGAGAATGGCACAATTGCCCATGAGAATGTTTTGTTTAGCAAACACTATTGTTATTCACCTCTGCCGGAGCGTGACAAGTCAGAGTTGAATGTGCATGCTGCGGCATGGCATTGGCAGCCATTGGCTTGTGTACCAGAGAAACTGCCGTTTATATTGGGAGTACGAGAATGGACGTATGCCATTTGTAAGTTTAATCAAATTATACACTTTGACTAATGTACGAGGGCTGGTCAAAATTTTTTTATAAATTACAGTTGTTTCATTTTATTCCGTTTTCATTAATATCACGCATATTACTAGTATGTATGTTGAAATTCATCTATTACGTGCACTTCTACTAAAAAAAAAGTACAAATATTAAAAAATTTAACATTTTCTGCCATTTATTAAGCAAAAATATAATGGCTTACTATGAAGCGTATTTATGCACCAGAAAAAGTCTGTATCTAAATTTGGAATTATGTTTTGATGGGTATGGCAACGTTGTTGCAATAGTGAGTGTCTCAAAATAAAACACAAGAAGAAATTTACTCAAAATAATATAGATTCTATTACATGATTTATTGCTCTTCTTATTGTGTTTTATTCTTCTCCTGCTTTCAACGTTAAAAAATCAACTCTGCAAAAAAAGCAAATCTTAAAAGAATTCGCGTAAATGCCAATTCGCGGTTTTTAGTAGTTAGCATGTGTTACAAACATGGTATAAATAGGGCCGCCTATCCCACGACTGCAAAGCTTAGCGATTTTCTAATGTCAGTTCGTATGCTAAAACTCGCTATGCCCAAGTTGTGTTTCATCATTAACACTAAATTAAATCCCAAACAAATTTACTGCACAGCGGTCCATAATTGACTATGGATTCCATATAAAGCTAAAGCAAACATATTTCGAAACTGTGCAGATGCTCCGATTAAGGCTTACAATTTCCAGACAGAATATCTTACTTCTATTCCAGGGCTGTTTTATGCTGCTACTTAAAAATGGTTCCGACGATAATAAAAACTTATTTTATATACCTCAATTACATTTCACTTTGTTAAATTTTCTACTTATTGCGTTCTTCAGCAGCCTCACCCGAAGGCTGCACGATTGCGAAATAACTGCAGCATCTTGCATTTAAATTCTTCAGTATCACTTTGAATCTTTTGATTTTTTGCGATCAATTCGAGTAATTCACACATAAGTATTTCCGAAACCAGCTTTCCGTACAACCACTAGAAGGTTTGTATACTTCTAGCCATATAACCTCATGGGAATCGGTCGCCACAGATAAAACTGCGCATAAACCTGTGTATGAACATAAATGCACCTACCATCATAATAAAATTATGTTCTCTTAATCAGTCTCAGTTTTTATGCCTCAAGTCATTCCCTGCTATTGTAGCGACAACCTAGAGTTAAATACCGCTGCGAATAGTTCAGGCTTGGGTAGCTCTTCACATCAATAGTTTCATGTCCATGGGCACACGCTTATCATTGTTCTGCGCTATCCACTAAGATCCGACATTTAAAAGACCTGGGTTACAATAGGCACTCGGTGCGTCTAAGCAAAGTTCCTCAAGATTTGACATACAATGTCTATACTGGGTTTTTAAATGCGCGAAAGCTGGGCAGTGGGTCGTTTCATAAGATGTTCTCTTCATTTTGCCACCATTTCGTTGTTGAACAGTATGATATGGGTCATCATTGCTTGCAGCTCTCTGACGTTGTCAGCCTGAGTATTAGCTCGTTTATCACCGAATACACACTCTATACGCTAATGAGCAGTCGATTAAGGAGGAGCTAATATCAATCTCTGGTTGCTCTACAAAGATTGCCAGTTGTGTTATATCCCCTGGTTTTTAGCCATCAATATTCCAAGGGCATCTGCGCTAATGTTACATTTGACCTGAAGTGTCTGTCAGTGCTCAGCAATTAGATGGTGGTTAGCGCTGAGAGGTTTTATCGTGGTTCTTGAACCAACTGGATTTAATTTTAGGTGTTAAAATCAACATTTGCAAATGGATAATCAATCCATCACTATTTATATTCGGCAAAGAGAAGTCGCTTCTTCGAACGTTTCTTCACCTCTAACAGAACGCGCGAAATCTCGCTTTTTTCATGAAGTCCATCATTATTTAATAATGAAAATATTTCCTTCGAAATTGTTCTTTCGCGCATATAAAAAAACATCCAAACACTTATGGAAAATTATTTAAGAAACATGTTTTTTAATGCTTAATTTGATTAACTTTTGTACTTATAAAAAACCCCCTTCTAGGAAAAAAAATATTGTTCAAGAAACATATTCATTCGTGTAAAACATTTCAACAAAACTAAATAATTGAAATCATTAAAAACAGGGAGAAACGCAAAATGCTTCAACACCCAATTAATTGATTGTTATTTATTCAAGAAATAAATTTTCGGAATTTCAAAAAATAATTAGGCCACTGGGAAGATGGAGGGTAAAAGCTAAAATTGTGTAGTTAAAAAAGTCTTTACTCCCCTTGTTGGCTGAGCAGCTGGAAACTATTTTTCTAATTTCTATCAATACGATAAGAAAAATTTCCCCAGTAGCAAATGAAGAGTTAATTTAAGTACATGGCCTTCGAAAAAAGTTCGTGTATGGTTCATTTTGCCGAACAGCGAATTCAATATCGAGGATTAATGCTTCTAATGTGAATGCTACGTTGCTATTTCAAGACTTTTAGTTTATGCTTGACTGGTTGCTCCGCTATTTACTAACGGCAGTTTAAGTAAAGCTTTCTTGACAAAGGGCTGCCCTTAAAAGACATTCAGATTGAATTTTCCTTGCCAAAATAGCAGCCAATAGAAGACAATGAGACGAAATGGAACAAGAGGTATTGAATGTACCAAAGAACTTTTGTAGCGAATAAAGTCCCAGGGCATGTGATATGTACGTGGGTAGATTTACAGGCCACCTACAGCAAAACCCAACTTAGAAGTACTTATACGGACACATGGGTATGATTTCGAAAGGAGTTTAATATGATTTTTTATGAATTTAATAAGAAGAATTTATAGGGTGCCAAAAACATTAATTTAAGCGCATTGGCAAACGGATATTTTTTTTTATAATTATTACACAACCTAATACCATTTTAAAAGCTTTACCCCTCTCTGGTGTTTACAATTAATAGAAAAGGGAAACAGAACTCTTGTGTTTTTAAATTAAAGTAATAAAAGCGAATTTAATAGTGCCTCTGTAGGCATTTTAAATTAATTATAAACAAAGAAAAATCAGTTGCCTGCGGTTCCTTTTCAGCCATTGTTTTACATATACGAGTAATTACACTGCCGTTCAATTGATTAGATCCATATAATTTTACATAGCTATCCATGTCTCTTGAAATTTTAAGGTCAGAACAAAAGTTTTATTACCAGCGGATAAATACGTATTTAAAGAGCATAACAAAAATATATTTCGAAAGTTAACAGTAGTAGCAGTCCTTTTAGCCACATTTTGCCTTAAATTTTAAGGAAAAGTGTTTTATTTTTTCATATCATCAGACACTCTGAATTTCACTTAATACTTTTTAATTTAATATTTCGCTGTAAAAAATGTAAGTGGATGCAAATAATTCAAATATTCTTCGTTTTATTGAGTCATATAGTGTTTATAACCGTACGGTCTGTCCAGGTTGTACTTTTTGCCATCGGTGAAAACTACAACTTTCCATTCTTGAACACACCCTCCGATCAATTGTAATCGATTTTGTTTGAGTGCATTATTCAGAAGGGTTTTTTGTCAGATTTGCTCAGATCTAAGAGTTAATATCGTTTGGCGGCTCCTCGTACTTTTATTGTCAACTTTTTACCTAACTTTTGATACCGAAAAGTTTGAAGTCCATGTAATTCTGCGTATTTTCTTCGTTTTTCCTGCAGGCTACTTTGCAACCTTTGTAGTTTTTTGTCACTTGTTTTAAGTAACAAAAGTTAGAGGGTTCTAATCAAATGAACAGGAGTGTAAGTACTCATACTAATGCTATAAATATTTTACAAACATGACACATATCTATGCAACTTATTGCTTTCATTCCCACGGAATGCCATCCAACCTATTACAACTGCAACAAGTAGAATTATTTGTATTTCTTATATTCTATCTAAATTTCTAGGCGTCCGTACTTGAGCCTGTAAAAACATACTTACGCATATTTTATATATTTGTCCATAGGATTACCTGGGTACTCTGCTTAACCGATGGCCCCATTGTAGAACCAACATGAGCTCATGATAAATGTACAATGGCTGTTACATCAAACCTTTAATAATTTATTTTGTTGGTCAACCATCTCATGATGAATATTCTGCACTCTTACTCTTCTTTAAATATTCACAATTGCACGATAAATTGTCGTATCAAACTCCCAACACTTATTTGTGACTTCCAAAGAGGCTATGCCCAGCTAATACATACTCCATTACGGAGATATACCTTTTAATAAAAGAAAAGGGATATAGTATAACTTGCAGTGGGATGAGACCAATATTGTCTGGAAATCCTGTTCAGTCTAACGCCGAAGTTTGAGTTTCTAAGAGAGTAGTTGTATACGTACGCCATCCAAGTCCAGTGAAACTCGCAAAATGGTTTTTATTGTATCAAGAACATATGGACTAGAGATCCTACTAGTTGTCTAGCGTTCTAGAACTCAAATGTACGTAAAAATTGTAAGGTCACAATGTCAGCTTCACTATCTAGCAATCCGGAATCTTCAAAACCAACGAGCCAACAAGCCTAAAGGTGATATCCTCACAAACTAGTTAGGGAAGTTATGATGCGTCTGTGCTAAGCCAAGTCGCAAAGCTCGAAATGTATTTTAAACTCCAGTTATTCCAACCTATTAAGTTCTGATGCTGAATCAGTATACAACAATAACTACACGGTGCTACAGTAAAAATATAATTTCAGAAACATTCTCAATATTTCGAGTTATTCTGGAAAAACTGTTTTCGGATAAGGCAGGGTGCTTATAAGCCCATAACTGAGTTATTTTGCAACCAATTGCTTAAACGGTTTAGGAAAGCAGAATAATGGAGAATAACGGAGCTCGCTACGCGTGTATATATTTTCATATATGTATCAAATGAAAGTACAAAAATTTATATAATTATTGTGAAAATTAATGTTCTTGTAATAAAATTTTTTTTTAATATTGAAAATTGCGAAAGTTGTACGATTTTATCTGATTCCGCCAGGCAGAAGTTAATAAATTGAAGGCTATGCGATCGTGGTCTGCATTTTTTGCAATAACTTTTTTGAATTCTCTAAGTCTCAAGGTAGTTTTGCCACATACCACCAGTGCCATTAGCGTACACCACAATTATGTATAAGAAAATCACATTATGTTGTCGCCACTGCATCTGAAGTTGGGCAGTTTGTGAAATGACACAGAAAGCCACGCATTTTTAACTCGAAATCATTGTTTTCGGGAATAAGTAAAGGCACAATAAGAGGGGGTAGGTTGCTAGAAAACATATCGATTTTAATTCATAATTGTATTATATATGCGATAATTACATTGAAGTGGTGAATGGATTTCTAGAAGCTTATGCGGACATGGAATGCGGAATGTTTATAAAATTGCAATTTCCACACGCACCTCAGGGCAGTTAAGCTTTAGGTTTCATCAAGCGATTTCAGAAATCGAAAAATACTTCCAAGTTACTGCTGGTCGCTAAAACAGAGAATAACTTGCACAACCGCAAAAGAGTCAGTAAGCACATTTAATAAAATAATTTAGGTTTGTAGCTTGTTTTGTGTTTTGGTAATTGTGCAATTTTAATTTAAATAAATATTTAACGCTTTGACAAAAATAAAAACAAAATCTGTAGGTGTTCCAGAACTTTTGATCTGCTCATATAGGCCTACAACCCTCGATAATAATCGTGTTATTGCCATTTAAACCATTTTGATTTCTATTAAACTTTTATTAGTGTTAAAATTCACCACGAGTAATTCGTATCCGCACACAATTTCGTCGTTTCAATTTTGTGAATTGTAGAGACTGACTTTGTTAACTGTTTGATTACTCAATGTAGAATTTTTGACAGTTGCTTTGTAACGTACGAGTATATGGAGTTCTGTCAATGTCCAACGTCACTACTCTACAAAAAGTGTCATTCGAAGAGCGCTTAAGAGTTTTGAAATTTAATTCTGAAAGCAGGCCGATTTGTAAGCGGAATGGGTTATTCTACCATTTGATAAGTTACATCTGGTCGAGAAAACATATCAACTAGAAATACATGCCGGACAGCATGTGAAATAATAGACTTTTTGTGAACAATTTATCTCTAGTTAAGGATCAGTGCAGTGCCACCGTCTCGAAATATAAATTAAAATCCGGCAACCTTTACTTAGCCGTAATTTGTTAAGATCTTTCCTAGAAGAAAATATGATAGAACTAACTCCATTAATATAAATAAATCGAAACAAATAACTTTCGAATATAAATTGAGTTGGCAAAATTTTCTCCTAATTTCTTCGATTGGATAGTTGAAAATATTGAAAATACGGAAGACGAGGTGTTTTCCTTTTTAGAAATATTTTAAACAAGTGTTTTTTGATTTTACCCTTAATAATCCCAAAGAATAAGAATGTACCACTTATCAAGCCAATATATTACTTAAGAAACGAAAAATCTATTATTTAAAAATACTTTGAAAATTAAGTAAAAGAAAGGGGGAATCCCAATTACATTTCCATTACAATTTCATCTAAAGTGTAATTTTTGTTAATAAGAACAATTACAACGAGCAATTCTAACGGAAATTGAGGACTGAACTGAGTTGCAATTATAAGTAATTGGAATTGAAAAATCTCAATTACAAATATTTGTAGCTTCAAAAGGAAATATCTCATTACACTTTACAATTAATTATAATTGAAAATGTTGAACTAAATGTTTAAAGTTAAACTAAATTCATTTACATTTTTAAGACAATAACACCTTATTTAGTTATCGCACCTGATAGATCTCAATTACATTAAAATTTCAATTACACTTAATTGAATTAATGGCCTGAAGCCTGAAACCAATTAAAATTATATGTAATAGGAACTGAAGAATGTAAATTAAAGACTACAAGTAATCGTAATGGGAAGTTTACAATTATAATAAAATGCTGTGATAATTATAAGGGAAGTAAAAGTAATTGTATATTGTAAAGTAATTGGAAATTTTCTGTCACACATTGCACGTAATTGAGACCTCTTCCCGTTGTTGAAACTCTGTTCATATCGACTATTTAACTGAATTTAATAAAGTATGAGTAATTTTTTTTTTCTTGAGCATACAAATTTAAAAAAAATGGTTTTTTTGTGTTAAATTTTGTCAAAATGAATAAATTATTTTAAATTGATTTTTTTCTTGTTATTGTTATTTGGTAGGTCTTATTATCACCGTTATCTGTATGATTATAATACTTCTCGTCTATTTAATTTGCACGGAAATGAGAAACACATTTTACGGGATGGCCATTGAAGCGTACGCTTTATGTATCATTATTGGTTATTCTATGTTGACACATTTAACGCTAACCAATCCAGCGGATATATCAAAATATTCATGTTCCAAGATACGTAAGTACAACTGAAACTGTTAAGAGAACAAACAACTATGTTTGATTATTGCGGAAACAAAATTTTATTGTTTCGAGAGTAAGTTGCTTTTTATTTAATGTGTTTCCAGTGCACATTTTTTTGCCGAATTCGGCCCGAACATGTGCAGAAGATGTTGCCGATTTGGGATCTGTGAGCAGTCATACCGCGTGTCAAAAAAAGTATGAGTGGTTCAGAAGAAGGCAAAATTCATACATTTATACATATACAGACGTAGTAGAGTTTCAAACCCAACTGGAATAAAAGGACATAAACGTAATACAATCATATCGGACAAAATGATGCCAATGAAACGAACTATTGCCAGAGAGAAGACAAACAATGAAATATTTCGTCACTCGACAGTCAACCTAGGAATTGGATTCCATATAGTACACACATACATATGTATATATTAGCGCTGCTTTTCAACATCTGCAGTTTCAAAACTAGATTCCTAGACTAGACGGGCTAAGCCCATTATATTCAAAATTATTGCGATATTAAAAATAGTCACGGAATAATCAACTTTTATAAACTTTTGCATCTGTGATGGTATAGGAGACCAGAAAAGAACAATAGGAAAATAAATTTAAATAAAACAACAACAGTGTGATTTTGATTTTTGCTTTATCTTGAAGTTACATTTATGACATTATGTATAGAATAACACGTCATTCAAATCGCCGCCTCGACTTCGCTGGCAGTGTTTCAAGTTAACTTTTTGGCAAAAATCCGGATCTCCGGGCAACATTTCCAACGCCCATTTAATAAACTCACGTCGTTGCCCATGGTCGTCCGGCTTCAATTCCACAAAATAAGTCAGGTTGACCCACTGGAAATGCCCAATTTAGCTGATCGGCGCCGATTCGAAATTTCGGGGTCTTCTTGGCGGTGTTTGGTTGGTGGCTTAAGGTTCGAAAGGGTATACGTACACTAAAAGTTGACCCTTGAAACTATGATGACGACGAACCTCACAACGAAATTGACGTTGCGTATTTACAACTGAGCCGGAATTTCTCTCGTTTTTTTTTTTTTAATAATTTCCACACGTTCGGCATGTGTAAAACGATGCATAAATATTTATTTTAAGAGCTGTTGTATTTTTTTTTTTTTAACAAAAAATATTATTAAGAGTTGCCGATATTTTCCTTTCCAGCCAGCTTTGCCCTACTCTACCTTATTTTATCATTCTACATACTGAGTTTTATCAGCTTTAATTTCTATTTGAGCTTCTTTGGCATCATCCTAAGCAAACTAATGTTTTGGTTTATATTCTTCCCCATTGTGCTGGTGGTTACCTGCTGGTCGTTTTTCGTAAGTTTTGATTACTACAACAATAAGCTGGTATTTGGAATCGATACATGTTGGTTTGATCGTAAGTGAAGTAACCGAAAAAAAAGAGCAATAAAAAATGTTTGCATTTTTTCAGCCCGTAACTTGTCCATTGTCGTGTATTTATATGCTCCCATATTATTGGCATGTTTGTTCAGCGGCATATTTTATATATTATCTTTGCTAAAGATGAATGAGGGGCCAATGGGAGTTGATACCTGTATAAGTAAACTGATGGCTACAGTTTCAAGGAATCGGTATGTTTTTATTGTCGTTAATCTCGGTATGTATTATTGATCATAAATTCTACATTTTCTTTTCGATTGTTTATTTAGCTTCAAATCATTTTGGAAATTTTTTGGCTACACCTTGATCTCGTGGATGGTGTGCATGAGTTCATTTGCTATTAATTACTATCGCGGTGAGAAGAGCCATATCAATTATATGGTTTGTTTATCTGTGGCTTTTCATGGTTTTGGCTCACTGTACTCGTTGATTGGTAAAAATATTCAAATACAAAACTTTCTTCGTTGTATTGAGGAGGAAGTGTATGTAGACAATTTTTAAAAATAATTTTAATTTTGTTTAATAAAAAAATATTAATTCAAACATATTTTATAAACTAATGCTGTGAAAATATTTGTGTTTTTTTTTCTTCTTTTCTTTTAAACATTTACAGTGAAACTGATGATGTTGCCGAAATTTCAGTGCCAATGACAGCATTTTAATTTCTGATTAATTTTCATTTAAAATCGAGCGATTTTGAGAAACTACGTATATATTTATTTTGTATTCTTAATTAAAATTTAATTGTTTTATAATTAATCTGTAAAATAAAACCAAAAAGTTTACACTACAGGATATATGATTTTATTATTTTTAAAGATTTTATTGTTGGGTTTCACCTCATTATGGGACTGACCGCCAAATGGATAACATTAGACTAAAAAATACGGAAAATTCAACTTTCAATTACCTATCATGCACCACATGATATAAGTAATTCCACTATTCCAATTATTAGTGACACCGTGAATGATCCTATGAAATTTCGGTTGTCTTCTTTAAAATCGACAATTAAAAATACGGATATGAAGAAATCACCTGGACCTGATCGTATAACAGGATCAATGATAAGAAACTTACCTGATTCACCTGTAAGAATTTTACTTTACATATTTAATGCCATGTTGCGCGTCGGCTTCTTCCCATGCTCTTGAAAGATGTCTGAAATTGTTATGATCCCGAAACCTGGAAAGGACTCAAGCCAGATTACATCTTACAGGCCAATTAGCCTACTGTCAGTTTTGTCAAAAATATTTGAAAAATTATTCGTCTCGAGTGTAACTCCTTTCCTAAATGAACAAAACTTTATCCCAGATCATCAGTTTGGTTTTCGAGCAAGGCATAGTACGATTGAACAGGTCCATAGAATCGTTACCATTATTTGATGGGCTTTTGAAAGAAAGCAATACTGTTCAGCTTTGTTTATAGACATTTCCAAAGCATTTGATAAATTCTGCCATGATGGGCTACTTACTAAAATAGCTCGGGTACTTCCTGAAAATACCCATAAGCTTATAAAAAGTTATTTGTCCGATAGAACTTTTAAAGTAAGGTCAAAGCACCAGCTTTCAAGATGTGGGAAAATCAGTGCAGGAGTACCTCAAGGTAGTGTGCTAGGGCCGCTATTATATATCATCTATACAGCGGATATGCCGACAAGCCCACATACATATACATCAACCTTTGCAGACGACACTGCAATTATAAGTGTCAGTAATGATCCAAAGGATGCATCTGAAAAGCTGCAGTCCCATATTCATAAGCTAGAAGACTGGCTAAAACAGTGGAGAATAAAGGTAAATCCACCAAAATGTGCTCATGTAACGTTTTCCCTTAGAAGGCAAAATTCTTCACCAATCACAATAACAAATACCACCGTTCCAGCTGAAACTCATGTTAAATATTTAGGTATCCACCTAGATTGGCGCCTAACTTGGACCCGTCACATTGAGGCAAAAATAACGTCCATAAAGCTTCGAACAAATCAACTGCATTGACTAATAAGCCCTAACTCAACTTTGGCTTTGGAATATAAAGTCCTTTTATACAAATCCGTTATAAAGCCAATATGGTCATATGGTATTCAGCTGTGGGGTACTGCCTGTCCATCAAACATCCAGAAGTTACAGAGAAGACAGTCTAGGATTTTACGTCATATCGTATGCGCCCCCTGGTACATAAGAAATGAAAACATTCATAGGGATCTCAAAGTTCCCACTATCCACGAAGAAGTTAAAACATGCACGTCCAAATACGTGAACAAACTAGTCGCACATCCCAACACTCTAGCACGCAATTTATTGCAATTTGATGGCCACCAGAGACTAAAAAGAACTGACACATTGAGCCTGGTGACGCGGCTCTCTCTACACAATAGAAGATAGATTTTTAAGATTTGAATACAAAAAATTAGTTATTACGTTGGTGCTAACTAGTAAATAATAATTTAGAAATAAGATTTGAACACTTATTGTGAATTTCTTTTAATAGAAAGATTCAATAAAATAAAATGCAGTAAAAAAAAAAAAATTACCCGTTGAAGCACAAGTTGAATTTCAGGGTGCCTAAGTTAGCCCCAATAAAAGAAAAAATTAAATCACAGCTCTCTCTTCTATTTATTACGGTGTAAAAGGAAAGATCCTTTTTAACTTTGTAATTAAAATTTGGATTCTTCATTGTTTCATCGAGCTCCGCGATTAGAGCGCAAAGATGATAAGAATCTTTTATACTGAATTTTGGCTGACTTGACAATTTTCAAGTCAACGCTTATTTCTATATTAATTCTATATTTCTATTTAGAATGTATTATTCTGTGCATGTGATTGTATGTTCGTATCCTAATAGTTTATGTGTAAATACCATGGGATAAGTAGGTGCATTGCATAATTATAACAAATCTTAATTCTCACGGTAAAGAATGAAGTGAGCCACACGATCACAAGTGTTGCTATGCAACATGCATCATATGCAGAGTACGTTCATGAAGACGGTTAGCGGCATGACAACAAAATATAAGGTGATCGCTGCTTGTATGCATACTAACGTGATGAGTGGCACAGCGACAGTCTATCACATAGTGTCAAGTATTCGCTGCTTATACAGTGCGAAATATGACACTCTTTTGTTTTCATACAATGCACACTGCATGTTGATAATGACTCTAAAGTCATGCTCTATTGTGTCGGTATTACAGGCTGTAGAATCATGCTACAAAGGGTACCATGTTAAGTGTGCCCTGGTCTGACAGTTAGAGAGTGATGTAAATGTTGTTTGACATTTGCTCTGCACTTTGCAGAAAAGCTACTGATCATTAAATTAAAGGTGGTTTAGACGGTACTATTTTAAGTACGTAAAACTCAAGAGAAACCCATTATAAAAATCAAAATAAGAATCTTACGATTTTGTTGTGTTTACACCATTGGTATTGAGCAGCATGAAAACAGCTGTGGTTACTGTTACAAAAGTACCAAGTAGTGCATAAAAAACGTTGTAAAAATACACACATTCATATATAAAAATCAATTTATTATACAAAAATTTGTTATTTTTAGCTATTTTTATGTTATTTTTCATTTGTTTGCAGAAAAATACATCCCTGATCTAATAGGATTTGATGGTTTTGTGAAAAAGTACAAACTGGAAAATAACTTTTAAAGTAAAAAACGGTTCTAAGTTATACGAAGAATTTCACTATTCAGAGGAAGTGATTAACAAAAACTTAAGTTTAATACATAAGATAGTATAATTTAATTTGGGATTTTACATATGTATTGTTTATACATATGTACATACATACATCTACACATAAATGTAAAGCATTTTTTAGTTTGTAGTTTTTTAGTTTTTTTAGTTTTTATGATATGTATGTATATGTGTTTTAAAAATTTGAAAAATTTTTCATTTTATATGAAAAAATTTTTCAATAATTTTCATAATTTGATTTTTGTTTTGAAGTTTGTAAAATATAATTTTATTTTATTTCCTGACGATGCTACAAAATATGGAATGAAATAAAATTTATATTTATTATACTATATAATAAAGTTTATCGAAGGCCTGGAGCTAGGAAAAATTAGACAAACATAATTATAATAAAGGTCCAAAAACTATAATAAAGTTTAATTTTATATTTAAAAAAAAAAAAAAAAACTGGAAGTACTTTTCAGTACTTTACAAAACGAAAAAAAACACATCTGCACATTTGGCAACGCTGGTCAAATCCACCAAGAAATTATTTGCATATCCACATAAGTAGAATAATATTTATTTATTAATCACCCACGCCTAGTGGAGTTACTTAGTCAAGACAACATATGTAAACTAACATGGTATAGAATTCTACTAAGCATAAAAATCTTCTGTAACAGTACAGCCACAAACCAGCAAGCACCGGAATGTCGTAAGTTTTTTAATCGGAAACACTTCGTTAACTTTAACCATCATTTTAAACAAGAAACGTGAAATGAAATACAGTGCTGTCTGGGTAGAGTGAACTAATTTTTGCAGAGCGATTTCACTTTACCCAGGTTGTTCACTAAATCAAGGTTGAATTTTTTTTTATTTAAAAAACAAATTTATTTATTTTAAATGCATTTATAGGTTATAAATTTTAATTATTTCCATGTAATACTAAAGTTTAAATTTATGACTGGAAAAAATTAGTAATAGTTGTTTGTTTCTTTGGTTTGTTTACCGATATTTGCACTGCTTGATCGCGAAGGCAATTTAGAGCTTGTATATTCGCTTAAATCTGTAGTATTAGCCTCAGCCCATTCGATCCAAATGTATAGTTACCAATGCGTATTTGTGAGAGTAACTTGTCAACTTACTCTAAAAGAATCGTTACTTTACCGTTATTTTATGTTCTCTTTAATTTTTATACTCTTTTTCATTGATTTATCCCTTCGCCAAACCTAAAAACTCACTATAAAGTATTTTCACTCTATAGAGGTTCATGAGTGTTCACTCTACAGAGTGGTCAATGTAAACATTCTGGTGTTCACGCTAACGAGGTATTCATTCAGACAACACTGTATGTCCATTTTTGTAACAACATCTCTTTGTACTACGTGATTTTCATACACTAAAGACATTCTTCTCTGCATAATTCTTTATAATTCGTTTAATTAAATTAAAGACCTTCCGTAAAAATAACAGAAACGCGATCAGAACATAAAATTTTAGTTTTATTTCGAATATCCAAAATTATTTGAAAGGGTTACAAGTTCTTCAATTGTGATCTACCATATTTTAAGTTTTAAGAGTTAAGGGTGCTATAAATATTAAGAAAACGAAAGCGCTTAACGTTGATTCTTGATTTGATATTCCGACAGGGTGTTTTGATGTTGAATTTTGGAACGAATTTCCGTCATCCCTTGTGGTTATTCAGTGCTACGTTTAATAGACGAAGCAAATCTAACAAGGCTAAAAAAGAGAATTTACATGCCGTAGTTTTATGGCACAGTGTAAAAGATACTTTACTCCATCTGCCTTATATCTTATATATCCTCTAGTAATCAGAACATAACTCCCATATATGGGCCGGTGACATCGACATAATGTGAAGAATATAATAAAATTATGGAACTATTTCCGATATTTCTTTCATAGCTCATTCAACCGTGGTCGATTGGTCAGAAATCAGTATTATTCGCTCTATATTTCTTGTAAAAGAATGCAATTATTTCAATAAAGCCCTTTATCTTCACATAATTTAAAGTATTAGTCTTCGTTGTCAGTGATTTTTTTTCGCATTAGATAGATGTCGCGCCAAACTCATCTTTTGACGCCAGTAATGAATCATGCAAATTTTTCATACCGTCGACGGAAGTGAAGCGTGATCAAGCCAGCTTGTTCTGCATAGAGCGAAATAAACGGTAGGTCAAGCAAGATTTGGGCTATAATGCATGTGCTGTAAAACTTCAAATCAACTGTTTTTTAAATAATTGATGCCGGATGCATAAAATAGAGATTGACCATTGGCGTGGTCAAGAGATATAGCTTTGTGTCTGTTGCATATTCTGAACAATTTTCGTTGACTCTCTCTTCAAACAGATCAATTACTGTATATCCAGCTGTACTGCGAAGGTCTGGCCAGGCATAAGTGGCTACCAAATCCTACCAAATGCAAATCATAAACTTTGTATTAGATTACGGTGGCAAATTCCCTGTGTACTGCATATGGTTAAGCTTTCCAAATCATTAATAACATTAAATGTACGCACGGAGCCATGTGTTGTCAAACAGCGCTAACTTTTTTGTACAACGCGGTACCGTTTATTCGCAAATCCTTGCTGACATCTGTTCCGTCACTTTCAGCCAGATTATTAGCAGGACATGGAATTGGAATTAAGACCGTGCTTATACTAAGGCCTTTTGTTGATAGCGGTATTTATTTCAAACATTTATTGCCATCTCATAATTACTTGCATTGCTAACAAAGACTAGCGATAAGGCTGTTTAGCTTGCCGGGTGTTGTTGACTGAAACAACGACGTTCCACATACCCGCCATTTCAAACACAAACTGGGTATCGTAAAATTTTGGAGGGGACTTAATCGTATTAAAAAGTCGATGGTGCGATAAAATGATTTAATCAAATTTGAACAGAGTTGTATTCTGTACCATAGCTTTTACCACTGACGATATAAATGTCTCTGTGTCCCCTTCCTCTTTGCATAAGTGCTTTTATTTATCGAATAACTAACCACTTAATAGATACAAGTACAAATTTTTTGTGAAGCGAACTTAAAAATAATAACAAACAAAACAAACCAAAACAAAAAAAAACAGCAGAATGTGTAATGCAACATAAGCTGTATGCAACACCAAAGAACGAAATAAAGAAGGGGAGCAACATTACACTATATTCAAATTACATACATACATTAACGAATACTACTCATGTATGTATGTACATGTATATGTAAGTTTGAATGTGGATTATACGTACGTACTCGTATTTTACGATGTGTAAACAATTGTGCATGAGTATGTGTATCTCTATTTACCGTATGAATATATATTTACAGTGTATATTATATGCAGACACATTACGAGCATTATGCAGCATATTGTAAAGTTACGCGCCAAACATGGCCTACCTCGCCTTAAATTCCAGTGAGCCATCAGTGACGTATTTTTGTTATACACTTTGCAATGCAACCATCCATCCATCCCTCCTACCAGTCTAACAAAGCGTTGTAACAGCCAACCACAACAAGGGCAAGGGAAAGGAGATTCCAGTGAAAAAGTTTGTTGCATGCTTTACATGCTGTACATACAATTCCAGTTTGTTGCCATTTTAAATCTTTTTTTTTTGTGTTTTAGCATTTTCTTTTTGCTCTTTTACGAGTTCCACTACTACGCACTGCGCTCAAAATCATCAACAGCTTCAACTTCAGCAGCAACATCAACATCGTTGGTATTGTCCTATACGAAGCATTTTTTATTATTATTTGTTTTTGCTCTGAGTGCATCAGATTTTTACTACGTTTTATTGATTTTTTCGGCTTGTAGCTCATTCCCTTGTATTTCTTGTTCTTGTGGGAACAACCGTAAAGTCGAACTAACTGACTGAGTAGCTGCCTGGGAGTTATAGTGAGTATATAATATATAATTAACAAATGTACATACGTACCACACAAAGTCTGCTTTAACGACCACACCAAAACAAAAAAAATTAATAAAACCCCAACAACAATTGCAACAGCGGCAGCAAAAAATGTTGTATTAAAAATGTGGCAAGAGAAATAGTAGTAGCACGAAGAACAGCAACGTGGTAGAATAAAAATAAAATATTTCTGTTTATGCGAAATGTATTTGCAATGTTTTTAATACTTGTCTTCTTTGTGGTGATAATAGTAATGCAGAATCTGTATGTATTTTCCTTTTAGTTCGAAGAAACTTTGCTACCAGTGGCTGGGAGTAGGCTCCCTATTTTATCATCCACATCTTCAAGTCTTATGACTAAATACTTACCGTTTGATGATTGAGTGACATAACCAAAAATAGTTCCTAAATTTACTGAGAAATATTTGAACGTGTTTTATAAAATGATTAAACTGCTGAATGCATGTAAGATTGTAATATTTCAATAATATTTACAAATAACATACGTTGTTCTCTTACGTAAATCGGTGATTACTTTGACGTATACAATGTGCGGCCAATTTGTTCCCTTGCAGGTATATCACCTCCATAAAGGACAATGCAATGATTCCTATATGAATCCTATGGAAACAGATCAGTTAACACTTTTGTCTTGGACTGTTTTATTTAAGAAAGTAACCCGCTAATTATTTGAAATAATTTTACTACGAGTACTTTCTTGAGAAAGAAGTTTACTAGAGAAGTCGGGCAGTGAAGTAAAGGGGATAGAAAATCTTAACAGTTTTCAGCAACTCTGCAATTGCGCGTTATTTCCATTTCTAGAACAGTGTTGCAGCGCCTCTGGTGTTATGTAGGCGCATTACTTCATGATATAGCGTTATATTAGTTATTTTAGTTTGCCAACGATATAGATTGCTACCGACGAAGGGCGGCGCTGTGATGAATACTAGTGGGAAAATATATATTATTGATGAACAGCAGCGGCTGACATAAACCACAGCGTTTTATACATAAATCAACTGCCGACTACATTCTATAGAGAGCTTGTGGCAACTTAAGCTAATTACGTGCATTCTGGCCTTATACTGAACCTTAGCAATACCGTCCGCTCATTATTGTGTATAATTTATTTCTAAAAGCCCAACGTGGTAGATTTCAAGTTACTGATTCGTTACTCCGGATAAGAATTGTATTATTAACATCGGCATCCCTGGCCATGTTCAAAGTTTGGCAAATGGTAACTGTTCGTTAGAAATAGAAAAAATTATAATAATATGCAAAAGTCAGCACAGCGGTTCTAAGCTTGAGTTCTATTTGCAACGCTGTATACCCCATTTATGGGTTTCAGTTGAATGTGTAGGGCCACACAATCGTGCTATCGCAAAAATTAAAAGAATACTTTTCTGTTTCCAAGTTACTATGAATAATAATCAGTTGCAAGTGTTTAAAAAAATAATAAAAGGGAAGTTGTAGCAGTTCAAAAATTTCGCTAAAGGGATAAATTTACAGCCCGTGCCAAGAAGAAAGCCGCATCTCAAAAGCTTACATTTTGTGTCGTTTACAGGTAAAAAAATGATGGGCAAGGGCTGTTATTGATATTGCATTTTTTTGCTATAAAAAAAATTATATTATTGAAAATGCTACTTAGCGTAGAGCACAAAACTCATATACAGGCACTCAAATTTGTCTTCTTCTATTTTCTCAGCTTTTATCCAGCGTAGGAAATCAAATATTCGAATATCACTTTTTCATATTTTTGCGCGAAACTTAACTGCAGGACCGGCACACCTGTGTTAAAGGATTTTTTTAGGTGAACATTGAAGGCATTATATAATATGGCAAAAAAACACCACTGTACAGGTAGCTTTTTTTAATTTTGGGGGAATAATACAAATTCTCTAGTGCGGGGGTGTACAAGACTAAGGAGTTATAATTGAGTTTTGCCACCGCCATTTGAATGATAAATATAACGGAGCTCAAGCCTAATAGTAACAAATTCTTAAAGCGACTAAGAACACAAGTGTTCAATTGCCGATTTAAAACGCATAGTGAACTTATCAAAGATATTTTAAAGTTACTTGATTTCTTTTTGAGAAAATAAAACTAATATTGAGAGAAAGTGCCATTCAACAGACTTTCAATTAAATTTTGAATTCTTTTCATAGTTGGAATTCTCTCCACAAGAATTTTAGTTTTCAATTAATAATAATGATACTTATGTATGTATATGGTTGCAAGGCAAATGTGTGTGTATGTGTGTTTTTATATTCAATATCTTTCTTTCCCTTTTTTATGCAACCACATTTTTATTAGAACGTCTTTATAATTGTTCGAGTGTTTCAATTCCAAATTGTTCCATTTCATATATCAACATTTTAATGTGCAACGCAACTTGTGCCATTTGCTAGTAATTTAGGTTACCCTAGGCATTTTTTAAATGTCTTAGGTCAATGGAGGAAGATAGAAAACTGCTGGGAGTATACTAAACATCACGTCATACTCATACATACGAGCAAAATGATAGTGGATCTAATAGTTTGTAGGGAATATATCTAAGTATTTGATTTGTATATATATGCACTAGTACGTCTGGTAGGGATGAATAGCAAAAAAAAAACTGCTGCGACGGTGGCGCACATTGTCTTGCACTGACTTGCAGTCACTTATTAAATGTTAATGTCATAGGTAAACTGAGCCTTAGACAAATGCTGGCAATTACAAGAGATGCCGTGACCAGGAACCAGTACAGTACCAGAAAAATTACGACTCGACAGTCTTGAATCACTACAGTCAAGAGTAAAGGCTAGAATTAGAAGGGGGTTTAATGAAAGTAAGGTAACCGTAAATTAAAAATCGGTTGCTTGATAGCAATTCGAAAAAAGGTGGTCGAAAAGGGACCCATAAAATACGCGGTCGGTTTTGATATCTCCCCTATATCAAATAATAAAAAAAGTTTCTGCACTAACTAGAGAAGCGATAGTAAAAAGAAGAGCATTTAGAATGGTTCTGGATTACAGCTAGTGTAAGAAATAAACGAATAATAATAATGATCGATTGGTACGGTACGGCTTATTCAAATGAATTTTGATAATGTCGGTTGTGATGCTATGAAACGTGAAATAATTTACTTACATAAGAGTAAAGGCCCATTTAGCCGAACGTAAATGTAGAAACGTAAATGTAACTGTATCAGCTGATAATTTTTGCTATACGAGTAGCTATGAAAATGCTTATCTGACTGTAGTAAAATGTAACCGTAAGGTCTCAACCTGTAGAAAATAGAATTTCATTACGAGCTTACGTGACAGATGTAGCCAGTGATGGTATATATTATTGTGAATGAGAAGACGGCACAAAAACCCCATTTGCAGTACTATTTGTTTTTTGATATTTTAATATTTCAAATGATAAATTTATGTACACGCATGATATATTTTATTAAATTTGCGGTGTTTTCGTTTCTGCGTAAATAATATATGGTATGTTAGGGATAATACATGCAAATTTAAAATATTTTTGCAATAACAATAGGGCGAAGACTTTATCCGTTCGATTTCCAAAAGTATTTGATACGCATAAATTTCTTTAAAAAATGAATTTTGAAAATCGGTTTAAAATGCAAATTAAATGCTGCTAAAAACATAAAGAGAAGTTCAAGATTAAATTTAGGCCTGTGAAATATAATGAAAATAATATACGAGTACATATGTATGTAATTAAAAGATATATAAATATTTTTAAGTGCGATAAATATGTATATAATGTAAAAATAATATGTATGTAATTTAACTGTATCAATTTTGTTTTTATTAAAAAAGGTAAATTTAATTTTTGGTACTATTTAAATAAGTTGCGTACTTTTGGCGAATATACTAAACATGCTGTACTCTCATCATTGTTTCGAACAGCTGTATTGTTTTTTATTTGTTATTTGTTAAAAAATGGATGAGGTTTTTTCTTTATGCCCCTGTACATTTTACAAATACGCAAAAAGTTCAAGGTAATAAACAAATCTTCTTTATCCATTTGATTTTATATTTTTAATAAAAACACCCGGAATTAAAACACAGTTTTCTCTTTTATTTAATCTGCAAATATTTTGGCTTTTTTTGTCTCAAAAACACCTGACACGGATTTAGGCATTCTATAAGCGCACAAACATTTACATTTACGTTGCATTTACATTTACGTTACATTTACGATTTCAACGGTAGGCTAAATAGGGCTTAAGAGTCTTTGAAGGTGAAGTCGATCGAATGTTCCAATTGGACCGAATATACTAAACTGTACGTTTTAGTACAAGATGTTCAAAAAAAAATGGTAAAAAGATATAAACTTTCCTTCCTACTCTCTGATACAGACAAATGGCATACAAAATCTCTTATCTTTTTCTAATTCCACAACTTGTTCTTTTCCTACGTACATAAGTATAAGTATGATGTGCGTGCATTTGTGTGC